>JAKSZU010000004.1:65150429-65702929 GCA_026018925.1 Tupaia tana
CCGGTGGCTTAAAACTCACGCCGGGCGTGTGTGCGTGTGTGCCCAAGATCCCGAGAGGAGAATGGAGGAGAAGGGATTGCGGCGTGACCATCCCCCCTGGGGGGTGATTTCTCACTTTCTATCTCTCTGTCTCTCTCTGTCTGTTTGGCGAGCGCACGCGCCCTATAGCGAAAATCTCTCAAAAAAAAAATTAAAGTAAGTAAATAAATAAAGTTAACTAAATAATTCTTTTTTAAAAAAAAAAGAAAAAAGGATTACCATCCAGGAGACCAGCAGATAGCATTATGGTTACATTGCTGGACTCCTACATAGTCAACCATGGTTTGAATCCCAGACCCGGTGGCTTAAAACTTATGCTAGGTGGACTCCTACATAGTCAACCATGGTTTGAATCCCAGACCCGGTGGCTTAAAACTTATGCTAGGTGAGTTGCATGTTTGTCCAAGATCCTGAGAGGAGAATAGAGGAAAAGAGATTGCAATGTGGCCCTTCCCCTGGGGGGTGATTTCTCACTTTCTGTCTCTCTGTCTCTCCAGCAAGTGCACACGCCTTATAGCAAAAATGTCTCTCAAAGACAAAATAATAATGAAAATTTAAAAATAAGAGCTATTACCCAAATTGTGGCTGAGATGAGGGAACTGCATCTAAATGTCCATGAGAGGAACAAAAATTAAACAACAAAAATTAATTTAACAAGTGGTCTTCTGCTTCATATCTAGGCTTGGGAGTGTAAACAGGTTCACACCTACCCTCAGTATAGACAATAGAAAAATGAAGCGAAGTATATGAAGGGATAGTTTTTAGAAAATGGACATACTGCATCATAGGACTGTTTCCTGAGAAGAAGGAAAAAATAAAAATAAAATAAGCTTTATGATCACTCCACATTTCTGCTATAAAAAGAAAAATCCAGCCAATTTAATTTACTAAAGTTTAATTGAGCAAATCTTTTTTTTTTGAGAGAGCAATTTTTTTTTCTTTTGCAATAGGTGCATGTGCTCTCCAGACAGAGAGAGACAGAGAGACAGAAAGTGAGAAGTCACCCTTTGGGTGGTATGGCCGCAATTCCTTCTCCTTTATTCTCCTGTTGGGATTTTGGGCATGCACCCACCATGTACCTGGTGTGAGTTTTAAGCCGCCAGGTCTGGAACTTGAACTGTGGTTGACTACATGGGAGTCCAACAACGTAAGCATTAAGTCATCTGCTGGTCCCTGAGTAAATCTTCACATGATTTGAATTGGGCAATTTGCCAGACCAACTTCCAAGCTGGATAGGCTCGTAGCCAACTTTGCATTTTAAGTACTGGAAAGGGAAAGTGACATACAAAAACAGGTGAAGGAGTGAAGTACAGAAATAATTGGATGGTAGTCTGTACAAACAGCCTAAAAGGTGGGCTTCCTATGATTGACTGAAGTGTGGCTAGTGTGATTGGCTGTAACTTAGCAACCAGCTCCAGAAAACAGCCTGACATGTACAATTACAGCTTATCCATAGGAATCCAGGTGTGGGAGTACTTGGGCCATTTTAGGTTAAAATAGTTTAGTTCAAACTGCTTGGCTGCTGGTTCCAGGTCATAGGGTAGGAGGGAAAATGCAGACAGACTCCAGAAGTCTTACATAAATGAGACAACAGAAATCGACTTTTCAGGAGGCTTAGGAGGCTAGATTTTTCAAGGCAGACAATGAGATAGAAGGGAGCTAGGCATAAAGAGCTTTAAAAAATCTGCATAAAGTTCCATTGATTTTTTTAATGAAAGCTAATCTGCACATACACTTATGTAGATGCTCCACAAAACCAGGCAAGAAACTATTTTTAAAGAAAGAACAATTTCTAGAGAGCTAAAAATCAAAGTTCCAGAGTTCACACAAACTAGAAAATTATTTACGTTCCCACCAGCCAGAATGGGGAGAACTCATGGAGTTTATAAGATATATGTTAAAGAACTCAGATGGTTACAACTTATTAGCCAAGAACAAATTCTATTTAAGACCTATTTTAAAATTTTAAAAACAAGCCTCAAAGGACTAAACTGATTCTCAGGTAATTTGACAATTCCATTTTTTTGAGAGAGAGATTTTTGGTATAGAGCATGTGTGCTTGCCAGAGAGACAGAGATAGAATGCAAGAAATCATTCCCCGGGGGGGGGGGGGGGGGGGTGGTGGCCATACCATAATCCCTTCTTCATTCTCCTCTTCGGATTTTGGGCATGCATACATATGTGCTCAGTATGAGTTTCAAGCCACCAGGTCCAAGACTTGAACCGTGGTAGGCCACATGGAAGTCCAATGCCTTAATCACTGTGCTACCTGCTGACCACAATTTGACTATTCTTAAAAGACATACAACAATATTCCAACATTCAGATACATAAGATTCATAAGAACATAACTATATATGAGAAGTAATGGGAAAACTTGACCCTAACCAGAAGAGAAATTGACCTATAGAATCATAATAAGAAATGACAGAGATAAATGACAGAGATAATAAAATAGTAGACAAGGATGTTAATTGTAACACTCAAAGAACTAAAGAAAAATGAACAAAATGTGGAGAAGAATAGTATATTTTACCAAGAAAGTTCTAGAGATGGAATACAACATGTCTGAAATTAAAATTTCACTAAATACTGTCAATAGCATAATAGACACAACAGAAGAAAAATGTGAGCAAACTTTACAAAATAATAACAGAAACTATCCAAAATGAAACTCAAAAAAGCAAAATGTCTGGAGATCAGACAAACCAAAAAACAGAATACCAGTCATCTGTGTGATAGTGTCACGTGCCCTACCGTGCATACAAAAGGTACTGAAGGAAAGAGAATGTGATAACGACAAACACATACCTAAAGAAGTAAGTTAATTTTTTTTTGAATTTAATGACAAGATTAATCTACAGAACCAAGAATCAGATTGAACTTCAAGAAAGATGAACACAAACAAAAACACACTAAAGCACATATGATCAAATCCCTAGAAAGAGGAGAAACTCTTAAAAATGGCCAATGTATGCATATTATGTAAAGAAGAAAAAAGATGAGAATTACAGTAAATTTATTACAATCTTGGCAATCCAGAAGACTACAGAATAACGTCTTTACAGTGCTGAAGAAAAAAGTAACAGTTCAATCTCATATTCAGTACCAATGTAAGTATTTTAAAAAATAAAGATGGGGCCAGTCCCTGGCCTTGTGATTAAGCAAGCTAAATCTCACATGGCTGACTGCAAAGTTCAAGTCCTAGCCCTTGGGGCTTGAAAAACACTCCAGGCACATGTGAGTGTGAGCCCAAAATCCCATGACCAAGCCCCAGGGAGGGATGCTTTCTCTAACTCCTTCTCAATCTCTCTTTCTCTGGAAACAAACATTCTCTGGCAAAATTAAAAACAAGAACAAAAAAAAAGGCTAAAATACAGATTTTTTTCCCAGGCAAACCTAAGCTGAAAGAATTTCTTTCCAATAGGTCTTCACTTCAAAAACTGTTACAAGAGATTCTTCAGACAAAAAGAAAATACTTGCAGATGGAAACTTGAAGCTACAAAGTGGAATGAAGAGTACCATAAACAGTAAACATATGGGTAAACAGATTTTTATTTCCTGATTTTAAAAATTTCTTCAAAGGGTAATTATCTATTTAAAGCAAAAGAATAGTGTTTTGTGGAAATGGTAACAAGTAGAATTAAATGCATGATAACAGGAAAAAGATAGGATTAAAAATAATGAACTATTTTAAGAGTCCTACATCTCACAATGGCATCATTTATTGGAATGTAGACTATGACAAATTACACATGCATCTTTTAAATGCTACAATAGGGGCCAGCCGGTGGTCAGGTGGTTAAGGGAGTTGGAGTCCACATTGCCCACTGCACAGGGAATGCTTTCTCACTTTCCCTCTCTCTTTCTCTATGACTCTTTTTGGCAAGCTCATACACTCTGACAAAATTAAAACAAACAAGCAAAAAGAATTATCTGTACTATTGTCTTAGTCTGTGTGGACCGTCATAATGAAATACCAGATTCTGGTAACTGATAAATAGGGAATTTTTCTTGCCTTTCTTGAGGCTGAAAATTTCAGGATCAAGTCAATGGCAGATTTGGTGTCTGGTAAGGACATGTTTCATGGGTGACAGATAGCACTGTCTCACCGTGTTCTTGCATGATAGACAAGGGATAAGACAGATCTCTGGGACCTCTCCTACAAGGCGTTAATTCCATTCATGAGTGCTCTGTCCTCAAGCTCTCCTCAGTCCCCACCTCCAAGTACCATGGCACTGGTGATTAGGTTTCAACAGATGGATTTTGGGAAGGCCACCAACATTTAGACCACAGCTACCTTTTAATTTCCTTTTTTCTTTTCTTTTCTTTTTTTTTTGGTAAATCTAAAACTGTACTAATATAAAAGTTTTTCTTAAAAAGAAAGTCTGGAAGAAAATTTTGGCAACATTTATAACAGTTCAGAATTAGCATCTAGGATTAGTAAAACACTACAACAAATCAACAAGTAAAAATGAAATAATACCAAAGAAAACTTGACAAGGAATATAAATCATCAATTAGCACAATGGGACCAGGAGGATGCACAGTGATAGCACAACTGGATCTACATAGAAAAGGTCCTGAGTTCACATCCTAGCACTTACTCAAGCATGCCAGGTTTGTGCCTATGTGCCTGTGATCTGGACCAGCTGAGACTGGAGGAAGATTAAGGCATGGAGACCTACAACGGGGTGACTCTGTCTCTCATTTTTCTTTGGGCATGGTGGTACCCGCTCTATGGCAAAAACCTGGAGGATTGTGGCATTGAGTCTATCTCATTTTTCTTTAAAGGAAGAAATAAATTAATAAACTTTAATAAAGCTGATTTTTTAAAATAAAAAGAATAAGTAACCCCAATAACTATAAAATAAAAACAGAAATTCCACATCAAAATATGTGAAGAGAATACAAATTTACATTACAATGTAATAAAATTGCACATATAAAACTAGCAGGTGGAGTAATGGTTGAGGCGCTGGACTACCACATGGCCAACCACGGTTCCAGTTCCTGATCTGGTGACTTGAAACTCACACTGGGTACATGTGCATGTGTGCCCAAAATTCTGAGAGAATGGAGGACAAGAGATTGTGGTGTGACCATACCCCTGAGGTGTGATTTCTCGCTTTCTCTCTCTCTGTGTTTCTGGTGAGTACACATGCCCTACAGCAAAAATCTCTATAAAAACAAACACAAATTGCACATACATCATGTGATTTAATATTTTAAATGTGACCATGTAGATGAGGAAGTGGAACAATGGCATTTTTTATGCTATAATTATAGAGAGGAAATTGGGTCAAATATGCTGGAAAGCTAATTACTAGTATTTTATAAAGTTGAAAACATACTATACTTTCAACCCAGTAATTCAACTTCGAAGAACATATGGTGGAACCAGCAGGTGGTGTGATGTTTAAGGCTCTGGAACCCCACGTGACTGACCATGGTTTGAGTACTGGACCTGGCAACTTGCTTTCTCACTTTCTTTCTCTCTCCTTCTATCTCTTTCTTGTGAGTACATGTTTCTTATAACACATTTAAAATAATAATTAATAATAATAATAATAATAATTAAATAATTCTAAAAAAGAACAAAAAGTGATGATAGCATGTATATCTTTAACTGGACTGGTGGGCAATGTGTTCATGCTGGGAAAATTTATTTTACAAGCTAAGTTGATGTTCAGTGATTAAAAGTAAAAAATAAATAATTTAAAATAATGAATAAAACGAAATAAAATAATTTTTTAAAAAGAACATATGGTGGGGGGACCAGCAGTTAGCGTAATGGCTATGTCGCTGGACTCCCACGTAGTCGACCGCGGTTCGAGTCCCGGACCCGGCGGCTTAAACTCACGCCGGGCGCGTGTGCGTGCGTGCCCAAGATCCCAAGAGGAGAATGGAGGAGAAGGGATTGTGGCGTGGCCATCCCCCCTGGGGGGTGATTTCCTGCTTTCTACCTCTCTGTCTCTCTCTGTCTGTCTGGCGAGCGCACGCGCCCTATAGCAAAAACCTCTCCAAAAAAAAAAAAAAAAGAACATATGGTGGGGACCAGCAGTTAGCATAATGGCTATGTCACTGGACTCCCATGTAGTCGATCGTGGTTCGTGTCTTAAAACTCACACCAGGTGCATGTACATGCATGCCCAAGATCCCAAGAGGAGAATGGAGGAGAAGGGATTGCGGCGTGGCCAACGCCCCTGGGGGTGATTTCTCGCTTTCTGTCTCTCTGTCTCTCTCTGTCTGTCTGGCGAGTGCACGCGCCCTATAGCAAAAAACCTCTCCCCTCCTCCCCCCAAAAAAAAGAACATATGGTACACCAGTTTTTTTCCTACTTGTATATTCATGCAGCTGGGGGTATACAGCAATGTTCTGGACAATAACAAGGCATAGTTTTACAGAAAATCATCCTTTCGATCTTCACTTTCCATGGTACTCATAGAACTGAGAGTCCTAGGGGCCGGCAGGTGGTACGGTGGTTAAGGGCTCTAGACTCCCACATGGCCTACTATGGTTTGAGTCTTGGATCTGGGTGACTTGGTTTTTCACTTTCTCTCTCTTTCTCTCTCCTTTTCTCTCTTTCTCACTCTTTCCTTCTCTGGTCAAATTTAAATAAATAAATAGATAAATAAATAAAGTTAAATAAAATAATTCTAAAATAAAAAAGAATTGAGATTCCCAGAATACAGGCCTGCCTATTCTTTTTTATTATCTACCTCCAACTTCACATTCTTTTCAGAAAAGAAAAGGACACCTCTCCTTTTTTTGAACCTTACTCTGATAGATTGTCCTAGGTCTGAAAGATCTCTGGGCGTCAAAAAGACTCTTCAAGAATGCATAGCTCATGAAAGAGAGTCTCAGAACTACAAGCTCTAAACCTGGTTAAGAAACATTGAAGGAAGCAGTGCTTTCACCTAAGTGACTGAAATAAGACACAGTCCTGTCTTTATCTATCTTTTTATCTATACTTCTTTCTTTCTATCTCAGAAATAGGATTCAAAAGTAAGATGGTTGTCATGGAGATAAATATGAAAGCACATTTGTTTGAATTGAAAAATAAAGTCATATATTTCTGAAAGAAAATAAGTCTGATAGCTGTTTGTTTTGACAATGAAGACTGGGTATGACATTTAAGTTAAATGACAGACATGTTCCACAAATCAAATTAACCAAATGTGTTCCAAGATTTTCACCAAAATGTATTTAAAACATGAATACAACACATAATACCCTGAAACATACATGCTTTGCAATTCTTAAATTTGGATTAAAAGATAGATAACAACTTTAAAATGTACATGGTGTGTGCTGGCAAGTGGCATGGTGGTTAAGGTGCTGGACTTTCACATTGCCAACCACGGTTTCAGTTCTGGACTTGGTGGCTTGCTTTTTCAATTTTTCTCTCTCTCTCTGTCTCTCTGTGGTCAATTTAAAAAATAATGATATGTAAAATAGAATAAATGATTCTTTAAACATGTGCAAGGTGACACATGGCTTTCAAATAAGCTAAATACCTATCAAAAGGAAATTCCAGTATATTAATACACTATAATAATACACATTATCAGTAGCCACAAATGGATGTATTTTCATGTATCCCCACAAATGTGGGATTTAAGGAACAAAGCAAGCTGCAGAATACATTCTTAGAATATCCTGTCATCATTATTGAGCAGCTATTAATATAACAAACATTATTTTAGGTATCTGGATATAGAAATTAACAAAACAGAATCTCCATTTTTATGAGGTTCACACTGAAGGAGAAAATAAAACAATCAATCAACAAACATAATCAATTATACATGATTTGTTTGTCAAAGGATAGTAAGGATAAGAGAAAGGAAAGAGAATGTTAACATAGGCAGAGTGGGTCAAGGTTGGCCTCACAGGAAAGGTGACAACTGATTAAAGACCTAGAACACATAAGTGAGAGACCGATGTGGTCATTTAGGAGAAACAAACCACAAGCAAATGAACAGGAAATGGAAACACCAAATATGGAGGGTGTGAGGAACAGTAAGGAAGCCACATGACTTGTGCAGAATGAGCAAAAGAAGTTATAGAGGTAATAGTGTCTAGATTGTACATGAGATAAGAGTCAAAAGAGGGGTAGGAAATGACCTAATTTCAGTTTATATGCTAAACATCTAAGTTTTTGTTTTACTTCTTTTCTTTTTTCTTTGAAGCCACAGAGGTTGGGCAACAGAAGAGTGCAGTACTGTAATTTGAATATATCTAGTATGTAATGTTGGACCAAAGCTTTCTTGTACCCCAACTTGATTTACATTCATCTCTACTAGTCTAAAGAGAAGAACATAAGGTGAGAGTTAGAAGGTGAAGGAAATAACATGCCAACACAGAAGTTTGTGTGATATGCCAGGTCAATTGTGTATATGTGCATGTGCCAAGACAGATTTTAGAAAGACTAGCTAACATAAAGCTTTATACAAACTCTCAGAAAACAGAAAATGCTCTCAGATCATTTTATGGAACTAGATAACCTTGATAATTAAATCCAATAGTGACATTATAAGAAAGGAAAACATAGACAATTCTCTTAATAAACTTGCAAAAATATATGCATATATTGTTCATATATGCATATATTGAACAAATTATTAGCAAATTGAATCCAGTTATTTATCAAAAGGATCTTACATCACAACCAGAGAGCCAAGTGTGGATTTAATATTAAAAACTAAGGTTGTAATTTACCTTAGTAGGAGGGAAAAAAGACCAATCATGAGCAAGTATTTGACAAAATTGAACATACATTTGTGGTTGACAAAAACAAAAACAAAAAACTTTGTAGAATGGTTCTCCCTTAATAAAATAAATAGTGTCTACATAAAACCTACAGAAAAAAACCTCATCATATTTAATGATGAGTTATTAAAAATTTTCCTTTAAGAACTATTATAAGGATATTGAATATCACCATTTCTATTCAATATCACACTTTAAGTACCAGTGAGTCAAGTAAGGTAAAAAAATAAATAAATAAAAGGTATTAGATTTGGAAAAGAAGAAATAAACTTTCATTGCTCTCAGAGGACATGATATATATAAAGAAAATCCAAAAGAATCTATAAACTGTAAGAAATGAATTTAGCAATGTCACTGAACATTAGGCTAATATATAAAACTTGTATAACTATACACTAAGAGCAAAGCTTCAGAAAATAATGAAATTAAAAATACAATTTTCAAAAGCATAAAATGTCATTAATATAAATTAATTTAATAGCTGATATGTCAGATCACTACAGAGAAAATCCATAAAACACTACTGAGAAAGAATAAAGGCTACTTAAATATATAAAAATAAGGCACATTTATGAGTTGGGCAGCTGAATGTTTTAAAGACAGTTCTGTTTGATCAACAGATTTATTGTGAACTCAAGTAAAATTCCAGGAGTCTGTGGAAGCTGATAAGATTATTCTAATATTTGTAGACATGTAGAAAAGTCTAAAAATTGCCAAGTCATCATAAAGAAAAGGAATAAAGGTGGAGAACTTACACTCTCAACTATCAAACCATGAAGTTTTGGCCTAAGAGTAAAAGAAAAAAAAATGTAAAACAAAAAGCAGACAAAAAGAATAGCATGGAGAGTTCAAAAAGTGATTGACAATGACTTGTAACAAAAGTGAAATAAAAATGATACTGCAGTGCATTGGGGCTAAGAGTTGGTTTTGTGAATAAATGGTCTTGGGTCAATGGAATACCCACTTGCAAAATAACTACATCTGACTCCTTCCTCACACCATACATGAAATCAAATTCTGGAACATTATAAATATAAATAGGAAGGACAAAAATAAATTTTAAATAAATGAATAGATAAATAAATACATTTTCTGAATAAAACATAGGAGAATATCTTAACAAGTTGGGGTAAGCAAAATCCTTATCAGGATATAAAAAAGAAAAGAAAAGAAGTAAAATGGGCGTTAGGATTGAAAATTTCAACTACTAAAAGGCACTAGTAAGGAGAATAAAAGATAATTCATAAGATGGTAGTAGTTATTTTCAATATATATATGCATATATACATATATATATACATATGTACACATTTATATATATATATATATCAATACATATATTTTCAATACAAAAGAATTTTATTCAGATTATATATAAGGTATCCTACAAATCAATAAAATAAATGTATATAACCAACATTTTAAATGGAGAAAAATTTGAACAGTTATGTCTCAAAATAAAATGTTAAATCAACACATAAAAGTGCATTCAACTTATTTACAATTATCTGAAAATTTTCAACCAAAAAATGATCTCATTCAGCTACAAGAGAATTTTTGAGCAAAGACAGAGAGAATAAAGAGGCATTAAAAGGAAGAAGGCTAATAACAAAATGTAAATTAAGATCACAATTAACCCGACTGTACAACATGAGAATGGGGGACCAGCAAACGGTCCAATGATTATGTCGCTGGACTCCCACACAGCCAGCTGACCACGGTTTAAATCCCAGACCCGGTGGTTTAAACTCATGCCAGGTGCGTGTGCTTGCGTACCCAAGATTCCAAGAGGAGAATAGAGGAGAAGGGATTGCTGCATGGCCATTACCCCAGGTGGTGATTTCTCACTTTCTGTCTCTCTGACTCTGTCTTTCCTGCAAGCGCATGCTCCCTATAGCAAAAATGTCTCTTAAAAACAAAAGAAAACAAAACAAAGACACAAGAATGGTTAAATTTAAAAAGACAGTCAATACTAAGTATCAAAACTCTTATACAATATTAGTATAAATATGAATTGGTAAAACACTTTGGAAATCTGTTCAGCAGTATCTACTAAAACTGTATAAATGTTCTTAACAACCTAGAATTTTTGTAGCAGCACTATTCTTACTACCTATGAACTGAAAATAATTCCAAAGTCTATCAACAGCAGAATGGATATATTAATTATGATGCACTGATAAAATGGGATACTATACTATGGTGAAGATAAATAAACTACAGCCATATACAGCATCGTGAATATCTCACCAACACAAAAAACCTACACATAGGAACATATACTGGACTGTTCCATATATATGAAGTTCAAAATCAGTCACATTTATATATATTTTTTAAGGTTTTTGCCATAGGCTGTATGTACTCACCAGAAAAAGACAGTGGGAAACGAAGTGAGCAATCACCTGCCCCCCACCAGAGGGATGGTCAAGCTGCAATCCCTTTTCCTCCATCTTTTTGGGATTTGGGGGCATGCATGTACATTCACCTCTGACATAGTTCTCTCTCTTTTTTTCTTTTTTTGGTCATTTATTTATTTTTGCATTTTCCCACATTTACTTTACATATCAAAAATTTTTTGCTCATACGCTATGTTTTTGACAGTTAATAAACAACTTTCAAAATTTCAAAAAGCTGAATTTTAAAGATAATGTTCAAAATATTTGTTATAGTTTTGTTTGTGACTCTATAACAACAGAGACAGTATGGTTTTAAATATTTTTGAGAAAATATTTACATGTCAACTACTCAAACTGTTGAAAAACAAACACCCAGCACACAATTCACACATAAACCTTCTCAATTCAACCCTGCCTACCACGTATTCTGTGACATACCATCTTCTCAATTCAACCCTGCCTACCACGTATTCTGTGACATACCATCTGCTAGCAAAGGTCAGTCTCTTTTTCTTCCTTCAAAGTCTTCCTCAAGATAATCTTCTGTTGCGGATGCTCTTTTACAGTCTCTACTGATTATAATGCTGGGCTGGAAAGTCCAGGTTATTTTATGGTACAAATTCTTTCATATAGCTTCTCTAATCCTCTCTGCCAGACAGAACTGTTATGGTGTCAGGCCATCTTTCCCATAGTTTGTGTTGCCTTACTTAATATCTATCTTAGTTCCATAGTTCTCTGGTTTAATCTTCAGATATGATATTCCAGTGGAAGACCTGTGCAATAACGAGTATTTTTGATTTCTGATTCAAGGCAACAGGTATTATTGAACTTATGCAAATAACCATTCTGCCACAAAATAAGAATACTCCCAAATATTTTCCAATTCCAGAAGGGCCAGGAAGGGAGAAAAGTCTGTTTCCATTTAAAGAAACAAACAAGAAGGAAAAATGTTTTAACAAATTGCTAAATCTATCAAGAGCTCAAAAGAAAGCAAAATCCTTGAATTGGGAAAACAAAGCATGGTAAAGAAATAGAAAGTAATTTTTACTCAAAAGTCATAGAATTCTATTTCACCAGTTCAGTCTAATGTAATTCATCTTTCTTCTGCTGAATTTGCAGTGTTACCGTGGTCCAGTCTTTTCATTTAAATCCTGGTAGTTAACATTCAAAGTTACTGATATTTCTTGTCCCTAGCATTAAGTTGGTCATTTTCTTGGTTGCTTTTTGTTCTTTTATTTCTGTATGTGTGTCTTTAGTTTTCCTGGTAAAGCACTCCTTTCAGAACTTCTTGAAGAGTTGGTCTGGTGCTGGTAAATTCTTTCAGGCTTTGTTTATCTGAGAATGTTTTTATCTTTTTTTCCCATACAAAGGATAATCTTGCCAGGTATAGTATTCTTGGATGAAACTTTTTCTATTAACACTTTGAATATATTTTCACATTCTTTTCTTGCTCGCAATGCTTCTAATGAGAGGTCTGTTAGCCTGATGGGATAGCCTTTATAAGTAACTTGATGTTTCTCTCTTGCCAGTTTTAGTGTCTTGTCTTTGTGGATTTGGCCAGTCTGGCTATGACATGCCTTGGAGATCTTCTTGGGTTGATTCTGTGTTAGTCCTTGGTATTTCTGGGGTGTGGATATTTGAATGCCTCTCTAGATTTGGAAAGTTTTCTTCCAGGATTTCATGAAATAGATTATCGATGCCCTTATTAGTTTCTTCACCTTCTAGGATACCGATTATCCAGATATTTGGATAATGGTATCTAGTATTTCTCGTATAGTATTCTAATTTTTTGGTTATTTTCTCAGTTTTGGGTTTTTTTTTTTTTTTTTTTTTTTTGGTTGTTTTTTCTAGGTCAGAGGTTTTGCCTTCGACATCCAAGATTCAATCTTTTGCATGGACTAATCTGTTTTTAATACTTTCGAGGAAGAGTTTGATTTCCTATATTGCAGCCTGCATCTCTAACAGCACCATTTGATTCTTTTTTATGGTGTGTATTTCCTCTTTCAGTTCATGAAAGAACTTCCTCACCTCCTAGAACTCATTGTCCCTTTTCTCTTGCATCTTCTGGATTTCATTGTCTCTCAGCTCTTGCATCTCATTTAGTTTTGTCACTATGAATATTCTAAATTCTCTATCAGACATTTCCACAAGTTCCACTGTACTGTCTGTGGATGATGGATTGTTTTTTATACTTAGGAGAGAGATTTTTTTGGTTTCTCATATTTTTTGCTCCTCTTCAGTTTTTTCTGGTCATTCTGTGAAAAAAAATCACTCCTCTACTGTGTTTTGCAACATGGTCCATAGAAATAGATTATGAGTTCAGATTTATAAAAAGAAGTTTCTTCCTTAAAGCAAGAGGTTCAATAAGCATTTAGGATTTCAATGACCCCAAAAGTATTCAGATGCTTGGGTACTATGTACCTAGGCCTGTCTAGACACTCAGTGCAGAGACTAAAGAGCAGAGTAGGAAAGTAAGATAAGAAAAGAAAAGAAAAAAAAAGAAAAGAAAAGAGAAAAGGAAAGAAAAGAAAGAAAAGAAAAGAAAAGAAAGAAAAGAAAAAAGAAAAGGAAAGAAAAGAAAAGAAGAAAAGAAAAGAAAAGAAAAGAAAAGAGAAAAAGCTAGACATAAACAACCAAAAAAGAGGAAAAAAATTATTTTTAAAAGGTAAAAAATGAAAACTGTAGGACATACCTCAGATTTAAAATGGCCTCTGAAATTAGCAAGAGAAAGAAAAGGCCATAGGTGAGAAATGGTTTAAAATTAAAAACAAAAAACTAAAAAATTTAAAGAGAGAGAGAGACCAGCAGTTAGGGTAATGACTATGTCGCTGGACTCCCATGTAGTTGACCAGGGTTCGAGGCCCAGACCCGGTGGCTTAAACTAATGCCAGGCATGTGTGCATGTATGCCCCAAATCCTGAGAGGAGAATGGAGGAGAAGGAATTGTGGCGTGGCCATGCCCTCTCAGGGGTGATTTCTCTCTTTCTGTCTCTCTGTCTCTCTCTGGCCAGTGCACGTGTCCTGCAGAAAAAAAATCTCTCAAAAAAAAAAAATTAAAGAGAGAGGACAGAGGGCTCCCTACCTCATCTGAGTGTTTCAGGGGTCTAGATGATGAGGTTTAGAGCATAACTTTAGTCACCTTGATCCCTGAATGTACAAGGACACACCTCAGATTCAAAATGGCTTCTTGTTTGAGTGTTTTGGGTGTCTCCCTCCAACATAATTTTCAAGCCAACAGGTCTGGTATGCAAACCCTGGTTGGCCATGTGAGAGTACAGGGCCTTAACCACCACACCACCTGCTGGCCGCAAACCAGTCAAATCTAATCTACGGTGTTAGAATTCAGATAATGGTTACTTTGGTGAAAAGAGATAGTAATTAAAGAGGCTGCAGGAAGCTTTTGAGTTCCTGATTATATTGTTTCTGAATCTAGGTGCTTGTTATCTGGGTGTGTAAACTTTTCTAAAATTTTCCGAGCTGTATATTTGTGATCTCTGTACTTATTATGTAATGCAAATATAATTACAAAAAAAAATTAAAACCCACATGACTGAAACAAAAAAAAATAAAAAGCTTGGGGCCAACTGGTCATGTGATGGTTAGAGTGGCTAGATCCCACATGGTTGGCTCTGCAATTCAAATCCCAGACCCAGTAGTTTAAAAACCATGCCCGGCATGTGTGTGTTCATGCTTAAAATCTCAAAGGCAAAAAGTGAGAAGAGATTGTGACATGGCGTCACCCATAAGAGGAGCTTTCTCACTTCCCCTCTCTCTGTCTTTCTGACAAGTGCACAAGCCTTCTATTTTCATTTTTATTTATTCATTTTAGGCTTTTGCATAGGGTTTTTGTGCTCACCAGAGCACGATCTCTTTTCCTCTATTGTCCTGTCCAGATTTGGGCCGTGTACTTTCACATCCGGCATGACTTTCAAGCTGCTGAGCTGGGTCAGTCATGTGGAGTCCAATCTCTTATCTACTGCAACACTGTCTTGATGCTAAATTTTATTTTTTAATTTAAAGCTTTATATGTACAAACCTTAATAATTATCTTTCAGTTGTACCTTGTATGATATTTGGCACTAGTATATTCTCACTCAATATTTGTAAATAAATGAACTTTGCAATGAACATGCTAGTGTAATGATTAGTCACATAGCCAACCACAGTTCAAGACTCATACCTGGCGGCTTAAAACTCACACTGGGCGCGTGTGCGTGCATACCAAAAATCCCAAGAGGAGAATGGAGGAGAAGGGACTGTGGTATGACCATCCCCTCTGGAGGGTGATTTCTCACTTCCTGCCTCCCTGCCTCTCTGTCTCTCTGGTGAGAACATGTGCCCTATAGCAAAAATCTCTCAAAAAAATAAAATCTATAGTAATTTATAGCCTGTTGTTTGTGTTACTTTATTGGAAATAAAGCGATCAGAAAGATCATTATTTTTCTGTCTCAACTAAAAAGCTATAAATAGAAATTGACCAGATCTATAGCATTTAGGAGAGTTAATAAAGAGTAGTAACTAATTCTAGAAAATGAAATGCCAGAATAATTGGTCACTTCATATAAGACTAGAAATTGCCCCCTACAACTTCAGTGTTTTGCTCCCCTTTTCCATGTCTTTTCCTGTTTCTTACTAATTCTTCTCCTTTTCTATTCATATCTGCCAATTACTTTCTTCATCTTAACAAGCATCTCCTTTACTATGGGTACGTTTTTTCTTTCACTCTTCCTCTTCTTCCCTTTCGATCTTTCCTCCTTTCTTTACTTTCTTTCTACTTCACATTTTTTAAATTATTTTATTTAACTTTATTCATTTATTATTTATTTTAATTTGACCAGAGAGGGACAGAGAGAGAGAGAGAGAGAGAAAGAGCTGCCAGGATTGGGACTTGAACCATTGTTGGCCATGTGGGAGTCCAGCACCCTTAACCACCACACCACCTGCTGGCCCCTCTACTTCACATTTTTCACATCTATACCTTATCTAATTTAGATCAGTCATTATGTAAAAAATCAGGTGAATTTTGAAAAGGAAAGAAAAAAACTGCTAAATTTATTTTTTAAAAAATTGTTACTTTTGGGGGCTGGCAGGTGACATGGTGGTTAAGGCACTGGACTCCCACATGGTCAAATGCGGTTTGGGTTCCAGACCTGATGGCTTGCTTTCTCACTTTCTCTCTCTATTCCCTGGTAAAATTAAAAAGTAATAATAATAAATAAAATTAAATAAGGCAATTCTGTTTTTTTTTTAAATTGTTACTTTTTAATTTTAAGATCAGTCTGAGTATCATTTTATATCATCAAAAGGAAAGTATAAGTTCGTTGCATATGAAGGGCTAGAGGAATGGTCTTCTCAATGCCTCAGGAAACTTCAGGGAACTCCTCAACAGTCAGATTAACACCCTTTCCTTCTTAGCATGTATTAAGAAACTTAACATTTAGCCACTATTATTTTCATTGCATTTAATGATTTGTTTTTTTCTGCTAACATCTAAATTTTGTGAAGCCGGAGACTGTATCAGTTTTGTCCATCCTGTAGCACCTCGAACACCTATGAGTACCTGGGACACTTGTTATTAAATAAAGAAAGCGAGTAATGAGTATAAAATTTCCGTCCCTTTCCGGTTTCAATTTTTCAAAAATAACCCTCCTTTCTCAATCTTCACAACTCATCTAAAACTTTCCTTCTCATTCCGCAGTTCCCTGAAAATGTGAAGACCAGAAATGGACTGTGGCAAATGTGATAATGAAGCCATTCTCATAGGCAGTGGGTTCTGAGATAAATTCTATAAATTTTAAAAGTTTCTTGCTGTGATCTCATTTTTACACTGTAACATGTTACCCATTTCTCTATTTTTTTCTTTACCTTTTGATGCTCCAGAAATATTTTCTCTAACGTTGCTTTACACACCCAGGTAACCTGGACTGCCTGCCAGTTAACCACGATGGGCCTCTTTCACTTACAGTTTAAGGCTGAGTAGTGTTTCCTTTTCCCATCTTCCAATGTGTATCTTTTTTTTTTTTTCCCTGAAAGGGTAAAACACCGATAAATGAAGATAAATTGTTGGCTTTGTTCCAAAACAAGCTTGTTGTTCTAGGACCCTAAACTGCCTCAAACATCATTAAGAAACAGCAGGCACCCGAGGTTGTGCATCAATTAGCAATTAGGTCACACATTGGGTGGTGGAGGCGCGGGGCCTTTAGCCTTGTTCCTCACAGCCCACCCAAGGAGGGCACCGGTATCCAAACAATGCCCACCCTGTTGTATCTTGTTCCTTAATTGGGATAACTTAGAGATGGTGATGTGCACAGGCAGAGTCTGTAGGTCCAATTAGGCCTCATTAGTGGCTCTGCCAGTGGTGACCACTGCAAAGTGATATTTGCTCTTGGGAAGGCTTTGTGAGGTGCTCTGAGTTCCTGTGGGGAAGAAATAAGGATGCGTTTTACACTTGCCAGCAGCAAACTCCTTCCTCAATCTTCTGCAGCCACTGTCAATGGGACTAGCATTACCCTGGTTCAGTTATTGTACCATGACTCTGCTACTTGAAGTGGTGGGTAGAAATTCTCACATGCAAGGGCTGCTTTGCCCCCCGCCCCCATCATGATTCCCCCCCAAATACAGAAAATTTGTTCAGAGACAAGTCTGTGTCACCCAAAAATAAAACCACCCTAAACTCACAGTGTCCCCAAAGTAATGTTTATCTAACTAAAAAGAGAAAAACAGAAAGCAATAATCTTGAAAAATGTACAAGGGATGAAGAACATGGTTAATTTTTAATTTAAAGAATTTAAAGAATGTGAGGGGTATACCAAAAACACAAATTCTGAGAATGCTACTGTGTACTTTTTTTTTTTTGAGAGGGTTTTGCTATAGGGCACGTGCGCTCACCAGAAAGACTGAGAGAGAGGCAGAGAGAAAGAAAGTAGGAAATCACCCCCCAGGGGGGATGGCCATACCACAATCCCTTCTCCTCCATTCTTCTCTCGGGATCTTGGGCACGCACGCACATGCGCCCAGTGCGAGTTTAAGCTACCGGGTCCGGGACTCAAACCACGGTCGGCTACATGGGAGTCCAGCAACATAGCCATTATGCTAACTGCTGGTCCCGATACTGTGTACTCTTCACGATGGGAAACTGGTTGTTGGCCTGACCAAACTACAGAAAGAGGCACACACAAGCTAACAGAGTACTTTCTGTAGATATTATAATCCCTGAATACTTGGTTTAGAAGGACATACAAGAGGTGAGATGGCAGCACATGGTACAATGTCGCTCTGCAAGAGTGACCTACCTGGTTTGGTTCTGTGTCCGTGTCCAGAGACCTCCCTGAGCACCAAGCTTGTGCTTACCCATGATCTGGGGCTAGCTGAAGCTGCAGGTAGATGCATCAAGACCCCGTTGGTAGTGCTCTCTCTCTATCTCTGTCTCTCTCCCTCAAGGAAGAAAGAAATGAAAGAGAGAGAAAGAGATGATGTGATGCATCATTAGAGTCATTGGTACAAATCCATCTAGATTATCTCATTGACAGAGTTGACCTCACAATGCTCATGGAAAGAGCTCTGTCAGGTCAGGTTGACGTGGCAATAGTTTCTTATGCTGGAATGGGACAGGACTGAGGGAGACTGATTAACATCCCCTGCTACTAATTCCTTAGTTCACTCAATGGTCATTATAATTTTTGCTTTGATATTTTCACTTTTTTTCTTAAGGGTGGAAGGGAGTTGAATAAATATACTTTAAGAAATAAAGACTGGACACAACAGTGATCAACAATAAGACACATGCAAAATAGCATGTTTAATGTCATTTGTTCACAATTAAATTTTTAAAGCTCTTTTTTCATTTCTATTTTTCTTTTGCCATCCACATTCCAAGAGCTGCCTAAACTACTGACATCGCAGTAGGCAAGACGTTTGCCATCGAAAAGGCCTTTAGGAGAATAATAAGAGCAGGGCTTTCCTAGTGGCCATTTCCATCACGTGACTTCCCCCTCATCACTTGCATCCTTCTTCCTGCCCTCTTGACTTGTATGAGCAGTTGCTGTAGAGATGGCAGGATGTCAATGCCCCCCAAATTGAACCTGTGATTTGTTTTTCTTTGATTTATGTGCTTGTAGTCAATAAACTTTATAAAGGAAAGTATCAGACTGAACAATCAATCAAAGATAAACAGATTCCTGTCCTTTAAAAGCATTTCAGCCCAGTAGGTGAGTGTCTCATTCATCTTTTGCAGGCATGCTTTCGGCCTTTCCACTGAGACACAACCAACTGCTCACTACAGGCAGCTTTTCTACCAAAGGGTTGCTGCAGTTGAGCTGAGATTTATCAATTTTGTGGCAGCAGTGGTCCTGACATGGTATCATTTTCAGGATCTAAATGGTTAAGCATGCTGTTTGCATGCTAAGACCTGGGGTTTTCCATCTACTTGAAAGGGGAGAAGGATGACTAGTTTTAAATGCTCTGAATTTATACTGTAGAGTTCTATAAAAATTCATATTGTACACTTTTTTTTTCCTATTCTAAAAAACCAAATCCCTTTCCTGCAAAAGAGAATTCCCTCTTCGTTCTATTAGTGGTTTCTGAATCTTCCTTCAAATAAGGCAAATGTCATCCTGCATGTTTTGCTTCTCCGCAGCACAGATGGTGTGCATATGCAGATTGGTGATTTTCTAATCAATACAGTGGCACTGGGGAATATGTGTAAGTATTGTAATAATGCATTAGTCAGGAGTGATGTTGTAACACACTGAGATCATACACATAAATCTAAGACACCATGTCTAGACACTCCAGGGAAGATGGTATGGCATGGGTTAGAGCAGGCATTAAGGGAGGGCAATATTTCAAATATGATGGGAAAATAATGCAATTTGCAGACTTTAATAAAACCATTGGGGAATTAATTTCAGTAGGGGTACATTCTCTCCCCAAACATTCGCGTTCTTATGTTTGCTTCATGGACACTTGTAATGAGATACTTTTCACCTGTTATCTCAGGCATAAACACAGAATGGGATCTGTGAATTGAGCTGGATTTTTAATGTGCTGAATATGAAAATAATCCCTTTATAGGTAGTGCTGTAGCTGTACAAAAGTGCATTATGCAAACAACACACAGACAGAACAAACGTTGGAGATTCAGAGTTAGGAGAGCTTATAAATTAATCTCCTAAGCACACCTTGAGCATGCTTAGAGAGTACACTCAATCATAAAACTTGACCAACTGAACCTGCAAAGTTTTAATAGGGGCGAATTCGATGATGAAAAATGAAAATGATGTTAAATGTATGCCTAATTTAACACTAGTCAGAAGTTACAGGCTGGTTTTCCTCTCTGCTGCCTTCAATGCCATTTGTCCTTGAGACCTTAATATTTTTGAAAAATTTGCCATAGTGCATGTGCACTCCCCAGAGAGAAACTAAGAGGGAAAGTGAGAAATCACTCCCCAGGGGTGATGTCCACACTGCAATTCCTTCTCCCCATTCTCTTCACGGGATTTTGGGCATGTGTACACACACACCGGGAGTGTTTTTCAAATCACCAATGTATAGAACTTGAATCAGGTAGTTGGCCACGTGGAATCCAGCAGCCTTAACCCCCATGCCACCAGACAGCCCAGAAACTTACATTTTAATCAGCCAGACTCCATTTAAATTCTAAAGGCTGAGAACTGTCCTAAAGTCAGGTACTTGCTCTGACACAATTACTTTGATAAAAGTGTTCAATTCCACGTAGCCAGAAAGGAAATCTGAATTTCCAAGCAGATACCCGGTATAGAATGTGTAGACTTCTCCCCACCACCACCCTTTTCTAGTAAGTTTCAAGCAGTAACACAACCTGCTCCTTCCTGGGCCAACAGACTGCTTAGTCTGTCTTCTGGTTGTCATTTTGGTCCATTGCTGCCTAAGTGACGTCTCCTCAAGTCTCGGCCAGCTCTGTGCTTCTAACACTCTGGAGGTTTTTCAATTAAAATGTGAGAGAAGCAAAAGCTAGATGGAATCAACCCAATTATCTCTGTAGCCATAGAAATGCACATGATAAATGAACTCCAACCTTTTCCTTTCTGATGACAACTTGGGCTATGAATAGAGGTGTAATTTTTTTCTTTTTCTTTCTTTCTTTTTTTTTGGGTGAATGTGAAGGGAAAATGTGGTTTTCTTTAGTATAGAGCGAAATGCCACTTACTTGGCAGAATATCTCAAGGCGTAATGCTTCCAGCACCTGTACAATTTGGTTCCATGAAGACTTAGGCTTAGATTTTTTTTTTTCTCAGAATACTGTTAGAAAGAAAATACATTACAGCATCTCATGTATAGCAGTCTTTTCTTGCAACTTCAGTGATTCCTTTCCTTACTATGCTAAATCTTATTTATTTTTTTTTTTTAGGTTTTTACCATAGGGCATGTGTGCTCATGTTTCTAAATATTTTGCTCCAGATCTTTCTTTTAAAGGGGAATAAACATACACATGAGATGTATTTGTTCTGTTTTATTTCCTAAGCCCTTGAACTACTTCCCTCTTGGTGGAAGGTTATTTGATCTATGGTTCTAACACTTGGACACACATTATGTGAAAATGGATAGGAAGCTCAGCAAGAGCAGAAATCAATCTACAGTTTCCATATTCCTTAGTTCTTAGCTCATTGGCACACATCAGTGGTCACTTAGTAAATGTTATTGGCTTTAGAAAATGGCTAACTACAGCTTCAAGAGCACCTTGGGGAGTAGTGTCACTCAAAACATAGGAGATAATTGCCTTTCTTTGCAAATAGGGAAATACATAAGATTTAGTACTATATTTGTTCTATAACCCTTATTCTACTCCCCTATTTAAAAATGTCTTCTGTGCAAAAGAGAGACGGAAGAGAGAGACAGGCACCCCTAACAGTGTCTTGGCACTGCAATCCACCTCTAGCTTCAGCCGCCCTTGTAACACGGGCACACACATACCCATGTGCTCAGGGAGGTCTCCAGACATGAACCCAAAACCTTTCTATGTGGATCAGCCTGACAGAAAATAGTATTTTACTACTACACCGCTATCTGGCCTGTGTTTATTTCTCTTCCTCTTTTTCTTTTTTTCTTTCTCTCTCCCTTTTTCAGTTTGTTATAGAGTGCATCTTTTCAGCAGAGGGAAAGTGAGAAAGCATCCGGATGGTAGAGGACACACTGTAATTCCTTCTGCATTTCTCATCTTGGGAAATTGGGCATGTATGCACATGTGCCTGGCATGGTTTTCAAGCCACCAGGTCCAGGACTCAAATGGTCCCATTGGCCATATGGGAATCAGCCTCCTTAACCATTACACTACCAGCTGGCCCCGTATTTTGGGGAGTTTTTTGTTTTTCATTGTTTTTTAATTTAGTGGCATTTAATTGAGCAAATATAATTTAAATCAGACAATTCCCAGGAACTCCTGTTTTTAACTTCAACCATCTTTTTGCCAAATACATAAGTCTATATGTTTTTTTTTTCCCTCTGTTTATCTCCCTTTGCAATATTGCTGGGGTTTATCTCGATTGAATATTTAGTCAGACAATAATCGAAACTTAAATAATCATGTTCCTTAGCGTTTTTTGTTTGTTCTATTTTAGGACCATTTCAATTCCTTAGGCTTTTAAACATTTTTATGACAGCTATCACCAAACTATGTAAGTGTTTAAGAATATGTCCCTGCAAATACTAACAAATTCTTTCATTGACTCACTTTTTATAATCACTCCACCAAAATCTGATTACACAAAGTTAGTTTTTCCTGCTTCCAGATAGATTAAATATGTTGCCAAGACTATGGATATACTGTGTACTCATTTTTGTTTAACATGTTCTTGTTAATAAGATGCATTTTGGAATATGAGAATATTGGTTTTAATCTTAGTTGATGATGAAAGGGAGAAAAAGGAATGGTTATTAAACACCTTTATATATGATTCTTCTGATGGAACAATGCTCTGGGCGTCAGCCCGTAGGTGAAGTATGAAAGGTCTTTGTGGAGTGTTGAGAATTACGCTGTTAGAAGAAAGAGATCTCAAGAAGGAGACACTGCCCCTTAGGATGAGGGTCAGTGAGGGGACTGTAGCTATTTAAGCAGAAAGCAAAATTACAGAGTTCCTTATATCAAGGCAAAACAATTAAAATGAGGTCAGGCAAGCTTTATTGTGATCAGTAGTACATAGCTTATTTTGTGTATTTTTTACTATCTACAAGTTCTGCTCCAATATTCAAAAATATTTAGTCAATCCTTAGTGTTTAAAATCAAAAAGCACATGGGGCCGGCAGGGGGTGTGGTGGTTAAGGGCGCTGGACTCCCACATGGCTGACCATGGTTCTAGTCCCAGACCTGGCAGTTTGCTTTCTCGTTTTTCTCTCTCTCTCTCTCTCTCTCTCTCTCTCTCTCTCTCTCTTTCTCTCTCTCACTCTGTCCCTATCTAGTCAAATGAAAATACATAAATAAAGAAAGAGAAATAAAATAATTCTTTAAAAAAAATCAAAAGGCACATTGTCTATTTATCTTTCTTAGCGCTGATGGCACTGGGATGAAATAATTCTTGCTGAAAAAAGATATTTATAAGAATTTGATAGTTTATGTGCTTGTACATGAACCATATTTTTATCTGTAAGTTCACATTAATTATCAGAAACTGTGGCAGCCATGTGTAAGTTTAATTTAATACCAGTACATTCAATATAAAAGGACTATGTTCACATGGTCAACATTAAATTAGAAAATCCCATATGACCACACCATATTGCAAGTTGAAAATAACTTTGTATTTGAGGAATTTAATAATCATTTTGTCTTTTTCATGAGAAAATAAAAGGTTTTCCTTTTCCTTTTCTTTTCTTACTCAGCAATATACCCTGTAAATAATTTTGTTCTCTTCATACTGAAAACCATTTAATTCCCCATTATCTCACTTCATTAGCCAAATGTCCTCTTTAGACAAACTCTGAATATGAAACACATTATAATGTAATAGGAAAATAATATTCAGAAACAGCCTTGAACTGAAAAGAAAAACCCAACAAAATAGAAATCAGAGTAGATGATATATATTCATAGTATTTTAGGCTACATCAGGGATCTTGCACTATTATAATTGACCTTGGAAATGAGCTGGGAACAATTTTTCACATGTTACATTAAGCTAACAATGAATACTGAGACAAACAAAAGAGTACGAGAAGTTCAAAATTTCTTTTCAGGAAGGAATTTGAATATGTCAGACCTTGGACCAAATTTGGTGGGGTCTGGGCCCCAGGAAAACCCTGTTTATCACCATTTCATTTTCGAATCCAGCATTGCCCTTTTCCTTTAGTAACACATCCTTTGAACTATAGTAAAATATGAACAAAGTGTGCTTTTAATAGGAAAATGGTTACACAGGAGATCTTGTGTAAAGAAGGAAGGTGATTCCCAATGAGGAAGAGGCCATAGACCACAAACATAAGCACTTAAGAGTTGTATTAGCTTCTACTGGCAAAGGCAATTTTGTTCCTAGTTTAGACTTCCTTCGTGAGTCATTACTCACTCATGAGTATCATGAGACTTGCCCTAAAATAATGGGGCCTCAGGCAATCACCCTAACAGAGATGACCCCTCATTGTTGAGTGAAAGTAATCCCCTCAACTAGAAACAGAACTGTAAGCACTGTTGATCCATTAAAAGCTCAGAGAATAAACAACTACAGATGTTGGATTGTCTTCTTCTCTAACTACTCAACCCTATTGGAAGAAGTTTTTTGAACTCTTTTGCAGAGATGAGAACATCAAAACACAAACCCCGCACATTCTATGAAATAAATTATACATTTTTATTGTTACAGTAAATTAACAAAGAATAAGTATACACATTTATGGAATACAGTGTAATATTTTAATACATATGTGCAATGAGCAAATCAGGGTAATTAAATCTATCACCTCATTTATCCTTTTTTGTGTTAGGACATTCAGTTTTCTCTTGTGACTTTTTTGAAATACACAATAAATGTTTGTTACTTGTAGTTACACTACAGTGTTATTTTTAATCTAGAATTTATTCCTCTCAACTACTTGTAATTGTCTACTCATTGATAAAGTTCTCTCAATCTCTCCCACCTTGCTACTCTTCCAAGTTCAGTAACTACTATTTTGCTCTCTACTTCCAGGAGATAAAGTATTTATCTTCCAGATATGAATGAGAATATGCAGTATTTCTTTCTCTGTGCCATGTTTATTTTACTTAACATAATGTTCTCCTACAGACTCATCCATCTTGCCATGAATGACAGGTTTTCAACTTTTTGTATGACTGATAGTATCTGATTTTGTGTATAACATATTTTCTTTAATTATTGATCTGTTGATTGACACCCAGGTTGATTCCATATATGGCTATTAATGAATAGTACTGCAATAAACAGGAGAGTGGAGATTTTTTTTTTATGTATATATTGCCTTTCCTTTGGAGATATACCCAGTAGTGAAATGACTGGATTATATGGTAGTTCTCGTCTTCATTTTTGGAGGAGTCTCATACTGTTTTCTGTAATGGTTGTATTAATTCTTGCTCCCACTAACAGTGCATAAGAGTTCTCTTTTCTCCACATCATTGATAATATTTGTTGTTCTTTGTTGTTGTTTCTTTTTTAGAATTATTTACTGAATTTCACTTATTATTATTATTAATTTGCTGTAGGGCATGTGCACGCACTAGAGACAGACAGAGAGAGACTTAGAAAAAGAAAATGAGAAAGTAAGCTGCCAAGTCCAGGACTTGAACTGCAGTCGGCCATGTGGGAGTCCAGTGCCTTAACCACCATGCCACCTACTGGCCCCTGTTCTTTGTTGTTTTGATAATAGCTATTCTAACTAGGGTGCGATGGTTTCAATTTGCATTTCTCTGATGATTAGTGCTATTAAACATTTACTCACATACATAATGGCCGTTTGTTTTATTTGAGAAATGTAGATTCAGATCATTTGCCCTTTTTGTTTTGTTTCAGTTTCAGTATAGGGTACAGGCTTTCACTTGAAAGATGAGAGAGAGAGGAGAGAGAAGGAGAGAGTAATAAATCACCCCCCAGGGAGATGAACATGCTACAATCCCTTCTCCTCCACTCTCCTCTTGGGATTTTTGGGCATGCATGCATACACATTCCAGAGTGATATTCAAGCTGCTGAGTCCAGGACTTAAATAACAAAGTTGGCCATGTGAGATCTACCCATCTTAACAACCATGCCATCTTATGGCCATCTGCCTATTTTTTAATTGGTTTGTTTTCTTGCTGTTGAATTGTTTAATTTCCTGGTACATCCTAGTTATCAATCTATTGCCAGATGAATAGTTTTCGGATATTTTCTCCCGTTCTGTGTGTTGTCTCATCACTGTATTGATTGTGTCTTTTTCTACACAGAAGTATTTAAGTTTAATATAGTCTATTTGCCTATTTTTGCTTTTGCTGCCTGTTCTTTTGATGTCTTTTTGCCTAGAACTATATCCTAAGCATCTCCTTTGTTTCCTTCTATACTGTCATAGTTTCAGGGCATACATTTAAGTCTTTATTCTGAGTGGATTTTTGTATATGCTGAGAGAGAAGGGCCTAGTATTGTCCTTCTACATGTGAATATTCAGTTTTCCCAGCAAAATTTATTGAAGACTGTGCTTTCCTCAATGTCTGTTTTTGAGCCCTTGTCAAATCAATTGGCTGTAGATAAATGTTTTTGTTTTTTTTTTTCTTTTTTTCTTTCTGGGTTCTTTAGTCAGTCCCATTGATGCATGCATCTGTTTATATGCCAGAACAATGCTGTTTTAGTCATTATAGTTTCATAATATGTTTTGAAGTTAGGTAGTATGATGCCCTCAACTCTGTTCTTTTACTCAAGCTTGCTGTGTTTATGCAGGGTCTTTTGTGGTTTCACACACATTTTAGAATGTTTTTTCTCAATCCTTGTGAAGAATGTCATTGATATTTTGACAGAGAGTATATTATGCCTATGTATTGCTTTGGATGATATAGACATTTTAAGCATATGGTTACTTGCCAATTTTTTTGTGTCTTTTTAATTTTTTTATCAGTGCTTTATAGTTTTTATCATAGAGTTCTTTCACCTCCTTGGTTAAATTTATTCATAGGCATTTTATTTCATTTTTTGAAGCTATCATAAATGGAATTAGGTTTTTGATTTCTTTTTCAGCTCGTTCATGATTGTTATATAGAAATGATACTGACTTTTGTGTGTTAATGTTGTATCCTACAACTTTACTGAATTTGTTTATTTATGCTAAGAGTTTTTTGGTGGAGTCTTTAGGTTTTTCCATATATAAGATTATATTGCCTGAAAAAAAGGACAGTTTGATTGCCTCCTTTCCAATTTGAATCCACTTTATTTCTTTCTCTTGTTTAATTGTTCTTTGTGAGAATTTCTAGTCCTATGTTGAATAGGAATAGTGAAAATGGGCATCTTTGTCTCATCCTAATTTTTAGACTAAAAGTTTTCAACTTTACTTGATTCAGTATAATATTTGCTGTGGGTTTCTCATAAATGGCCTTTATTGTGTCAATGTACATTCTTTTTATTCCTACTTTATTGAGAATTTTTATTATGAAAGGATGTTGAATTTTATCAAATACTTTTTCTGCATCTATTAAGGTGATCATATAGTTTTGTCCAACATTCTGTATTATTTTTTGATAAACTGTTGGATTTGATTTGCAAATATTTTCTTGCAGACTATTACCTCTATGTTCATTAGAGATATTGTTCTTCACTTTTTTCTTTTTTGTTTTGTGTTTGATTTTGGTATGAGGATAATGCTGGCCTTGTAAAATGAGTTGGAATAATGTCCTCTTCTTTAAAAAATTTTTGGAGAATATGAGAAGAATTCATTGTTTGTTGTTGTTGTTGTTTGTTTTGTTTTTCTCTCTTTTAAAGTTTAGTAGAATCCAGCAGTGAAGTTCTCTGGTCCTGGGCTTGCTTTATTGTAAGAAGTTTAGTTATTGATTTAATATTGTTACTCATTATTGTAGTATTCAGATTTTTTTATTTCTTACTGATTTAATCTTGGAAAGTTGTATTTGTCAAGAAATTTATCCATTTCCTTTAGGTTTTCCAATTTATTGGAGTGTAGTTGTTGAAATAGTCTTTAATGATTTTTTGTATTTTTGTGATTTCCATTGTAATGCCATGAATTACATACAGCATTTTGTTTCTGATTTTATGTGTTTGGGACTTGTCTCTCTCTCTCTCTCTCTCTCTCTCTCTTTTTCTCTCTCTCTCTTTTAATCTAGTGAATGATTTCTCAATTTTGCGCTGCTGATTTTTAACATTTTTTTCAGTCTCAATTTTGCTTATTACTCTTTATCATTTGTTTCTTTCTACTAATTGGGCGTTTGGTTTGCTTTTATTTTTCTAGTTGCTTGAGGTGCATTGTTAGGTTGTTCATCTAAAACCTTTCTATTTCTTGTAGTAGGCATTTATTGTTATAAATTCCCTTTTTAGTACTACTCTTGTTGCATCCCACAGATCTGGATATGCTGTTTCCATTTTCACTTGTTTTGAGAAAGTTGTAAATTTTCTTCGTAATATCTTCATGGACTCAGTGGCCACTCAGGAGCAATCTTGTTTCATTTTCATGCATTTGTACAGTTTCTGAAGTCTCTCCTGAGGTTGATTTCTATTTTTGTTGCATCGTGGTCAGAAAACATTCTAGATATCAATTTTATTTTTAAAAATTTGTTGATATTTGTTTTATGACCTAAATGTGTTCTGTTCTGAAGAATGTTCTATGTGCTAATGAGAATAATGTGTATTCTGCAACTCTTGGATGCACTGTCTGTTGGGTCCATTTAGTTGATACTGCTATTTAAATCCAATGTGTCTTGCCTAGTTTTCTGTCTAAACGATCTGTCCCGTAGAAGAATAAGGTGTTGAGCTCTCCAACTATTATTGTCCTGGAGTCTGTTTCTCCATTTATATCTAATAACATTCATTTTGTATATTTGGATACTCTGGTGTTAGGTGCATATATATTTATAATTACTATATTGTCTTGCTGAATTAATCCCTTTATCACTTTATGATGACTTTATCTAATTTTGTAGTTTTTGACTTAAAGTCTATTTTATTTGATATAAATATGGTGTCTCCAAGCTTGGTTTTAGTGTTGATTTCTGTGAAGTATCTTTTCTGTTGTTATAGGGACCAGCGCCTTAACCACCATAGGACCAACCCCCCCATGGGACCAGCGCCTTAACCACCACGCCACCTGCTGGTCCCATGGGGGGGTTGTTTTTCTTTTCCTTTTTGCCAGAGGCACATGTGCTTACCTGAAAGAGAGAGGGTAAGAAAGTAGCCTGAGTCCCATGTGATATGGTCACATCACACTCACTTCTCCTCCATTTCTCCATTCTTTTCAGTATTTTGGTCATGCATGAACATGTGCCTGGCATATAGTTCAAGCTGCTGGGTATAGGACTGGAACCAAATGATTGTTCATGTGCAATCCAGCCACCTTAATCACAGGTCTGGTTTGACCCTTCTTTGGCTCTTTTTCATGATTTCTATATCTTTACTAAATTCTCATTCTGGTCTTGGATTATTTTCCTGCTTTCATTGAGCTGTCTGTGTATTTTCTTGTATCTTACTGAGTTTCCTTAGTATAATTCTGAATTCTTTTTTTTTTTTTTTTGGGGGGGGGGGTTAAGTTTCTGCCATAGGGCACATGTGCATGTGCTTGCTGGAGAGGAGAGAGACAGTGAGAGGGAAAGTAAGAACCCCCTCCCCCCCACCCCCCGCCAGGGAGATTGGCCACACCGCAATCCCTTCTCCTCTATTCTCTTCTTGGGATTTTGGCCATGCACACACATGCACTTGGCATGATTTTCAAGCCACCAGGTCCTGGATTTGAACCATGGTTGGGCATGCAAGAATCCAGCCACCTTAACCACCATACCACCTGCTGGCCTCTCTAAATTCCTTTTCGTAAATTTCAAGGATTTATTTTTCTTTAGTATCCATTTTTTTTTCTTTTTTAAAAAATAAACTTATTTTACGTACATTTACTGTACATCATCACAGCATGCAAAATGTGATTTCTGATCCAGAATACCATATATTGACTTAATAATGGATATTACCATATTATTATGTTCTTTTAGATACGTCATGTTTCATTGCTTTCTCGAATTTCCTATGTCCCTACTTTGATATCTTTGCATCTAGTGTGATAGTCACCTCTTGAAGAAAGCATGACTCCATCTTGGAGGAGCGCCTCCTAGAGAAGTGGGGAATGAAGCAGAAGGACTCCATCTTGGAGAAGCACCTCCATTATGAACTGTTAAACTCCTATGACTGGAAACCTCCCCTCTCCCCTTTTGTTTAAGAGGAATAGAATGATTAACATTCCTATTGTCCTAAAGAAAAAACGCCACTTCTCCTAATCATCTTAGGGATGATTAACCTGCTTACCTGCTTTTTCTTGCTTCTGTAAAAGCCCTACCACCTACCCTTTCAAGCCCACTGCTCTTTGTCCTTATAAATCATCAAGTCATCCTGGACATGATTGTGCGTTTTTGACCTACATAAGCTCCTTGCTCCTTTCACTGGGGGCTGCGGTGTTTTGAGAAACATGAGCCTCCCCCACCCTCATGCCGCTGGCTTAATCAATAAACTCCAATAAATTTGGCTATGTCTGGATGTCCTCTTATTTCTCACTGAGTAGACTATAACACTCTTTTGATTTTATGGAATAGTTTCATTAGGAAAGACATTTTCTTGAAGGTATCAGTTGGGTAGGGTATTTCTGTTTTGGCTTCTGGTAGGTGTAGTAATATAGTCTGTGTGATTTTTTTGATCATAATGAATGTAAGTGATGCCTGTGAGTGCCTCAGTATTCTAGATTGCTAATGTTTGTGGAGGTAGTGATGCAGATTTTCTAGGGGTAATGATTGCTGAGTAGACCAGTTGGCTGAGATCAATGATGGGTGCTGAGAATGATGGCCTACAGAGTTTGGGTTGTGCCTGTGCATTAGCAGTGGGGATAAGGAAGTCACCCAGGGCAGTAGGGATCAGGAGTACCCCCCTCAGCCCCTTGGGCTATGGCAGGGGAAGTCGAGTGGAAGCCTAAGGTGGTACAATCCAGGGTCTGATCTACAGAGCTTAAGATGCACAAGTGTCAGTTCACTGGGTCCTGGGTACAGCCTTCCTGCTGTATTGGACCATTTGTGTCCTGCAATTTATGGTGCTACCAGGGCTCAAGTGCTGGGGTGATGGTTCTATGGCTCCATCAAGCTGGAGGGGCAGCTGCTGCAGCTTCTTGGGCATGGTGATTTCAGCAGAGTCTCAGACCTGTAGGGATGAGAGAACTGTATTGGCCTAATGGCAGATTTTATTCTAGCAGTGACTCTACTGTCAAAATGGTGCCATGTTGTAGCAGCATGGGTCAGGGTGGTATAGATCATCATGAGTTATTTTTCTAGAGCTATGTAGCCTCATAGATTTCAGGGAATGTTCTACACTTGACCCAAGGTCTGTGAGGACCACTATGCCCTCTGGCAGATAAGACCATAGTCATCCATGATGATAACAGGGCACATTGAAGATAAATGGCTTACACTTTCCTCACAACAGAGAATCTTCCCTGTGGTCTAGGCCTATCTTAGCTGGGTGTTTTGATTCTAGCATCTTTTTTTTTTTTTTTTTTTTTTTCTTTTTTTGGAGAGGTTTTTGCTATAGGGCGCGTGCGCTCGCCAGACAGACAGAGAGAGACAGAGAGATAGAAAGCAGGAAATCACCCCCCAGGGGGGATGGCCACGCCGCAATCCCTTCTCCTCCACTCTCCTCTCGGGATCTTGGGCACGCACGCACACGCGCCCGGCGTGAGTTTAAGCCGCCGGGTCCGGGACTCGAACCGCGGTCGACTACGTGGGAGTCCAGCGACATAGCCATTACGCTAACTGCTGGTCCCGATTCTAGCATCTTGAGCTATCAGCTTGATTGTCCCTCTCTGTGATTCAGAAGACTTCATTAACTTCCCTGGTAGAGTCCTGCGTTCTTTCAGGCATTCCACTAGAGGTATGTATTTATTTGTTGTTTTGTTTCTTCTTTGTGGAGGACACAATTTCTGGGTACTTCTATCAGCCATCTTTTTTTTTTTTTCCTTAACCTTTAATAGCTACTGTTCACTAATATTTGTTTTATAAGACTAGTCAGCCATATTAATAATATTCTCTCTGTTCATTTTTGGTAAGTACTATGGTAGGTAGTATTGTCATCATATCATAGTATTACTATTCTTTGCTAGGCCTGTGTCTTACAGAGGATGATACTTTACTCCACATGTACCTTTTTTGGCTGGTGAATAAGAGGGGAGTGCAAGTGTCAAGCACCACTTCTAAGCAAATGGTTTAAAAGCTTTCATGAGGTCACATCTTTGTTCTTTTTTCTCTTTCCTTTTTCCTTTTTTGTTTATGAATCTGGAAAAGAGTTGCTAGAAAAAATATATGACACACAGATAAGTTTAAATGAGACAAAGAACAAATTCAAATTTTTCTGGCCTAAGTTTATTTTATGGCATAAAATGAAGCTGAGGAGTCCTCAGAGTAATTTACATTTAACATTTTTTGTTATAGGAGAGAATGCTAAAACCATCACTCTGAAATTAAGCATCTCAAGGAAAAGGTTCAAAGACTCAGGCTGATTTGGGTTCTAACCCCTGAGAAGGGGCAGAGGCACAAGGTATAATAAAAAAGGTGTGATAAAAATGTGGATGCTAAGAGGTGATAGCTCTAAAATCTTTGACGATGGGTCAGAACCCCCGGCCCCCCAAAAAAGTCTTGTACACAGAACTATCTCAATTATCTTTTGAACAGAGGAAACACCTAACTTAAAAAAAAAAAAAACAAAAACAAAAACAAAAAAAAACAAAAAAAACACATAGGAATGCTAAATCACCATCCAAACCTTAGACCAAATTGAAACAGTTCTGATAGGCTATCAAAATCTCACAATATTCCATTTATCTGTCTTGCACTTAAGAACCTGGGCCCCATTTCTAATATAAAGACAAAAAAAAATGAAAAAAGGAAACCCAGAAAATAGTAGGTCGTCAGGACAGTCATGATGCATTTTTGCCTAGAAAACCATGTCATGACTTTCCCAATAACCTAACAGAACACTGATGGAGAGATGGCTTGTAGATAAAGCAGTGAATAAATATTGGTCTGGCCAATAGTTCCCATAGAATTTCCTGCAGAAGTTTCCTAACATAATGGCTCTAGCCTAAGCTGATAGAGCTGCTCTTTTAAGCAGAAGCAAGGAAAGAGCAGAAGGTAGCATTAGCTATTAGTGCACATGGCTGCTGCCATTGCAAAATTGGTTATTGTAACAGGTACATGTGGGAAAGAGCAAAGTGCTGAGAAGATCACAAGTAGGGGGATTATAAAGATTAATACATGTGTATAGTGATTTCTTTTCAAGCTACCACTAGGATACATTTTTGAACTGTAAATCAGGTAAGAGAAGTCATCTCAGGAATTTGAAATGGCAAATGTCATGTATTTACCTAATTGTATGTATGTGTGTTGCTGCATTAAGCTATTTAGCTTATTGCATTAATCATTTCAGCTAAAATATTAACTGGTAGAGGCAGAGACCTTGTTTAAAATATCTTTGGCTATCAATTCTTCTCTACCCATGACTCCGTTCATTACTTCCACCCATCCATTGTGTTTAGACTCAGGAACTGTTCAACGAATATTTATTTATTGGTAGACTCACGACATATTTTAGTAAGCATTTTCAGGTAGTGATATGTCAGGTGCTTTGGATAGTAGATGGAGAAAAGAATAAATATGGCAAAATAAATTTGGCTTAGCTTATTGGTCTATATACATACTGACAGAGACCTCTACAAGTGTGAAAATAAGTATGAAAAGAAAGAATTATTTTTCAAAAAGGAATCAGTAGGGGACAACTCCATAGCCTAGTGGTTAAAGAAGCCAGAAAACACATAGCCGACTGTTAGTGGAATCCCAGTCTCTGGTGACTTGTAAAACACGCTAGATACATGTGCATGTGTGCCCAAATCCCAACAGGATGAAAAAATGAAAGAGAAGGGATTGCAGTGTGATCATGCCCATTTGGAAATGCTTTTTCTCTCTCTTCCCCTTCCTCTGTTTCTCTGTCTCTCTTTGGCAAAAGAAAAGGAATAAACAGAATTTATAAATTGGGCATTGCATATTCAAAACACGAATAAATAAAAAGCTATGTGAAATTCTAAATGAGGAGAATCACTGAGTTAGGAAAAACTGGAGAGAGATTTGAGGAACAGAAACATGGAGAGATTAAAAAATAGTTAAGTGAAAATATGTAATGAATTGTGTTGGTCATTCCATAACATCTTCCAATAGAAAGGAACATGGTGCTTACACTTATTCAGAATTAACACACATTTAGGTACTTCAGTATGGCTTTCTGGCCCCTAGATATTCCATTTTCAGTTTCTTCACATGTGACTCTCAATTGCATTATCTGGAAAAGAGAAAGAACAGCAGCAGCAAACTGGGTCTAGTGATAAAGTGATCTGCATCACCTGGCTCCATTCATCTCTTTCTTTCTTCCATTTTTGTTGTTATTATTTATTGGCATTTTGCCTGCAGCCAGACATAAGTTTTAAATGTAGGCTTTATGATATGTGTGAGTCAATCCAGAGAAAGCAAAACATTTCAAGAGAAGCACAAAAGATACATCTTTCTGAATTCTAATTTTAAGCATTTTCATGTAGGTATGCAATGGTAGTTTATGTATTGAATTTGAAAAATTAATTCCTTACAGCCTTGAGTGTATTTTGCTTTGTCTGCCTGTGGGTTTGTATATATTGGTCTTTTCTGTGTCCCTCCCCCCGACCACACACACACTTTTTAATATTTCAACAGGTGAGGTTGGCAAGAAAGCTGATGATGCTGTTTTACAGCTAGAGGTCTTATGGAGCCAGACCTATCTTTGTAAGCGAGCAAACAACTTTGGGGGATGGTTTAATAATTGCCTTTGGTAGGTCTTGTCTCACATTCATTAAAAACTCCAGGCAAGGCTGTTTCCTTGATCTTCATTTCTTTTCCGTTGCCAAGCAAACAAACAAATAAATAGAAATCCCTTCCGGAAAGCTGCTTAGTTATCTAACCTAGAATATCTTTGACTTGGATAGAACTTACACATTTCAAATATCTCAGCATTTAGATGTTAGAAGTTGCCAGACATTTGGGTAATTGCTGGAATGTATGACCAGTTTGCTTTTCTTGTTTTCAAAAATATTTGAAATACTCTAGAATTTTTACCTTTATAATGTCACATTAAGGTTTCACTGTTAAAAGTACATCTTGTGTGTTTTCTTTGGAGAATGAAAAATATCATGTTGCCCAATTATCTTTGATATAGAAAATGGCTAGAGAATGATTAATTTAAAAGATCATCATTTTAGGACCAGCATGGTAGCATACACTGGATGCTTTCTGGCAGGCTGACCTGACCCACCCTGAAAGGTTAAAAGGAGCAGCATGTACCTGTAATACCAGGGAGGGAGGTTGAGGCAGAAAGATCATAACACAGTGAGAGTGATACCCTGTCTAAAACAAACAAACATAATAAACATCAAAACACAAAAAAAACACCTACTTCCCCAAACACACACACACACACACACACACACACATTACTTTATTATTTAGGAAGTTATCAGAGAATACTAACCTTCTTTCTAGCTTATAATTGCAGATATTGGAACCCATCTGTCTGTTTTCTTCAATTCATTTTGTAACTAGATGTAGCATAAGCTCACAAAAGTGACATTACATTTGAAGCCTGCAGAAATGCATCTCATATAGAAAGCAGACAGCGAGTATTCACCTTTCCCTGTCAAGAGAATGCCCATAAGAATTGTCGGTAGGTGTCTAAATGTGGAGGTAAGTAATAAGCAGGTATTGACTTCTGTTGAGATCAATATCAAGATTTGTTGACCCAAAGAGGTTAAAATTGACTGAGGAGTGGGACAATAAATCTTGTTATTGACTAGAAAGCAGAAGTCAATATATGTATTATTATAAACATTTTTCTCTTGGTGTAGATGATAGGGGTGGAGACATTTTTAAGATCTTAAATGCAGATAGCCACATGTGAATGATCACGATAGTGGCCGATACAGGCCTCTTGGCTTATTAAAAATGTGCCTATGCACGTGACATCAATGAGCTACCTGGTTTTTGTTCACAATGTCAACCCTCCTTCTCCGTCTGGTTTTGGTCCTCTTATCCTGACTAATTTTAAATTGAAATGGGAAATGCTTAAGTGTGTTCGATAACATTTTGTTTGAAAGAAAAAAGTCAAAAAAGAGATTTAGAATTTTCTTCTCTAGAATGTAGTTCATGCACAATCACGTATGTATTCTGCGTGTCCTCATGACAGTCTTGGCAAGCACTGGAAATATTTCCTCAAGGCTGCCCATTCTAAGACAGCTCTGCCCTTCAGATGAGCTATTATATTCACTAAATAATCTAAAAACTCAAGTCAAGATGAAGTCAATTTAAAAATGTATATTTAAAATGAGGCTTTGTCAAAACCATAAAATACGTGCAAGCTGCGTATTACCACGTCAGTATTTTTGAGTTTTTCTATTTACCACCAACCACCCACTCACACAAAGCCAAATAAAGAATTTATTTTCCCATAGTTGAGAGAAGTAGAAATGGAAAACAATTTTCCATTGTTCCAAATAGCTCTCATGTTGATAAGAAATCACACTCTGCACATCCGGGCTGAGCAGAGCGTACTGGGTTACACTGAGGCTCTGTCCTTGCGTTTCGCCTGCACTGAGGCCTGCATACAGGCATCACGCGTGCCTGAAACTCCAGAGGAACATTTAGCCAGGACATTGCTGTTTCATTGGCGCAAAGTTCTCTCATGTGATATGATCCCACCCTTCTACCTCTATCCCCAGCTTCAGGATAGTCATGACGGAAAAAAAAATAATCACACAAGTTTCTTTCGTTTCTAACCACTTCCTGAAAGATGGTACTTTACGATGAAAATTCAAGTCCATAAATGCTCAGAAGTCTGCAAGTTAGGGATGAAACATGAGAAATGCCTTGAACGCCTCACACTATGGGGTTCCTCCAATTCCTTAATGCACCCCATTGTGCCTCTCGGCTGGAGAAAGCGCTGCACAACCCATTTCCTCCTTTAACTGTGAGTTTCCTCGCTTTTATGGGTTTAGATTTTAATGGCTGAATTACATTTACATCTACTTGTGCATTTTCCATCAGCAGCCACGTTCCAGCCTGAAGTCTTTACTAACTTTGAGAACAAGTTTCTCATAAACAACCTCATTTGGTTTATGTATATAAATTCACAGGACTCTTAACTCTCAGAAATCTCCGAAGTCACCTCTGTCCTTGATGGCAGGTTTTCTGTGTATCTTTATTGGTTTTAAATACTTTAGTATGAGTCAGCTCAAGATAAATCAATAAATTAGGCTTTAATGATTCCAAAGCCACTGGAAATGGGGCAAAATATTAGTTGGAGAGAGACATTTACCAGATGAGTTGTTTTAGGATGTGTGGCCTTTAGTGAAAAGGTAATAGTTCTGTAATAAGAATATACCCAAATGATCCTGAAGAGTCGTCTGATTATGTAACAGTAAGTTGAGAATATTATGGAAATATATCCAGGTAAATACATAAAAAATTCTGCGTTTTCACCATAAACACAACATGAGGCAAGGGTCTAGGAGAGGTTTGGGCTTCCACCTCCACAAAATATGTTTTTAATCCTACCAACACCATTATACAATCATGTCTATCTCTCTCTCTATTTATCTATCTCTATGTATACATATGTATTTTCTTCTCTTCCGAAGCTACATCTGATCATCAAAATGGCATCTCATAAGGCATAAACCCAAATGGGGGTGATTTAAAGAGGAGACAATAGCAACAGTATTTTTCAAGTTGGAAAACAAATCAATAAATAGGAAAGGACTTTGCAGACCTGAAAAAAAAAAAATGGAGCCATAAACTGAAAGTAGAGAAAGCTAAAATCTAGCACAGTTTGTATTGCAGCAGCCCCAGGGTCTCAGCTCCTCTACTGGTAAGCAAGACTCTTACGAGGAACATGAAGAGTCCAGCAGTCTCGTCCCCTCCCCAACCTCTCGGACCCAGGCATCTGCTCCTCTTTCAGTAGCATAAACAACTGAAGTTTTACTTCCTAGAGATGATAACACAAGAGAGACTCTGTAGAGAGTGGGAGGTCGGTGGTTCTATATACTGAGAATAGAAAGCATATATAAATACCTGAATATGATCCATGCAATCTCTGACCAAACTCCCCTTTGTGATTCCCAGGACAGAGGAATCCACGAAGGGGACCGGGAGAGCCTCCCCTGGGGAAGTGGACTGCTGCAAAAAGGAAGACAACAAATATGACATTTGAGGTTCTTCATACAGATGGTCTTATCAGCTCCCCGAAGTAAACACCCCAGGTAATCTCACACAGCGACCTTCCAATCAGTCTCTTTAAAACAGTCATTCTTAAATATGGACTGTCATGAATCAGACAACGGAAAATTATAGAGAAAGGTAGAGTTCAAAACAAACACACAAAACCAAAACTATTTAGAGAAAACAGAGAGAAAAGGAAAGGAGAGAACTTGAAGAGGAAAAAAAAAAAAAAAAGCCACTATACTTAGTAACTATTAGCATTGTAAGGAAACTACTACCGCTATGAAACAAGAACAGATAACTTTTTTTCCAAAGCAGTATTCAAAGAGGAAAAAAATGAGCCTCTGGAAAGTAAAATTAATAGAAATTAAAATTAATAGAAGTAAAAAAAACAATAAAAGCATTGACATATAAATATGAGGGAATCTGGGATGTATGAAAAAGGTAAAAGAAATATGAAACGGAAGAAAAAAGTATAAAACACAGGTCTAAGATGCTGATGTTTAAATAAGGGATGCTGCAGAAACTTTATACAGAATTTTGAATAACAGAAGGAAGGATGAAGGGGAAAAAAAGAGGGAAGGAGAAAGAGAAAAAAAAGAATTTCTACATTTTTTTCCTGTATGTACTCTCCCTGGGCTGGTTTCTGTGAGTGCATAAAAGAGCTCTTGCTGGCCTGAAGGGGAGTCACCGGCTCATACTGAGAATTCTGCAGTGTGGAAACTCACTTGCTTTACTTGGATTTGTCTATGAAACAAGACTTACGATAACCACGAAAGAATGCCTTGGCTTACATAATGTGTTCGTTTAAAATTTTCTAAGTATTTGTTTATAGATTTTTTTTTCTATTAGATTAACTTCTTTTTAAAAAAAATCAGCTTTGGTGAAATGTAAATGGACATATATTCAACTTTATATACTTATTTAATGTCTGTACTTTAATGTATTTAAAATGTAAACTGGGGACCAGCAGTTAGCGTAATGGCTATGTTGCTGGACTCCCACGTAGTCGACCGCGGTTCGAGTCCCGGACCCGGCGGCTTGGACTCATGCCGGGCGCGTGTGCGTGCGTGCCCAGGATCCCGAGAGGAGAATGGAGGAGAAGGGATTGCGGCGTGGCCATCCCCCCTGGGGGGTGATTTCCTGCTTTCTATCTCTCTGTCTCTCTCTGTCTGTGTGGCGAGCGCACGCGCCCTATAGCAAAAACCTCTCCAAAAAAAAAAAAATGTAAACTGTGACCTGTTTTGATATATGTGCAGGCATTCCTCAGCAACCAAGTTCCGTTTCTACAACTAAGTGAATGAGTTGATAAAGGAGGGGCAGATGTCTCGTGGTGTGTCATGGCAGTATAGGGTACATATTTTCAATAGTGACACCACACTGGAATAATGTCATTCTACCCATGCCAATCGTATATATTAGATGAGCACCAGAAAGTGACAAGACATACCACAACATGATAACATAAATCTAGCATAATAATTTTTATTTATTTTGAAAACTATAGATGCACGATAAAGTCCAACTTTATAAATGAAATAATGTAATCGTGCATGATTGCCAACACTTTGTACAGTGAATACGAACCGACTGTGGAAACAAGACAAAGGCCAAGAAGGGGTACTCTGCACTGGAGAACTGGTCATAAGTCTGAGCAATCATTAGGGAGGGAGGTCATTAAGTGAGAAGTGGCTGTGTAGAACTCGGAAACTATCACGACAAGATGATAGATATGTCCATCACCCTCAAAGTTTCCTTGTGGCCCTTTACATGCCCTCACCTGCCTCTTCCTTATTCCCATCCTCTAGGCAATAGCACTCTTCTTTGTCTAATTTCTTTCATTGAACATAGTTATCTTGTTTATCTTCATCCATGTTATGTGCATCAATAATAAATTTCTTTTATTGCTGAATTGTATTTTATTGTATAAACATACCATAATTTGCTGATCCATTCACTAACATTTGTGTTTTTTTCCGATTTGGGGCTATTATAAATAAGGCTACCTTGAACATGTGTGGATAGCCTTTGCACTAACATATGCCTCCTTTTCTATTAGGCGAATAAATACAAGTGGAATTGCTTGATTGCAATGTCCCATGCAATCAAGGTTTTTAAGAAAATTCTATATTATTTTCTAGAGTGGCTGTATCATTTTACATTTCGAGCAGCAATTTATAAAAGTTCTGGTTATTCCACTCCCTTGCCACACTTGATATGGCGAGTCTTGTAATATTACTCATTGATGAGTATTTTTTTAATTTCAATAAAATGTATCTTTCTTATAACATTAATTGCCCACCCAACAGTGATTTTCTGCACATTTCCTTACTCCAGTTCCTGTGACCAATACTTAGTTTCCTGGGCTCCTTTGTAGCTAGAACCCTGGGCATATAAGCCAGACCTAGAAAATGAGATCTATGAGACAATGCTTGGAGAAGCTTTCAAGAAAGCTTCCATCTCTTTAAAAGAGTAGTAGAAATAATAAAGACACTTCTTGTCACTAGAAGTGGTTGTGTGAGGATCTGATGCCTGAAGCATGATAGCTATGCTGGATGTCTTCTGCTTCGTGTTTTAGGTATACACCCATTCCTTTTCCATTCAGTTCGAGGATATTAACCTATATGGACAAATTAAAGGATTTCTTTTCCTTTGACTTCCCATTGGATTTAACCAATGAGAAGCTCTGAAAGGGAGTTGGTAAAAGAGAAAATAGTGAGAGAAGTAAGGATTCTTCTACCTCCCTCCCTGCAGGATCCTCTCGGATGGCAATGTTCTTGTAAAGAAGGTCACAGCTCTTCTCTGGCTACCTTCATCTACCTACATGCATCTTTTTCCTGATTCTATAATAGTAGCTGTCCCCTCTCCTTGCCTCATCATGTCTAGGAATAGTGGCAGTCATGTTATTACTGGCCCATTGGGGAACAGTGTTATTTTTTTATGGTTTCTTTACTACCATGCTTTTGTAAATAACCTTGAGTTATCTTAACTTTTTTTAGAGAGATATTTTTGCTATAGGATGTGTGCACTCACCAGAGAGACAGAGAGACATAGAGAGACAGAAAGTGAGAAATCGCCCACCGAGGGGATAGCCATACGGCAATCCCTTCTCCTCCACTCTCCTCTCAGGATCTTGGGCACACATGCACACGTGCCCAGTGTGAGTTTCAAGTCACTGAGTCTGGCACTCAAACCACCATGAGAGAGTCCAATGAGGTAACCATTATGCCATCTGCTTGTCCCAAGTTATTCTAATTTAAAGGTCATCTATTTTGCCTAGGATCCTTACTGACTCAGCAATTATCCTGAAATAATGAGGATGAGCCTGAAGACAAAGACCCACAATGAGAGAGAAAAATGTCAGAAAACACCTGAGCTACAGATATCATTGCATCTCTGAATTAACCATCTTGGGATTCCTTACATCCAAACTAGTTATTTGTTTGTTATACAGGACATAGTAATAAATACCTCTGTTGTTAACAATAAAATCACTTGCCTTGATAATCACCATCTGACTTAGTAAAAAATCAACCCATGATCCCATAAATTTTATTAATCATGTTGATTCCCTTCTTACTCCTACTTTTCTTCCTAATAGGAAGAATGAACTTTGGTGACTTAGACCCTCACTCACCTCTCTCTAGTCCCAGTCGCTTTGCAGTGGTAGGCCTTCCATGCCTGCTTTCCTCATCTTCCTTTGTGCTGGCCTCCTCCAGTTGGATCTGGGATTCTGACTACTTGATTGTAGAGCGTTCTGAAAGTGCGAAGCTCTCAGAGTCCTCCTAGTGAAAGGAAACTCCTCGGCAATATAAAATCTAATTTCATACCTTGCTTTTCTGAAGCTTCTCCAACTCGCAACTCACAGATACTTTTCGTCTCCCTTTTAGGGGTCATCCGCTGTCATTTCTTGACCAGCATTACCATGGCCAGTTAAATTAATACCTCTGCTTTGAGGAATGTAATTACATGTGCATGTGCATGTGCATGCACACACGCACACACATACCCTCACATACCTCCTTCTTACAAGCATGTTTTGTTTCCATGAATAAAACATGATAACACCATAGTAGTAAACCTCTTAAGATCCTTTTACAGTGCTTTCATTTCTCGTTAGTTCTTGGTAACAACAGTAGCTACAGTTCTCGTAGATGTCATAGTTATCAGTATTTAGTGAGCATGAACTATGTCCGAGGCACCATGAGAGGAGTATTGTGTGAGTTATTTCAATTGACAACCACTAGCCTAAAAGGAGCTTGATTTCTTGATGATCTTAATAGCTATGGCTCATTTTTAGAAAAAGGTATAAGAGATTGAATTGTCTCTTGTTTTAACAAGTAGTTACTAAGCAGGAAGAGTATCAAAATATTCAGGGTTCTATCAAGTTATTAAGTCTTCAGAAATAGATGAAAAGATATCTAAATAACTGAAGATCAGATGAACTCCAAAGCCATTCAAATAAGGTAGCATATTAGGTGGGATAACAGACTTCATTGAACAGATCAGGGTCAAGGACACTTAGATTATGAGAACAAACTTTTTTTTTTTTTTTAAGTTTTGCTGCCTATGACACATACTGAATATGAATAAGGTTCTACATATTCCATTGGGCCACTAGAAATAATTCCTTAAGCACTCTAGCCTATCTGGAGATTCACCTTTGACAGTCCAAGAAAATATCCCAACACTGCCTAGTATGATATATACAGTCAGCCCACGATATCCACAGGTTCTGCATTCATGGATCCAACCAATTGCAGATTAAAAATATTTGAGAAAAAATAAATCAATAAAAAATAAGAACTATACAGTATAACAACTATATAAATGGCATTTACACTGTATTATAGGTAATCTAAAGATGATTTAAACATAGGAGATGATATACATAGTTCATAGCTAAATACTATGCCATTTTTTTAGAGGTGTTTTGCTATAGGGCGCATACGCTCACCAGAAAGACAGAGGGAGACAGAGAGATAGAAAGCAAGAAATCACTCCCCGGAGGGATGGCTATACTGCAATCCCTTCTCCTCCATTCTCCTCTCGGGATCTTGGGCACGGACACACGCTCGGCATGGGTTTAAGCCACCGGGTCTAGGACTCCTACCGCGGTCGACTACATGGGAGTCCAGCAACATAACTTGTCCTATGCCAATTTTTTTTTTTTTTTTTGAGAGGTTTTTTCTATAGGGCACGTGTGCTCGCCGGAAAGAAAGAGAGAGACAGAGAGACGTAAAGCAAGAAATCACCTCCCTGGGGGTATGGCCACGCGGCTATCCCTTCTCCTCCATTCTCTTGGGATCTTGGGACGCACACTCATGTGCCCATCGCAAGTTTAAGCTACCAGGTCCAGGCCTTGAACTGTGGTCAAACACATGACGTAGCCATTATGCCATCTGCTGGTCCCAATACTATGCCATTTTATACAAGGCACTTGAGCATCTGTGAATTTTGGTATCCATGGTCCTGGAAACATCTCAACAGATACCAAGGGATGGCTGTAATTGTTTTCTTAGTAGACAAATATTTTCTTATCTTGAAAGTATAGAATTAATCATAGAAATATTTAAAATAATCAGACACAGTATTAATATGTGTAAGTTAAGGGAGCATGCATGGCTTGGGGGTATTTATAATGTTTAAGATCTTTTAGTCTATTAGAGAACAGGTAAAGCTTGTGATTCAATTTAAAATGTGTAAATAAGTAATTTATTTAGGCCTGTGAATTTAAATAGATATTTTATTTAGTTTATGTATCATTACAGTAAATTTATAGGGTAGTGAAGCATTTAAGAGAACTTGAGGTTTACGATATTTCTAGGTTTAATTTATTAGAGGCATTAAGGATATTTTAAATAGTCCAGTAAGTTTTGCTTTTAAATCACTTTTTTGAAGTATCTAAATAAGAAATTAAATATATTTAATTTGTAAATTTAGTTTAAAAATTTTAAAGGAGTTCAATTAACGTAGTGTGTAAATGGAGCTAAACATTAATCAAAGGCCTCATAAAAGTGATTGCTAAATTTGCTAGACTTACAAATAAAAAATTATGAAACAGCTAAGCTTTCAGATTTTTAAGTCTAATAATTCAAATGCATTTTAGCTAAACTGAACTTCTGAGTAATCTTTCTTGCACACAAAATCTGTCCTTAAAAATATTGACATTGACAAACTACACTGACAAAGCAAAACAGAAGATAAAGAAGCATTAAATTGTTGCAATTGTGAAGACCTCCTACAATTATTGCATGTTACGATGTTTTCTAATACTCTCAACTTTAGGCATGTTTCATGATATGAAAAATAATACTGAGAAGAGAAACAGGACTCCTGGAGTCAGAGCCAGGTGTTTTATATTCCAGTTGCTTCACATCCTAGCTGCAAGACTCTGGGTAAGTGTTCAACTTTCTCAGATTAATTTTTCTCATTTGAAAAATGAAGATATTAATAGTTCATACACATAAATTGTTGGAAGACTTGAATGAGATAATGCTTACAAAGTACTCAGCAGATTACCTGGCACCAAAATAAAGGCTACATAAATGTTAATTAGTACTGTTAGGAGGAGGAATCTTGCTCTATGAGAACTACTCTCACCCTGGTTTTCAAATAGATGCCCTTAGAAACAAAACATGATAATTACAAATTCAGGAAAATCATTTCTAGAAAATTTTGCACCTGGTAGTGGATGGGGACAGCATAGAATAGCTTTGTTTTCTGGTGAATAAAAACCACAATGATTGAGGATTAAAAAAGATACTGTTTATCAACAATAAGCTCCTCTTACTTGTCTTCTGATAGAAACTCTTACATAGTCATCCCAGAGGCATTGTAGTTTTATAAGTGCATCTCAAAATTTTACGACCTATTTAGTTTAGCCTCTGCTTAAATGTATTATTATAAAATCAAATAGAAAAGACATCAGATCAGTAACAAAAACTGTGCATTTACGAATCTTTTATCTGCATTGCTTAAAATGATAGAAAAAGGAAGTCATCTTATATTTGTAACAAATTTATTTATTTAATAGCCATTATAAACCTATAAAAATATACTACTCGGCTATTAAGATTAATTATGAAAATGTATATATATTATTAGGCAAGTAAATTTGCAATGTATTGATAAATGAATCTTAAAATTAAGCTTTGAATATACATATATATATATGTGTGTGTGTATATATATACATATATATATACACACACACAATAATTAGTTTTTTGTTAGAAAAGCAGGAGTACCATGGGACCAGCAGGTGGCGTGGTGGTTAAGGTGCTGGACACTCCCACATGGCCGACCAGGGTTCAAGTCCTGAATCTGGTGGCTTGCTTTCTCACTTCCTCTCTCTCTCAGTCTCACCCTCTCTCTCTGGTCAAACTTAAAAAAAAAAAAGAAAAGAAAAGAAAAAAAAAGAAAAGCAGGAGTACCTATTCCCACCTTATCTATGTGTATCTTGCCTTTTAATTAATTAACTAATTCATTCATTTTAATTTGACAGAGTGAGAGAGAGAGAGGGAAATTGAGAAAGCAAGCTGTCAGATCCGGGACTTGAACCATGGTCGGCCATGTGGGAGTCCAGTGCCCACCTGCCAGCTCCACCTATATCTATCTTATATATCTACAGAGTATGTAAATATGTAGAAACTACCTTGACAATTATGCATGATTATATGCACTGTTGGCAAACATTTTGTTACCCATGTCTGTGAAATAGTAAAGAAATCTCTCATATACGTTATTTGCTAATAAAGAAATTACTATATCCAGTTGGAAAATTAATATGAGAGTTTCTGTTGGACTATTAAATGAGGAATCCTGCTCTTGGGGATCCAAGAGTGTCAGCCTATATAGCAGTTCCCTTTATCTGTGGTTTTACTTTCCATGATTCTTTACTCATGGTGAACCATGATCCAAAAATATTAAATAGAGAACTCCAGACATAAACAATTCCTAAGTTTTAAATTGCATGCCATTCAGTAGTGAAATGAAATCTTGTACCTTCCCGCTCCATTCTCCCTGAGAAGTGTGAATCATTTCTTCATCTGGAGTATCCATGCTGAATCTACCACTGATCCATCCATTAGGCACTAAGTTGCTTTCTCTGTCTGTTTTCAGATTGTCCGTCCCGGTATTGCAGTGCTTCTGTTCAAGTACCCAACTCTTATTTTACTTAATGATGGCCCCAAGCGCAGGAGTAGTGATACTGGTGATCCAGATATGTCAAAAAATGCCCAAAAGAAGCCATAAATTTCTTCTTTTAAGTGAGAAGGTGAATAGTCTTGACTTAATAAGGAAAAATAATTATTTGACGTCCCTAAGAACTCTTTTATGAGTGAAATTTTAATGAAGAAAAATGAAATTTGGGCTAGTTTTACTATCACATCTCTAAAATCACAGAGTTGCATGGTAAGTGCTTAGCTAAAATGAAAAAGGCAGGGCCAGCAGATAGAATCATGGTTACATCGCTGGACTCCACCTGGCTGACCAAGGTTCGAGGCCCAGATCCAGTGGCTTGAAACTCACACCAGGAGCATATGCATGTGTGCCCAAGATCCCAAGAGAAGAATGGAGTAGAAGGGATTGTGACATGGTCATCCCCCAGTCACTTTCTGTCTGTCTCTCTCTCTCTCTCTCTCTCTGTCTCTCCAGTGAGAGAATCTTCCCTTTAGTAAAAATCTTTCTCTTGAAAAAAAAGAAATTAAAAGGCACTAAATTTGGGGGTAAGGAGTGGACAGTGGTACAATAGTAAAATACAATATACTCTGTGAGGCTGACTTATATGGCCATATGGGAAGGTCTAGGTTCATATCTGGTGACATGGTGACATACTTAAGTACTCTGGCACATGTGTAACCATGATTCAGGGCTGTTTGTTGGTAGGGGTGAATCACACTGACAAGTGCTAGGGGTGCTATGTCTCTGTCTCTGATTCTCTCACTTGTGGAAAAAATAAAGAATAAACTTAAATTTGTGAGTGAAAGGCATAAATATAAAATAAATTCTGATTGATGTCAACATGTTGCACCAGAAAACGATGAGAAAATGATCCTTGTTCTGACATATCAGCATAAGGTCAATGCCTGCATTGTTCACCTAATTTCATCTCATCACATAAGCATTTGATCATCTCACATTATCACAAAAAGAGAAGAATAAATACAGAAGAAAAGGATACTTTGGTAGAGACCACATTCACAGAACTTTCATTATAGTATAAATTGCTCTATCTCATTACAAGTTGCTGTCAATCTCTTACTATATCTTAATGATAAATTTAATTTGTGTATGTGTAGAAAACATACTACGTGGGGTTTGGCAATATCTGTATATTACCCCACACACACTGGGGGTCTTTGAACATGTAAAATGAGGAGAGACTACTACGTCTCTGTGTGTGTGTATGTATCCCGTTTGGTCTTGGTAAAAAGAAGGAATAAAATATATGCTTCTTTGTTGCTTTACTATAGTGTATGTAAATATACTTTACTATACTATACTATACTATTACATATATATGTGTGTGTATATATATATATAATACTATACTATATATATAAAATACTATATTGGGTTATTAGAAATGTTATGACTTTTTCTTATACACAAAGGTATCATGACTTTTTTCCAACAACCCAATAGTATACTTAATTATACTATAAAAATGATAATGTTACACTTTCAAGGCTAGTTCATAAAAGACATTAAAACTTCCATGTTATTCTCTGTGGCGTCACTCACTCTGGGGAAAGCCAGTTACCATGTTCTAAGGACATGCAAGCAGTCCTATGCAGAGGGCAACGTGTCAATAAACAAAGGCCTCTTTCCACTAGCCAACAAGGAACTAGGGTTCCTTTCAACAGCCATGCAAGTTGAAATAGTCATTATTTTAAATCACTACAAAAATGATGTACATACGTATAATCAAACATTTACTGCTATTAAAAAATAATGATCTAAATATATACATAAGCATTGATATGTTATATATGTAAATTTAACCATAATAACAGTAGATTTAAGGTTAAGATTACATAATAGTGCATATAGTTTGAGTCAATTTCAATTTAAAAAATCTAAAGTTATTATTTGTATATGTTTGAGTATGAAGGAAAGTGCTAAATAATTCATATCAAACTGCTAACACTGGTTAGCTCAGAAGTGTGAGAAAAAAAAGATTATCGACTTTTTTAATCAACGAGTACCTTGCATGGTACTAGCCAAATTAGTACCTAAGTAGTATGCATATCATATGAAGAGCACATGCTACTTTTATAATTTAAAAAAATGCACCAAACTGAAAAACAAAACAAACAAAAACAGAAAAAAAGATTCAGTGGCATTAGCTATATTTGGTACTAAATTTTTAAATATTTAAAAAAACTACTATTTCTTTGCTTTTGTGTCTGTGTAATTTTTTGCAATGACCATAAACAAATTAGGTAATTTACTTTGCAAATTGATTATATAAATTTAAAAAGTGAAAATAAATTGTAAAAGAACATCCAGAGTATAAATAAGGAAGTATTTGTTCCCAACAGGGTTCGCTCCCACCCTGACTGCAGTCTGCTCAGAGAGCTGTTTGAGGGCTCATATAGACGCTTATCATCAGGGGAGTGCAGAATATTTTTGGTCTATGAAATGATTGTCTCTGAAAACATTATTTATACTTGGAGAGGGCTTGATAGGAAAGATGGTCAAATACCATCCTTGAGAAATGCAGGTGCCGAAAAGTGAAAGGGTGCAAGAAGGGTTATCTGTGAGTCTGTGGTTAAACTAGGATGAAGGCTTATATGTCCAAGTTCTATTTCAGTATTTGACTGCTTATACCTGAAATGAGAATCAGTAGAGTAGAGAGAAATGTGTGTACATTTTAAACATATATGAGGCAAAACAAACTCCTGCTAGATCTCAGCGTTTAGTCCCTTTACATCAGAAATATTTTTGTCATTGTGGCAGGGCAAGATGCAAAAATCCAGTGAGTTACCATTTTGGCAATAGCCAGAATTTTGCTCAGCTTCCACTAGTGTATGACAGCTTTTTCCTAGTGCGCATGGCAGGCATGAGTTGTTCCTCATCCTTATTTTCTCTCTACTCTGGCAAAATTAGATTCCCCAAGTCAACTGAATGCCCCAAACAGAACTTGAAGGATTTAAGTTTCACAGCATGTTCTGAGGAAGGTAGAAAGAAAGAGCCATCAACCTTTATCATCTGTTGAAAGAAAAAAAGAATGATTTAATTTAGTGAAGTTTAATTGAGCAAATCATAGCACGATTCAAATTAGGCATTTTCCCGTATTAACTTCCAAGCGACTCCAGGTAGCTTCGTGGTCACTTGGTATTTAAGTTCCAGAAAAGGAAAGCGACGTGTGAAGGAATGGGAAAGTGACATACAAAAAAATGAAAGTGAAGGAATGAGGTAGATAATCAACTGGGTTGGTTATGCTCTAAAGTTTGTTTGCGTCAACACAGTTTAAAAGGTGGGATGTCTGTGATTGGCTGAAGCCTAGCTGCTGTGATTGGCGGTAACCTAGCAACCAACCAAAAAAGCAGCCTTACCTAAATGAGGTCCTAGTTTGTTTATAGAAACGATGCAGGAATACAGAGGCTTTCTCAATATTCTTTTTTTTTTTTTTTTTTTTTTTTTTGAGAGGTTTTTGCTATAGGGCGCGTGCGCTCGCCAGACAGAGAGAGACATAGAGACAGAAAGCGAGAAATCACCCCCCAGGGGGGATGGTCACGCCGCAATCCCTTCTCCCCCATTCTCCTCTCGGGATCTTGGGCACGCACGCACACGCGCCCAGCATGAGTTTTAAGCCACCGGGTCCGGGATGCGGTCGACTACGTGGGAGTCCAGCGACATATCCATTGCGCTAACTGCTGGTTCCCTCTCAATATTCTTTAACACATCTCTTCTGAGATAAAATGTCTTGATTCCCAGAAGCCACAATTAAAGTGAGAGAAAAGGTCTAAAGAAGAAGAAAACACATACTTCCTGATCCCACTACAAATGTTTTCTCTAAGTATCATGTCCCTAACAGACATGCTTTTAATGAAACTTTTTTTTATTTTATTTTTTTCTAAAGAGATAGAAAAAAAATTGGCTCTATTTTTCCCTTTTAAAGGGTTCACCACTGGAACTGATTCAAGCTCATGTTCTACTGAGGTGTCAACCAGCAATGTCTTACATGCGTAAAGTGACAAGTCGCTTCCATCTTTGCAATTTAATTCTCACGGCCACCATGTAAGGACAGTATTACCCATTTTTAACAGGGGCAACAGCTAAAGGACAAAGAAACTTAGGGATTAGGTCAGAGCCACTCTGAAGCATGAAAAGGATTCAACCTTAGGTCCTCTCTGAATTCTATATACTTTCTTCTTCTTCACATCTGCTTTCCATGTCTCTTTGGCAGCTTTTAAATGCTTTCCAAGAATACCTCAACTCCAATTCACTTCTGAACACCACTCGTAAAGCCTAAAATGAAAAAGCAAATACATCAGAATTAGTGATTCAAATAAATGTTGAGCTCTGGTACCAATCACTGCAAGCTGCCCACACCTTTAACATTAATTCAGTCTATCCCCAGTACCTAAGACAGGGCTTTTGGGAACCTAGTGACTCATTCCATGAGGACTCTAGCCAAATAAAAAGGTGCAGGAGGCTCCTGCATAGAATAATCAGGATGTATCGACTTTTGCTGAGGTCAGGAGCAAGATTTATTAACCTAAGAGATAAATATTGACGGAAAATTTGGACAGTTCCTCTTTTTCTTCCCAGAGACCTGTCAAATTACTCAGCCTACCACTCAGACACTTGGAAATTTAGAATTTTCCTCCAGTTTTATGTCTATCTTTAGTTCTAGACCTCCTGAGGGGGGGGGGGGGGAGTCTTTGTACTACATTTTAGAGAGATATTTAAAATCCTGCTAATTATTGCTTCATTTTTATCTATTCTAAGATTCACTGGCCAGAAGCCTTTTATTACACAGTAATAGGTTTTCACATCCTTAGGGCTTTTTTTACTGTGGTCTTCAGTGTCTGGCTGTGAGTCCAAATTTCGATTCATTTCATGTGATAGCTACTGTTCTTTCCCCCTCTAGTTTTATCTCATCCTTAAGAACTGGTTTGCCTCCTGTGGAAACCCCTTCCAGGCCTGCAAATTGTGCAAGCAATGCCTTGGGAAAGTTATGTTCCAAAAGTCCCTTGTTGTGACATGCATATCACTAACATCCTAGTAAACCCTTTCTCCTCAGTTAAGTTATTCATAGGTGCTCCAATCCAGGGGGCCTGATTTGGGTGGTCATACCTACAGGTCCCTGTCCTTTAGCTCTGTGGCTTGCAGTGGCATGTGTTTCTCTTTAGATGTTGGTCAGACTTATTCTCATCTCCTTCTTTCTTTCTTTTCTCTTAAGAAATTCTTTAATTATTTTTCTTTATTCATGATAGAGTGTATCTCTCTCTCTCTCTCTGTGTGTGTGTGTGTGTGTGTGTGTGTGAAAGAGAGAGAAAAATGAGTACCCTCTAGAGGGTCGGGTGACACCATGATCCCCTTGAATCATGGCAAGCTTGTGCTAGCACACACATGGAGGTCTTCAGACTTGAACCAGCAACCTCACAGAAACCTTCCCATGTGAGGCTGCATTATAGGCCGTCACATGTTTATTGCTGCCTTACTGTCTGATCCACCCATCTCTTTCTTGATTACATGGAATAATCACCTCAGAAAACTTGCTTTTTTTAAAAAAAAAAACTCTTTGCTTGATATTTCTTTTCTTGGAGTTTATCTCCTTTCGGTAAAGTTGGAGGTATATCTCCGCATTCTATTAAAAGCTTCACAACTGTAAATCTGTGAGGCTTCAAAAATGAACTCTCTTTATTTAAATATACCTTTTCTTGATCAGAAAAATCAACATCTTCCCCAGCCTGTTCTGGCTAAGAATGAGTATATTTAAAGTTCTTATCACTTTGACTCCAATAAATTAGTGAAAGTACTGATTCTATTGTAGTTACTTTGAAATACCTTAGAAACATCGGTGGCATTAACACTGTGTATTGTGGCTTTTGCAGTTTTATTACTTTTCAGTTCTTTTTAAATATATATTTAGACTCTAATCCCCTTCCTATTCTTGAGATGATTTGTGTTTGCCTAAGATCTGTACAGAAGAGGTTTGCCTTTCTTTACAAGCATTGTCTTCCCCCAGACTCATTTATTCTGAGGCCTCATGGATTTATTATTGCAAAAGATGTTACAACTGTATTTTCAAATTCTTTCTGAGAGTCATCACCAGCCTTCAACACACCTTGAGTAACTGCAAGGCACTGAGTCCAGCATGTTGCCTAGGTAGGTAGGTGGGAAGTCTTGGTAGAAATATTTAAAGTTTGAGGAACACTCACTTTCTAATAGTAACACATTTCTCAGCAGGTGACCTCTGAGTATGTGACAACTGTGCAGTGTCCTAGAATAGGCTCGAGGTTGCTTTTAGCTGAAGTTTGTGTAGTTCTTCTTCTTACCTCAATATTTTACACCGTGCTTTTGACCACGAAGGTTAGGGGAGTGGAGCCTAAGGGACTGGTTATGAGTGATGATGGGCTTAACGTGCCAGGCGGAACTTCTGAATGAAAAACATCACTAGGAATGAAAGGAGACTGCTTCTCAGGGCCAAATTCACATGAGAATCTTTGCCTCAGGAATGAGCTAAAGATCATCCACAGCAAGAAAGCCCTTGAAATCCTCCAACAGAGAGCCAAAGAGGCTGAAAATCAATCAGCTGCCACAAGGTGGCGAAATCACATTGGTATCCTTACTGCTCTATTTTCCTCATAGAAACCTTTTAATGTCAACTATCTGAGGACAAAGGTATCATTTTTACATTTAAGTAAAAACCACTTATCCCCAAAATTTACAAACCATTTCAGTGGATCCAGACAGGTATCTGGGCATATTGGATAGTACATAAATGAGATGGCTGAGTAAAAAACAAAAAGGTACATCTTCTTTTCTCATTGGTACCTTTGAGGACCTCTGTTCTTCTCATATTTGGTGTCCATTTTCTTTTTGGATGTATTTGACTGAATATGGTATGCCATTCCTTAAAATGTAATTTAAAGGTAAGAACAAAAAGCATTTAGGAGATATTTTAGAGGGTATCACGAAATTTTTGTGAAGTGCACAAAAATGTACCCTTCGATAGAAGATGGGCATGAATAAGGAGGCAAATGCTTGCTATTGAAATGTTTTAAAAGACATCACAGGAGGGACCAGCAGTTAGTGTCGTGGCTATGTCGCTGGACTCCCACGTAGTCGACCGCGGTTCGAGTCCCGGACCTGGTGGCTTAAACTCACGCCGGGCGCGTGTGCGTGCGTGCCCAAGATCCCAAGAGGAGAATGGAGGAGAAGGGATTGCGGCGTGGCCATCCCCCCGGGGGGGTGATTTCTCACGTTCTATCTCTCTGTCTCTGTCTGTCTGTCTGGCGAGCGCACGCGCCCTATAGGAAAAACCTCTCCAAAAAAAGGAAGACATCACAGGAGAAAACGGCAATCTGGGGGCTGTCACAACCAGATTCCCCGGTTCTACTGCTCACTGGGGCATTGGTTCTGCTCTGTTTGGTGTTTGCAAATCCTGATACTTTCACATATATTCATGGGGTTCTCATTAAACTGTCCATGCACCAATTGCCTTGTATTTGGAAATATTTGAAACAACACTTTGAAGCATTGTGGTACGAATGAAAGCATGCTGTGGAAACTGGATAAAGGTTTTCTTAGAATGCTCTCATCCCTTCTCTCGGGTATGCTGCATGGCAAGTAAAGTCCCCACTGTGGTTCAGCTCACTCTCCCTTTCACCTGGCCACCTTTGTACAGGAGACACCATACACAATCGTATGTCTAGTTTCTGCATGTGAAGTACTCAAATTGAGGTCTGGCACAACTATAATAGACTCTCTGGAATGACCACCATTGTCATCACCGTCATAGCCCTTGTGGTCTTCTCATTATAGCCTTATTACGTCTAAGTTTTTCTGCACCTATGTCAGAAACATATCTCTAGATATGCAAAGGTAGAGATGTAATACTTATTAGACAACTTTATAAATTAATATGTTGACCTGGTGGTGAAACTAGGATGAAAAATTGTTAGTAGTATAGTGAAGAAAGACTGAAAGATGTAGAGAAGTTGTGAAGGCTAGGCCCTCCTCATCCAACTTCCAGCATAGCCCTCCCTTCCAGCCCTCATCCTCCTTAGTCCAAGTCTCATGTCAACTGGTTTTGGTATCTGGCTATGTTTTTTTTAAAATAGGTCTTTTGTTTTATTTAGTGCTTTTGTGCCCACCAAGTCTCTAGAACCCAAAACTACCACATAACTTTCTAAGTGATGGCTTTTCCGTAGGGTCTTGCTGTGTCAGCTTACTCAGACATCAATGTAGAATGACAACTATTCTAACTGGTGGATGGTTACATCCCTAACAGTACCTAGTGAGTGTATAGAAGATATTAGGCAAGGAGTTCTCACAAGTCACAGGGGTTCTGTTCTGGCACCTTTCATTAAAAGATTGTTATTTGCTTTTATTGTGGCACTAGGGGCAATGCCAATAATATGGACTGGAGTAAGCACATAATATAAGCAAGGTGCCTGACCAGGGAGCTTTTTGTCTAAACAAAACAAATATTAACACAGGAAAGGTGACGAATGAGACAGTTTGGCTCTCATAGTTAACATCTCCTTTGGAAGTTCTTGACTCACTTTATAGAAGAGGAATAAAGAATATTCATGCTGTGTCATAAGCCTCAATTCAAAACTCCATTTTATTGACTTGTTTTCAGGCTGTAATAAGTGACAACATATACAAAAAGTCTTTGAAAAGTTTATGAAAAATGTGTATTATGAAAAACTATCAGTGGATTTCCTAAGCTTTTGTACCAAATAAACTTATAATTTAATTATGTTTCCACAAACTTTCTGACATCCATTAGTAGGTTTACTTAAAAAAATGAAAATTTCGAAAAATATTAATGTAGAAGAGTGGGTTAACTTAGAACTTCAAACATGAATAATTTGTTTAATCATGTAACAATTAAGTCATTTTTGTGGTTTTGGAACTGCTAACATTGTACTCATTCAAAGGAGAAAGGGGTCTTTGTTTCCTCAAATAAAAAATTTCAAACCAACAGATTTTATATATAAGCCATGAGCCCTTTTGACATCATCTATTTGTAAGACATTTTTGAAGTTATTAGTACAAGAAAACTATGGCTACTATAAACAAACAATAACTACTAGTTTTCTTACGTTCGTTTGACACATGGTTATAGAGCCTTTGTAGCACTAAGCCACTTGAAAAGTCATTGATCCAAAGCACAGCGTTTTCAGGGCAGCTCTTGTAAATTCTTCCACAACACAGTCATATTGGGTAGTTTATGACAAGCTCTGAAGCAGTCACTGGTAATAACCTGGAAACATTCACAGAGCAAAAGAAGGAAGATTCTCATGGGCCCCAGCAGAATTCAGAGCCCTGTTCACAGGGGCAGCTTGGGGCTGACAGGATGCCATACTACAGGGACCTCCTGTAGATATCTGGGACTGCCACACTGGCCTGGGAAACAGTGGGCATTAATGGGGTAGTCCTCACTATACCTTCTCTGATGGAATAGCTGCTTGGTGAGGTAATGAGGTTGTAAAATTTGGGTGAGATGGGCCAGCAGGTAGCATGGAGATTAAGGTTGCTGGATCTCACATGGCCAGCTTCACAGTTCAAGTTCAGGACCCAGCAGCTTGAAAATCATGCCGGTGTGTGTGTATGCATGGAGGAGAGGGAACTGCAGTATGGCCATCCTCCTTGGGGGTGATTTCTCACTTTTCTTCTCTTGCTTTCTCCCTCTAGTGAATATATGTGCATTATAGCAAACTGAAAGAAAAAAGGGGGTGGGGGGTTTCAAAGTCCCAGGATCTCTACCACAACTTCAGCGGAGCAGATCTGTTTTACACATCAGGTTTCTGGCAAGATTATATTCTTTTTAAAGGGCCCCATTACTTTTAAAATGAACATTTTTTTCAATTGTTACAATAGAAATGATTAGTGTTGGCAAACAGAAAAAAAGGAGATGAAGGGAGAAGGAAATTAAGCCAAAGCAAAAGCGTTGATAACTCTGAGCCCTTGGGGTTTCCTGCCTATGAATGGGTATGGGTAAAAATGTAGAGACCAGCCAGAGGATCCTCACACCCTCATGCGCTCCACGATGAGATTACACTGGATGATGTGGAGCAAGAATAGAAAAATGCAAAACCAAATATCTCTCTCCTGAGTGGAATTCTTAATCATAGCTATACTAAGATATAACCGTAGATTGCCCATTTTACCTATTTTTTTCCCCTAGTGAAATCATTTCATTTATTCTTATTGTCATGCTTAATTTTATGTATTTACTTGGCTAGGCCATGATGCCCAGTTGTTTGGTCAAATACTGGTGCAAATATTGCTCTGAAGGTGTTTCTGCAGATGACATTAACATTTATGATCAACTGACATTACGGAGTAGATAATCCTCCATCACGTAAGTAGGTTTCATCCAATTAAAGGCCGTAGGAGACAAAAGCAAGAAGAAATTTTGTTTCATACTATAAAATCAAAACCTTGCCTCAACTTTCATTCTGCAGTCCTGCTCTATAGACTTCATATTTAAGACTGAAATACCAACTCTTACCTGAATTTCCAGACTTAAGGCCTGCTCTACAAATTCCAGATTTGTCAGTCACCGTAATTGGTTAAGCCAATTCCTTAGAAAAAATTGCCATGTCTCTATCTACCTATCCATATACACATATTTATAAAATATACACCTATTGGGTCTTGGAAAAATTATTATGCATTTTTGCTTAGAAAAATACAGGAACCACCTATCCAGCATTGCTGCCTATTGGCAAGGCCCTGCATAAGTTATTCATCTCTTTGAGCACCAATTTCCTCCTCTGTTAAATGGGAGTAACGTTACTTATCTTCCAGGTATTGCTCTTGATGAGAATTAAATAGGAAATAATGTGTGAAAGAATACAGTGTGAGACTCTGCATGTGTCAATAGTAGGTGACCAACAAATAACAAAAAACGTGGGTTATTTATTTTATCTACTGTACAGAAAGAATTTTCAGACGTTTTCACTAGCTAGTCAGGTCTGTTCATGCCAATCTTATCTTGGTTCTCATTTCTAGACAGAGCCAATTAAAAATAGCCTTAGCACATATAAAATTGTCATAATATGAATTCCATAAAATACAGTACCATTAAATTATTGAAGAATAAGATGGTCCCTGTTTCAAATGAGGGTGACAGTCTCCCTACTGTAATACCATGAGGGAGATTCTCATTTTACATTAAAGATTAAGGAATTCTGCTGTCTTATTTACCTTTAAGTAATCTAATGATGACAGCCACTTGGCCTGCATCAACTATTCAAGCTTCCCTCTTTCTCCAGGCAGGTGGCAAGTTTTACTTTCTCACTCTTTGAAATTAGGTGTAGTCATATGACTTTCTTTGGACAAAAAATATGAATGAAATTATATGTGACATTTCTGAGTGGAACTATTAACAGCGATATCCCCTTCCTGCCTTGGACATTGCAGAAGCATGAGTTAGAATGGCACTCAGTCAGTCTGGGCCACTGAGTGACAACAATGAGTAGAGTGTTCCCTTCTGCTGGCCTGTTGGGCACAGTACACATGACCAAGAAATCCATTTTTATGTCACAAAGGACTTGAAAAAGAGAAAAAATAATAATGCCAGGGTCAGCAGGTGGGTGAGGTGCTGATCTCTCACATGGCAGACTGTAGTTCTGTACCCAAACCCAGTGGCTTGAAACTTATGCCAGGTCCATGTGTGTGCATGCACAAAATCCTAAGAGGAGAACAGAAGAGAAGGGATTGGGGCATGACCAACCTGAAGGGGGGCAATTTCTCACTTTTTGTCTCCTCAGTGAGAACATGTGCCCTATAGCCAAAACAACACAAAACAAAACCCAAAAAACACACCAAAAAACCCAACTCTCTCTAAAAACAAAAATAAAAACAAAAACCCCACAAATACAAAAAGTGAAGTGTTTTGTAAGAAAACTCTCAAATATGAAAAATAAAATATGGCATATGTTCAGTAGTTAGGCTGCAAATATTGAGGAAGCTGTTAACAGGACATGAACGAATGGCAAAATTTTTTGTAACATCAAAATATACATGACCACAGAACAATTTTTTCTGGAAATCCCATTAGTCAATAAGATGTTGTACTTTCTCCTTGCTTGTAAATTATCACCAAAATCAGTAAATACATAGATTTTTTTTTTTGTATGGATGGGAAATAATTATCAAATACTTTTTTCACAGGTGTTTCATCTTTATGCTCCCTGCTGTTTGTTCAAATAGCAATGCTCTTCCTCCCTCCCACTCTCTTTCACCCCACCTATTCCTCATCGTGTCATTAGAATGGCACCTCGTCAAGAAAGTCTTACCAGATTCAACCAGTTGTGACTAATTGCTTGCTCTCATTAATTTTAAATTGTACCTCATTTCTAACATTCACTATCCTCTGTCTAATAACATGGTTATTCTGCATATTTATCTCATCCCCAGCAGATTCTAATCTCTTTTAAACTTGGAACCACATTTCATTCATCTCCATATCTCCCACACAATTGAGCACAAGATTTTACATTTTGATTAAACTCAACGAATGTTCACTGAATGGAATTATGCTAAGGGCTCAGTAATAATACAATTACTAACCATAAAAGCAACAACAGCAATAACTAAATATTATGAGTACTTGCCATGTGCCAGAAAATGTAACAGATTTATATGATCATTTATTTTATTTTTTGTATTATACCTATGTGGTAGGCTCTATTATCCCCATTTTACAGACAAGAAAACTGATGCTGAGACGGAGCAATGGGACTAAATTCACACAGCTGATAAGGAACTACCATATCTGGCAAATATAATCCTAGTTATTGGTCTCAGGTGCAGAAAGCTAGAGATTTATTCATAATTAACATGTGATATTGGTGGGACAAGCAATTAGCGTAATGGCTGTGTCGCTGGACTCCCATGTAGTCGACTGCGATTCGCATCCCGGACCTGGTGGCTTAAAACTCACGCCGGGCGCATGTGCATGCGTGCTCAAGATCCCAAGAGGAGAATGGAGGAGAAGGGATTGCGGCGTGGCCATCCCCCATGGGGGGTGATTTCTCACTTTCTGTCTCTCTGTCTGGTGAGCACACGTGCCCTACAGCAAAAACCTCTCCAAAAAAAAAAAAAAAAAAAAAAAAAAAACACGTGATATTGGCATGTGCTTATATTTTTCTTTCCAAAGTTAGGGTAATTGACCCCAAAGTGTTGTGGATCACACTTGGAATACACAATAATAGGAGTTGGAGTAACAGGAAAAAAAAGAAAAAAATCAGAAACGTTGTGGGACCAGTAGTTAGCGTAATGGCTATGTCGCTGGACTTCCATGTAGTCGACCGCAGTTCGCGTCCCGGACCCGGTGGCTTAAAACTCACGCCAGGTGCGAGTGCGTGTGTGCCCAAGATCCCGAGAGGAGAATGGAGGAGAAGGGATTGCAGCGTGGCCATCTCATGGGGCCATGCAGACAACACAAGCTGGTAAAGAGGCTGCCTCCCATGCCTAAGGCAAGGCCTAGACTGGGAGAAAACTGCGAGGCAAGGCCCGCGGTTTATGAGCCCTCCATTGTGTCGCTGTACTGGCCTGCACTCAATTTCTCTGCCATGAACTTTACTGACGGTACCCCATAAGGGCAAAATAACACCCCCAGCCTTACTATAACTTTTACAATAATCCTGAAGGAATACGGATCCCTAACGCTGGCGAACGGGAATTATCTCCTGAAGTCCACCCCACCTGCCTGGAAAATGTCAATAAAGAGTGCTGCAGTCACCTCTCCTACTGGGGATTACACAGATAACATTAGAAAAGGTTTGAGTTAATGGAAAGCTACTAAATTGGTAAAACAACCTCAGTAGCTGGGGGAGGCTTAGGAACTCATCCATGAGGCACCACTGATACCCCAAACAAAGACCATGAGCCACCTTTGATCTCAGGACAAGGGAAGATCACTGTTCCCCAAGCCACAGCCATTGTATAGAACAGCAGTAGAGGGTCCCAAGTACACAGTAACCTTTAGGTCAGTCATTAAGCTGCTCCAAGACCACATTCCTTTCCTGTGTAGGCAATAGGCTCACCCCCTTAGTTGTAAATTACCCCAAAAGCAATATAGATATTTCACTTTAGTATATATTAACCATGTCTTTACTTAACAAGACAAGATTTCTATCTAAGCCTATGCAACCAGCAATGCTGCCACCCTGGCCCGAGACTGAAGTTATCAAGCTTCCTGCAAGCCCCCTCTTCAAAAGACCCTGTCCGGTAATCAAGACTTAAGAAGAAAATGCACCAAATAGACTTCTTTGTTCTGAGAACTGTGTTTGGCTTCACCTGTTCAAACAGAACAGACATCATGTTTTATGATATTGTTCCTGTGCCTTGAATTCTCTGTTTCAAAGAGTACATCTTTTGTTTCCCCCTCACCCCTTCTACTTCTGTAAAACATCCCTCAATAAGTACGTATGTTTGGTAGCCGCTAACCCTGTAGTCCTGAGCTTGCTCTGGCTGTAGCCGGCTGAGAACATGCTAAAGAATATTGAGGTTTCAGTCTAATTTTGTTCACCCGCATCACCTTCCTGTGTACGAGTCTCAATCCACTCTGGCTGGAGCAGGGCCCCGGCAGCCATCCCCTCTGGGGGGTGATTTCTCGCTTTCTATCTCTCTGTCTCTTTCTGTCTGTCTGGCGAGTGCACGTGCCCTATAGCAAAAACCTCTCCAAAAAAAAAAAAAAAAAAAAAAGAAAATCAGAGAAGTTGTAAAAGTGCACAGAAGCATACTGGGTAGAAATATAGATAATAAAGCCAGAACAGCCACTCCTCATCCTGTAAATGTAGAGAAGTAGTGAAGACCCAGAGAAGAGAGAAAAGAGGAAGAGGAAGGAAGCCAGTCTGTTGTGTGTGTGGTACAGTTTGCTGGGCCAGAGATGAAAGTGAAGCTCAGTGATGTCCTGGCTTGAGAACCTTAGAATGCTGGTGGGAAAAATATTCAAACAACATCACTGGATATTCGATGTCGAAAGAGGTAAGATAAGCTGCAGATTACTTTTTAATAAAAGTAGCTTTAGAAGTTGTCTTTGTCTCTTATCCTTCTTATTTGCTGTATTTGTTGGAAACCCTGCCATTAGCATTAATTGAAAGAAAGCACCCAGTGTGCTTAAGTCTTTGTCAGGGGAGAAAAGACTCCTCCAGATCAAAGAACCAACATTATGCTCCAATGAAAAGATAATCCTAGTTCTATGATTCACCCCAACAGATTTCTTTGTGGACCATCCAGCAATCCCGTTTACACATGACAGCTGATGTTTAATGTAATAGTGGCTCAATATTTACTTATTAATGAATGCCTACTATGTGCTAGCCCTGGGTCAAGTGCCACAGAGAGAACATAAGGACTAGAGAAAAAAAAGTATCTGTTCCCTTTAAGAGTATGGGAGAATAAAATGCAGGCACATGACACCATAGGATATATATGAAACCTCAGAAAAAGTGACCGTAAGATGGTCCAGAGTAATATTGGAATAGGTAATGAAGGAAGGGCTGCCTATAAGGGCAAATGCAGATCTGTAGACAGTGCTGACAACATGGGCATTTTAGATTAAGAGAATATGATTATGAACTAGTAAATAACAGGTTATTTATCATCTATGCTCACTGTGGTCTCATAGGGTTAAGGAGCAATGAGAATAGGTAAAATGCTTACCATGGCAGCCAAAGGCAACATAAATGGAGACAAAATTTGGATCATGGTCAAGAAAGACATTTGGTGAAGTGGAGTAAGACTGAGGTGAGACTATCAAAGAAAACACAGATGACAGACTTAAATTTGCAGGAGAGAGGAGATGGAAACTCCTAATTTCATTTTGTTACTATAAGTAGTTCAGGATTAACAGGTTGGATGAGGGCAGCTGTTTATCTTTGTGTTAGGGGTTTATATTTGCAAAGTTGCATGGCACAGTGATTTAAAATCATAGAAACTAGAGCCAGACCACATTGGTTCAAGTCCCAGGTCTCCTACTTGTTAGCTTTGGAGCCATAGACTACTTATATGACACTAAAAATTTTAAAAAATTAACAGCTCCCAACCCACCATCTATTGCTATGTAATATGGACAACCCAAAACCATTTGGCTTAAAACAAAGAACATTTATTATTGCTCATAGTAACATGGTTTAGTTGAATACTCTTTGTGGGTACAACTTAGTGATTCTTCCAGGTTCCAATGGACTTATTCATGGGTTTATAGTTTAATTCTAGTGTCCATGTTCTTAAATCCGTTTTTTTTTTTTTTTTTTTTTTTTTTTTTTTTGAGAGGTTTTTGCTATAGGGCGCGTGCGCTCTCCAGACAGACAGAGAGAGACAGAGAGACAGAAAGCGAGAAATCACCCCCCAGAGGGGATGGCCACGCCGCAATCCCTTCTCCTCCATTCTCCTCTCGGGATCTTGGGCACACACACACACGCGCCCGGCATGAATTTTAGGCCGCCGGGTCCGGGACGTGAACCGTGGTCGACTATGTGGGAGTCCAGCGACATAGCCATTACGCTAACTGCTGGTCCCCATGTTCTTAAATCTTTAGGTCGTGCATCTTCATAGTGGTGTAAACCTTATAATCTGCAGATCTTGTCTTGATTGTTACATACATTAGGGTCAACTATAGATGCTAATCTAGGATATTTGACTGAGCCCAATCTCTTTCATGTGCCTTCTCATCAATAAGGAGGCTAACTCAGGCCGTGATGGCAAAATGTAGAGAGACAGAGAGTACAGAAATATGCAACACCCTTGTGATCTGGGGCTCAGAACTAACACAGCACTCTCATGGCTTTCTATTGGCCAGAGCAGATTATAAAGTCAACTCACATTCAGAGGTAGGAAAATAGACTGTACAACTTGACAGAAGAATCTACAACATCATATTTCAAGGAGCACAGTTACACGAAGGATTATTAGGCTGGAAGAGCATTTTGTGTCCGATTTATCACAATGGGAATGAAAACTGTACCTACTAGTGTTATTTGAAGATTAATATATGTACAGTACATATCATAGCATCTGACAGATGATTCGTGCTATATAGATGTTATTTTTAAAATTATTACCCTAACCTCTTAAAGAATCCAGACAGGGCAATAAATCTGCCACCTTCTCAGTATGGGGAGATTACAACCATTGAACTTTCATACTCATATTTTTTTAATTTGAGTCAAATCTTGGGAAGAACCTAGTGGTTAAGGAATCTGGATTCTACATGGCTGACCATGGTTCAGATCCCAGTCCCCATGGCTTGAAATACATGATAGGCATATGTATATATATGCCCAAATCACAACAGGATGGAGAAATGGAGGAAAAGGGATTATAATGTGACCACACTCCATTCAGGGGGGTACTTGCTCCCCTCTTTCTCCCTCTCTCTCTTTTCTCTGGTGAGTGCATTCTCCCTTTAGCAATTTTTAAAAAAGAGACAGACCAGCAGGTGATTAAGCCACTGGATTCCCACTGGTTTAAGTCTCAGATCCGGCAGATTGAAAATTGCACCAGGTATGTGTGTGTGCTCGCTCAGAATCCTGAGAGGAGAATGAGGAGAAGGGATTGCAGTGTGGCCATTCTCCCCGGGAAGTGATTTCTCACTTACTCTCTTTGTTTCTTCCTCTGTCTCTCTCTACCAAGTGCACTTGACCTATGGCAAAAACCTAAAAAAAATAAATAAATAAATAAATAAATAAATAAATAAATAAATAAGAAAGAGAAAATAGGAGAGGCAAGAGGTTTAGTTTCCAGTTCCAGGGACTTTTAGCAAGAAATTTCCCATGTGCAGGCTTCCTTTTCCACAGTTAAAAAGTGAGGGATTCCAACTTAATGATCTTAAGCCTTCTGACTACTAACCATAATGAATCCTGTTAAGAAAATGTACTCCAATTTTATTCCAATCACTAATGGGAAAAGGTGAGCCTTCCTATTGCATTGATGGTTTTCAGTCAAAAAAAAAAAAAAAAAAAAAAAAAAAAAAAAAAGCCAGAGGAAAATGGACTGCTGAGGGTAAGCAAGGACTTAAAGTGAGTTGTCAAAAACAAATTAACCTAAAATAATTCTCTCAGAGTCAAATTGTGGAAAGAATAAAATGATGAGAAAATATTATCTGACATAGATTTTTTTATTTTAGTAATCTTGATGCACTTGGAGAAGTTTCGTGTGCTTTCATGACTCATTAAGCATTTAGTCATTACTTTTTTCAAAATGTTTACAGGGAGCAAAGATTTTTTTCCTTCCTCGTTTCTAATTCATATAGTTGGTTATGTCTGTTCTGCTCATTTGTCCAAAGATTAATAATTCTAAAATTGACATTTCTGATCACTAGCTAACATTATTTTATAACTTCTGAGTGTTGGTATAATTTTTACAGCTTTTTATCCATATTTGTATTATAGTTTTAATTATTTTTATGTACTTTGGATTTTTAAAATGTTTAAATTCATTTTTAGCCAATGACATTAATTTTGTTTACCTAACCCTATTGTGTGTTCCATTTTAATTGCTCATTTCTTACAGATTTCAACAAATTTCACAGAACAACTTTTTTACTACTCAAAGTGGCTGTGAGATTGAGGCTGTAATGAGAAATATGTAAAGTCTCAGTGTGGCTTCTTGGACAGCTTTAAACTTTGGTTAAAATTTGTTGACTTACAATGTATAAAATAACGCATGAGTAAAACTCTTGATAGCAGATGGCTCCGGACTCCTGGTATCTTTACCAAAGAAAGGTAAGAAGAAACATATGCCAGCTTTTCTGACTCAGTTAATTGCTACATTAGTTTGAGAGCTGAAAGACTTCAGGGTTGAAATGAAAAAAATTTCAGAATCTTCTAGGTGAATGTGGTGATTCATATAGCTTCAGCAATGTCCAATGCATTAATTCTTTATATTGCATTTGCCACATCACATCTTTAATTCTGCAGGTTCCTTAAGTACCCAATAATTACAAAAGAACAAACAACTAGTTGAGAGAGATTTTAAGCTCGAATGGTTTGGGCAATTTGGTCAAAATAAAATAATAGAACTATTGCTAAATAAGTAAACATGAGTGGATGAAAATACATCATAAATTGAAAATGAAAGTTAAAAAAACTGGAGAAAACTCCCCAAATCTTGCAAAAGCAAAGCATAAAAATTTGAAATGCCTTCCCAATGTTTCAGCATTAATAATACATGAATAACCAATTGCAGAAGAATAGTCATGTTTTATAATTTTTTACCAGTTAGTTTTAGGCAAATTGTTTTTGAATGAACTGGCTGCTAACAAATGAACACAGTGATCTGAGCTAAGACCCTTTAAATGTGAAAGGGTTCGTTCATCATGCTCCTTTAAACAAGGCAGAATTTGGTCCAAGTTCATTCACACCATTTACTTCAAACTTTCAACTTTTTGCTCTTTGGCTCATAGAGTTTCTTTTTGGTTCTGACCTCCCCACATGTGTCTGAATCTGGAATTCTGATTTCTGCCTCTAATTTACATCTAGTAAGAATTGATCTACATTTATAAACTCCTGCTTTCATCCTTAGTTTTGTTCATGAACTCTCCCTTTCTTCTGGACCAAAATGATCCAGGAACTCAACCAAGGCTTCTCCTGGTTATTTCTGGTAGTCATCCTCTCCAAAAGCACTGCTGTTCTAGGGATTTCCATAGTTCTCCAGCTCCTATACTCAAACCAGGACCTAAAGGGAATGCTTTTTGAGCTCTGTCTCTCAGCTTTCTGTGGGCAGACGTTCTTACCCCTTCCCACACCACGCAAGGATGAACCAGCTGGCAGCCATGCTTATATTAGATGGACCAAACTTCCTGAATACACTTTATTGGATCGGGGTGAACTTCTCAAAACGCTGGATCAGATTTTATTTTCCTAGAATTTAGAAGATTGTTGTAGTCTTTGTAAATGGTTAGAACATAAAATACAAAGTCAGATGTCAGGGATAGGGTGCACTTCACATCATGTCAACAAATGAATTGGAGAAAGTCTTTTTTTTTTTTTTTTTTTTTTTTTTTTTTGATTTGCCATAAGCCACATGCACTCTCTGAGGAGAGACAATAAAAGTGAGAAAGCAACCCCCAGGAGAATGACCATGCTCCAATTCCTTCTCTCCTATTCTCTCACACTTTTGAACATGCACACACAGTACCAGGGGTTGTTTCTTAAGCTGCTAAGTCCAGGACTTGAACTGCACAGTTAGCCATGTGGGATGCAGCTGACCTTCCACCATGCCATCTGCTGGCCCCTATTTTATTCTTTGTTAAGGAATGTTTTCATGAATAATCAGCATCGAACACTTTGACATTGCAAGTGAGCAGAGACTGATTCTCTCTGAATTGTGTCAAGTACGTGTGCTCTTTCCCTGCTTAATAAATTTTAGTGTTCTGTAACAAATTAAATAACCACAGTTGTTCATCTACTTTCTTTAAAAATTGTGGTAAAATTCACATAAAATGTATCATCTTAACCATTTTTAAATGTATGCTTCAGTAGTATTAAGTGCCTTTGCACTGAAATGCAAGCAATCTCCAAAACACTTTTTATTTTGCAAAACAACAGCTCCTTCTTTTCTCCTCTCCTCTCCCACTAGAAACCACCATTCTACTTTCTGTTTGTAGGAGTTTAACTACAGCTGGTATCTGACACAAGTAGAATCATAAAGACTTGTCTTTTGTCACCAGCTCATTTCACTTAAAATAGTGTCCTCTAGGGCCGTTCATGTGTTATTTGTCAAAATGTCCTTCCTTTTTAAGACTGAGTAATATTTCATTGTGTGTATGTACCACATTTTGTTTATCCATTCATCCATTGACACATACTTGGGTTGCTTCTATTTGCTGGCTATCATGAATAATGATGCTATGATTGTGAGTGCACAGATAGAATGGTAGTTTTTAAGTGTACTGAAAAATAAAAACATGCAAAGGAAATTAGAGAAAATAAACAAAAAGCGATTTCTGACCTTTTTCCAATTTCTAGATCTCGTTACCTGTTGAGATCCGACTGCATTTCTGCTTTTGAGTTATTTGAGTCACCCCTGTATCTTCATACAATAAATTCTTTTGTTGTATAAAATGACTCAGGCTAATTTATGTTATTTACAACCAAAGAGTCTTGACCAACATGTGGGTAAAAGAAAATCTCTGCAAATAAGGACACATTCAAATCGTGACAAATTAAATCCCTTTCATTCTGCAAATAAGAAGTATGATAAAATCTCATTATCAACAAAGAGATTAAAAAGTTAAGTACTAACATAAGCTGAAACACCTGGGACCCTCCAGACCTTTGGCAAGCATCCAAAATAAGGAGGAAAAGTTTCCAGATGAAACCCAAGAAAGAAGGTCAATGACATTTTAAATTTCATTATTAGCCTTTGCTTTAACTTTCCATTGTTTTTCTGCAAAGACAGAACTGTCCAATGGGGATGGAATATTTTGCAGTTTGTCTTCCATGAGCCTCACAGACAAAATTAGCCACGAAGGGAAAAAGAAGATGGTGTTTTCATTTTTGCAAGTTCAAAGTATTTCTTCTAAGTATCCATTGCATACCTGGCATTTTTTCCCCTTAATACCTTGGTATCATCTACTTAGAAGTCACTGCTATAAAAGTTAAGATAATACATATTACTAGTATCTATGGTTCCAACACAAGAGCCTCGCTCAACTCACATCTCCTAGAAATAGTTGAAACAAAACCAAATCGCAACATGGACTCTTAATCCTTTTATTTAAAATTTCATAAAGATATTAGCTTGGACATTTCAATTGAGTCCAAAACATACTGAGTGATCTTATCTTCAAGGAAATGGCAGTAAACTTCTCTGTTCAGTGAAATTAATTTCTCTCTTTATTTGGCCCCGTCTGCTATCCATTTTCTCCCAGGTAATTTCAGACCTTGACTCCCAACACCCACAAAATTCTTTGTATGTCTGCTTCTTCCTTCACTCTTATTAATTTTCTCAAATGACCTGCTTCCTTTTCTCATCATACTCTGGCCTTGTATTTCCTTTACCCTGCCTTCTTTTCTTTCCTTCTTTTTTTCTATGCTGTCTGGATAGTTTCCTTTTTAAGACTTAATTTCTAAAAGATGATGATAAAGAAAGTATATGTGACAAAGACAGAGGGGAGCGAGACATACTTTTCAGTGTTTCTAAGTGCCCATGCTGGTGTTCTCCCTCTGTGCTGAGACACAGCAGCCTGAATTTATGACATGCTTGGAGTTTTGTATTCAAAAAAGTATAAAGACCTATAGAAAATCTTCCCCAAAGCCTCCTGAAGAAATCTACACACGTTGGCATAGTTGAATGGTGTGAGCAGCCAGTTCAGGCTTTAGGAGAGAAATTAGCATTTAAATAATCTATACATCCAGGAGGCCTGATCTATTGCAAACTTTCCTCGAGTTGAAACCCTTATCTGGCTAAATTTCTTATACTAAATCAATTTAAGAAAATGCAGAATGGAATTTAATAACTTCTCTTAAATGATTTGTCTTTAAAACATTCACTAAGGAATTATTAAAGATTAAAATTTAAATCTATTTTTGGCTATATACAGAGTACTTTAATTCAACACTAAAATATCCTAGATACAGATATATATATATATATATATATATATATATATATATATATATACACACACACACACACACACATGTATTCTTTCTGAAGATCAGTGGAAAAGCAAAAATCTTTGGTAGATTTTAAAAACAGCTATTGGGGAACCAGCAGTTAGCGTAATGGCTATGTCACTGGACTCCCACGTAGTCGACCACGGTTCACGTCTCGGACCCGGTGGCTTAAAACTCACGCCAGGCGCGTGTGCATGCGTGCCCAAGATCCCGAGAGGAGAATGGAGGAGAAGGGATTGCGGCATGACCATCCCCCCTGGGGGATGATTTCTCACTTTCTGTCTCTATGTCTCTCTCTGTCTGTCTGGCAAGCGCACGCGCCCTATAGCGAAAAACCTCTCAAAAAAAAAAAAAAAAAAAAAAAAAAAACAGCTATTGTAAGTCATATAGAAATTGCTTTGGCTAACGTTCAAAAATAATTTCACACAGCAATTGATGACATATCATCTAGTCAATAGTCCTCACTTATTAGAGACATGCAAAAGCAGATGTTGAATTACAGGCATCACAGCCTCTATCAAAGCTAAAATGTACAGTAATCCCATGAAATTCATTATTAAATCAAATTTTTATTCATCTCTGTTTTGTGCATTATAACTAAAAACTGGTCCAGGACATAGGCAGCTTCTCTCAAGGGACTCATTAGTCTAGATGGAGAGATACAACACATATGTACAAAATGATTATGAAAACTACAACATGCAAACAAAGCAAACAGGTTATAGTATAGTATACCTCAATAGAGTACACAAAAAGTTACATATATCACCAAAAAATCGAGTAAAACTAAAGTCAAAGGTGTATAACATAATGTAATGACTTTGTTGAAGATGTCAAATATGGAAATATTCTTGATTTGATCAGCACCTACTGCACGCATGTTTTGCAAAACCATATTGTACCCTGCAACAATGTAGAACAATTGAATGTACATAGAAATTATAAAAAAAAAAATGAAAATAAACAAATGACTTATCGAAACAAAAAAAAAATACTACATGCAATCTGTTAAGTGTAAAAATGAAAATTACTAATATAAATTCCTGGAGCGTTTCAGACAAGGGAAATACTTATTGACATGGATGGACAGGAAAGGCTCCAGATAAACTAGAGGTTGAGCTGAACTTGAAAGAGTTTGTAGGGATCAGAGAAATAGGAACTTACAGCAGTGCATTACAGGTGCATACTTGCAGAATGGATAATACGATCAAAGATGAAAGCATTGTCATTCTCAGCCTGTTTGGGGGGAGAGAAAAAAGACTAGAGCAGTGTGTCTAGACAGGGGAGTTTTCAAAGAAAAGAAAGAATCTTGTCTTACTTCTCCAGTAAGGGTGAAAAAAGCTTTTGCAACAGGTGAACCTGCTGCAGAGATATTAGGGTTTTAAGTTGGTTCTGTTTTAAAAAGAAATGAAACAGATATCTTCCTAACTCTTATAATCTTAATGACGTCCAATATATTTTCTAGAAACTTGTATGTTCAGTTTCTCAGCTAATAATAAATGAATCATTTCTTTTTAAAATCTTGGTTTAATGAACAAATACTTTCGTAGTTTATCTGTGCTATTTTTTTTCTTCAAGAAAGTATACATATATTGAATATGTTTTCTTGAATGCATACACTCACACACAGACACACAGATATGTCAAAGTTAAATAAAAATAAAGGTCATATTGCTGGCATTCTACTAATTATTTTAAAGCACAAAATTGAGATTTGCGAGTAGAACTTTAAAGCTTAAAAATCAAGAAGCAAAATTTGATCAGTAAGAAAGCTGAAAAATATTTCTTGTGCACCTTTATTAAAGATTAGGCATAAGACTGCTCTTAGAGAGCCTAGAGAGTACTATTTCCTGGGCCCAATGCACTTTATTCTCATAGAGATCATCTTGGATCAGATTACGTGTATACCTTAGGGTATGTGGTTGTGTGCTGGCGCACAATGCCATGAGATAAATGTGGCCCATCTTCCTGGAGTAACAATTTTAGCTGATGATTTGGAAGTAGGGCAAGTTAAGTAATTTAATAGTAAGTAATTGAAGACATAGTTTTTATATTAAAGCACATCCAGAAAAATTATAGTGCACAATGCAAAATGATCCTGAAACTTCACGAGAAAGTATGAGACATCAAATAAATTTCCTCCATAGTTGGTTGTGTAAGTTATTTTTTCACATAGTGGAAGGAACAAGGAAAGTTACTTAAAGGGGTTTAGAGCAAGTTTACTCTCTCTAGAAGTACTTTGGTATAAATTTTTACAGTGTCATTATTTTAGTAGATTATTGCATGCCCATGCATTCTGTTTTTTACTTTATCTTGTTGAAAGAGTAGAAAGATGACTGGTCATATAAGGTTGTTTTCCAGGTTTTAAGAACAAGTTTAGGGGACCAGCAGGTAGCGTAATGGCTATGTCGCTGGACTCCCACATAGTCAACTGCGGTTCAAGTCCCGGACCTGGTGGCTTAAACTCACGCCGGGCGCGTGTGCGTGCGTGCCCAAGATCCCTGGAGGAGAAGGGATTGCAGCATGGGCATCCCCCCAGGGGGTGATTTCTCGCTTTCTGTCTCTCTGTCTCTCTCTGTCTGTCTGGTGAGCTCACTCGCCCTATAGCAAAAACCTCTCCAAAAAAAGAAAAAAAAAAAAGACAGAACAAGTCTAGTAACTCATGCTAGCTGTTAGCAAGGCCCTTTACTTCTTTTTGCATGGCCGTTGGGGCTTGAAGCTGGTGACAATACCTCCAATCCCATCTCCATCCTGTTGCGTTGGTACTGGGTCCCAAACAATGTTCCCTAGGGCTGTGGGTAATGCCAGACAATCAGTTCAGTCTGCACCATTAACCTCCAGGGATTAGTAGCTCTCTGTGCAATTGAATGTTCCCAGATTAGTCCCTGTGGTGAGCCACCTGCCAGGACTCAGCACATCACAGACAAGCTAAGAAGCTAGCAAAAGATTTAAAGCTCAAACTTGAGCTGAGCAATCAGGATATTTTTCTCCCACAATTTATAGCTACTGTGGCATGACCTAATTTCTTATTTCCAGGGTTTTTTTTTTCCCTTAAATGTTGAGGTCTGATTTGCCTGATAGAATTTATTTCACAAAGAATTAATGGAAGAAATTCCTATTTCCCTGTCATGAAATTGGAGAACATACTATGATGTACCATAATCTTTAAACTTGAATTAAATTCCCATTGTTAACACGTGATATTTATTGAAACAGGAGTTCTTGGCCTCATGCAAGTAAAGGCTACCTTTTCTTTGTGTGACAGAGACACCCAGCAGTAACAGGAAACCATGTAGGAAGCTCCAGGCTCTTCACAGGCTTTTACAGTACACAAAGGGTAAAAGTCATAAAACCCGGGTTTGACTTGCTATGGACTGATATATTTGTGTATGAACTGATAAATTTGGATGTGTAAAAAATGGATAAGTGTTTTGTCATCAAACAAGATAAAGAGGGAAAAAAAAATGAAACCTGCTCCTTATTGAAACAGAAAAAAAATATGATGAAGCAGTTTTCAGAACACTGGATGTCCTAGTTCATTTTACTATGACAGGATATGGGAGACTGGATAATTTATACAAAAATTTATTCGGTTCTTGATTCTGGAGGCTGGGAAGTCCAATCACTTCATCTGGTGAAGGCCTTCCTGCTAAATCATTCCATGGCAGAAGGCAGAAGTGTAAGTGAGCACTTGACATAGAAGAGGGGAACTGAACTTAGTCTTCTGTCAAGAGTCCACTTCCACAATTAACTACCCATTCCTGTGATAACAGCATTAACTCATTCATGAGTGCACAGCCCTCAGTATTCCTAAGAGATGGAAAACAAGTGAGGTATGTTCTGATTTTACCAGCTTTCTGATTAAGTGCTCCAGAAAGCCATAGTTCAATGAGAGGAACTTCAGGTAAATCCTGAGAACTCTGTCTCTAGAAGACAAAGCTGGAAATTGGAGGAGAACAAAATGCTAGATACTGCCAGAGACAATTTTGAAAAAGAGAGTTCTCAGAAAGAGAAAACTCCAGAAACCTCAGAGGGTCTTCCTCAAGGATTCAGGAGAGTAAACATCAGTGCATTTGGTAAGCAAATTCCCCATGGCTGGGTAGAATTATCCCAGAGAATTACAGAAAGCAATGTTCACTGTTCACACACAGCCAGGAATAGTGCCCGTTTTACTTAGACTAGAAAAATCTCACAATATATGGCACATCAGGTAGGGCGACTCTTAGAAAGGTCTTAGCAGTGGGAAGTAATTATTCGTAGACCAATTGTGTAAACTTTAAGGAAGAGAACTAAGTGGTGCAGACAGAAACAAGGCAAAATGGAAAGTGCCACAAGCTTGCTCCCCAAAGGGATTTTTACAAGAAGAAGCTGATTAGCGGCTTTATCCCTAAATGGGTGGGACAGCATCATATCGAATAAAATAAGTCCCAGTAGACATGTGGAGATCCTGAGAGAAGTGTCCATTTCATGAGGACGGAGACTTTTACAAAGTTGCCAGATAAGCCTTTAGAGATGGCAGACCTCTTTGTTTTTCTGTAAGACGCCTATGTCTTTCCAAAGGGGCATGTGGTGGCAGCTTTTCTCCTTCTCCTGATCATGGTTCTTGCAGTCTGTGTCTTTAGGTTACTCCAATCCCACAGCGAAGACTCATCTGCTCCTGTTAGAAAACTTTAAGAAACTGTTAAGTCGGGCGTTTGCCCCCTCTTTTTAAATTAGAAGCAATGTTGTTGCCAGGGAGGTTCAAACCCATGGGGATGTGAAGGTCCTTGACTCTGTATAGAAAAATTTTAAGAGCAAGACATTGAGAGTAAGACAGGTTTGCTTAGGAAAGTGTAGAGAACCCACTGCTCCACGGGGGAGCAGCCACATGGGGAGGTGGGTGAGTGGTTTTAGTTCCTTTCCAAAGGGAAAGGAAGTACTGCTGCCTGATGGGAAAAGGGCTGAGACTTTCCTGAAACTTCTGTTCTTCCCAAGGTCTTTTTAGGGTGAGTCTTATCATTGTCATTGTTATTCTAAACTGTCATGGTGCAGATGAGATTATCACCTAGCATGCTAATACAGTACCATGAGGGTGTGATGACTGCAGATTAGGCAGAAGTTGTTCCAGGTGCGATCTTGTGTCATGCTGGGTGCCATCTTGGTTCATTCCAGGTACCATCTTGGGTCATTTCGGGTACCATCTTCATTCTAATTGGTTCAGACCTGGTCTCAGCCACTTGTCTGTCAGGTTTTGGGTGTTCGACAGTCCCCTGCCTCACTTTGGAGTGTCCCTCCTGTCTCACTATGGCTCCCTATCTCCCTCTCCCCCCAGCCTACTCTGATATAAAAGAAATATTCTCTAGGAAATCTCTTTACTTCGTAAACCTTGGGAATATAAAGAAAATGGATGTTGCTTCTGCAGGCTTTTGCAAGTAGAGCTTTTTTTGTTGTTGTTGTTGGTTTTGTTTTTTTTTTGGGGGGGGGGGGGTGGGGGTGGAAAAATAATCAAAAACTGACCCAATAAGGAAAAAAAATATCCTATATAAGACCAGGGATATATATATATATATATATATATATATATATATATATATATATGTTATCCATGGCTGCAAGTTTACACTTCCAGTGTTTACTCAGTCACTCCTAGGAACAACATGCATACACAGCTTGGGACCAGCAGACAGCATAACGGTTACTTCGCTGGACTCCCATGTAGTCAACTGTGGTTCAAGGCTCGGACCTGGTGGCTTAAAACACACCAGGCACGTGTGCATGTATGCCCAAAATCCCAAGAGGAGAATGGAGAAGAAGGGATTCTGGCATGACCATTCCCTTGTGGGGTGATTTCTCACTTTTTGTTTCTCTGCTTCTCTCTGGCAAGCACACGTACCCTATAATAAAAATAAAAATCTCTCTCTAGGGCCAGCAGATGGCATAATGGCTACGTTGCTGGACTCCCATGTAGTCAAATGCTGTTTGAGTCCTGGACTCAGTGGCTTAAACTCACACTGGGCACATGTGCGTGCATGCCCAAGATCCTGAGAGGAAAATGGAGGAGAAGGGATTGTGGTGTGGCCATCCTCCTGGGGGGTAATTTCTCGCTTTCTGTCTCTCTGTCCCACTCTGTCTTTCTGGCAAACATACATGCCCTATAGCAAAAGCTCTCAAAAAAACCAACCAAACAAACAAAAACTCCAAAAAATAAACCATATATATAGATAGATAGATAGATACACACACACACACACACACACATATATACATATATATATATACACACACACACACACACATATGTGTATATATATATATATATATATATATCCAACTTAAGGCTATAGATTTCTTCTTGCTTGCTGGGGTCTTTCTTAATCCAAGGGAAACTCCATCTCAGCTCCCAGGACTTGGCCCTCAATGCTGTCCAGAGCCGGTGTTGTCTGCCCTGTTGAGGACCACAACAACCCTGTTGAGGAAAAACAATTGGTTGCCACTTTTGCAGTCTCTTGGATTACTTGCTGCAGCTCTTTGCACCAAGCCCTTTTACCACTAGTTGCAGACCATTTCACAAATCACTCAAGGGCTGTACCAGCTATGCTACTGTGAGAATTACACCTTCAACATGATGATAGGCCATCTCTTGTCAGATTTCTCTCTCTTCATCTGTTCTCCAGGGTTTCCCTTCCTTTGCCATTTTCTCTGCTATTCTCTGGAATGGCTTTTCCCAGGGGCCAATTCACCCTCAGTCCTTTTCATACCCTGAGTTGTTTTTATTTTGGAACCAAATGGGAGTCACAAGGAGAAGCCAATATCAAATGACTATCTCTTGGGAGAGAAATAAAAAGTCCCACTGCCCTTTCAAGGCCTCTCTTTGGCCTAACTATATGTTACTTTATTCTTACATCCACTTTCGTGTGCTCCTTCTCTAAGGCAGAAGCAGAGGCAGAATAGGCCATAACTCTCAGAAGAACTCCAAGGATTCCCGAGTCGTTCATTCTGACTGAAGATGTTCAGCCAAAGAAATGATCCTAGGGACCATAAAGGATGTGGCAAGCTGAGGACACTCAGACTACTGTCCTGGAGTTTCACTCACCTCTGAGGGACACCTCAGGTGGGATCTTAGCTCTAGTATGCTCAAGAGGTATTCATCCCGAGGATCCTGGGGTGCACCAAGGAGTCTAAGGATGCTTGGCATCTAGCTCGGTCTGGCTGAAGATGTTCAGCCAAGGAAATGATCCTGGGGACCAAATGCAATTCCAATAGGGACATTGTTTAGGGACACCTGGTCTGTTCCCTTGGGGTTATCCACTGCCTAAAAGATGCCCCAGGCAGTGCTCTGATCCTAGTTTGCCCATTCCTTCTTCTGTCATTTCTTTCTCTTTTCTTTATAGGAGGCATGGGAAATAATCACACAATCCCCCGGGATTCTCCCCTTGGCTGTTTCCTTTAATTACTGGGAACATTTCAATCCTGATAACTTAAATAAAAAATGCTTAAATTCTTTTGTAATACAGCTTAGCCCCAATATAAACTTGAGGACCAAGAATGATGGACTCTAAATGGGACCATTAATCATAACACTATCTTACAGCTAGATTTGCTATGTAGAAGACAAGGGAAGTGGTCTAAAGTCCCATATATCCAAGGCTTTTATGGCTCTTTACCAAGACCTTCCCTTATGCAGCAAAGTCAGCCAAATCCCTTCACTTAGGTCCCAACCAAATGTGGATATAATAGATGATTCCTTGTTACAAACCCTGATGGGACTCCCAGAAGAACATACCCCCCCTCATACCACTCCTCACCTTCTGCCTCAAGCTCAGTTATGCCCACCTGAAAGGGGACAGGAGAAATAGATAATCAATCCTTCAGTCCATCACATACTTGAAGCAGGACCCTCTTCCCCTCAGGAAAATAGCTGGAAAAGAAGGTCCAATCAGAGTCCAAGTCCCCTTTGCCATTGCTGATAGTCTACAATGCAGAGAAAAATTGGGCAAATATTCTGAGGACCCTGATAAGTTTATTTATGAGTTCCAGACTCTGATCCTGGCTTTTTACCTCTCTTGGAGGGATATTCAGTTTATTCTGACTATGTGTCAGAATAAACTGACTATGTCCCCTTATTGGGGAGGGGGGGGAATTTAATGTAATATGCAAGGAAGTAGATGCTTGAATTTGCTAAAATCCCACAAGGAAAATTTCTAGGAGAGACTGTCCTTACAAATGACCCTGAATGGGATTATAAAACCCCAATGGGAATAAAATGGAAGGCTAAGTTTCTAAAAGTTCTCTTGGCAGGAATGAGACATGGGATACAAAAGACTATACATTTTAACAAACTAAAAACAACTGTACAAAACAAAAACTCAACTGCCTTCTTATGGTCGGTTAGAAAAAGGGCTTAAAAAACATACTAATCTGGATCCTTCCTCTCTAGAGGCAAGAGCTATTTTGGGAACAATACTTCATTAGCTGATCTGCCCCAGTTATTAGGCAAAAACTGCAAAAGCTACAAATGGGACCCCAAACCAATCAGTCTATTACTTTAACACTGCCTTCATGGCATTTAATAATTAAGATCTTGAGGAGGGAAAAAGAGAACAAAACAAAACAAAAAAACAGCAAGCCAGGCTTAAGGCTGTCCCAATTGGAAAAGCCCTTGATACCCATAGACTGTCCAAGAGTTTACCCAAAAAGACAGAAATTTTAAAAAGTGTGTAAAGACTGGACACTGGGCAAGAGACTACACCCAACCACCTCCTGGGCCCTGCCATCAGTGCGCTAATACGGGAAATGATTTCTGGCATTGGAGGGTTAACTGTCCACTCTCCCGAAGGGGAGAATGACCAGGCATGGCCCTTGTGAGCCAAGGGGAAGAAATCGATGACTGAGAAAGCACAGAGAGATTCTCTATGCCCTCTTCAGAAAACTCATCATAACTACAGAGGAACCTGGTGTAACTGGATGTCATGATTAAGCCAATTCTATTTCTTTTAGATACAGGGGCTACTTACTCTGTTCTCCCTTCTTTTTCAGAAAGACCCTCCTCAGGAACCATGACAGTTATGGGAATAGAGAGAAGAAATAATGTAAGTTATTTACCCCTCCCTTGGTATGCCAATTCGAGAACCAAGTATTCTCACAAAAATTTCTAGTAGTTCCCAGCTTCCCAGCCCCCCTTATGGGAAGATATATACTGGCTAAGCTGGGGACCATCCTTCAATTTAAGTTTAGACCTCCAAAGATTATGGTCATTCAAAATTCTGATGGGGTATAAAGCCACATAGATGATGAAGTTGATCTCATGGCCTGGTACTCTGGAAAACCAGGAAGGACTATAACAACATCCTCTGTAAAGGTACAACCTAAGGACCTTTCCAAATTCCCCCATCATAAACAATACCCAGTATGAAGACCTGGAGCCAGGAGGGGACTTGAACCCTTTGTAAAGGAATATATATTTTTTTTTTTTTAACTTGGGCTACTAAAAGTCTTGTCAGTCCCTCTGCAATAACTCCTATACTACCAGTACTAAATCCAACTGGGAAATACAGGGTTGTCCAAGACCAAAAGCCTCCAACCCAAATTTGACTAGACTGCTGGCTTTGTTTATCCTCATCCTCAGTGTCCCTATTCCTATTTGACAGCTGTCCCTATTCCTATTTGACTGTGGGCCAATAGCACAATGACTCTTCATTCTAAACATAGGAGAGGTCCACATTTCCAGTTAACAAATATAGACGACTTAAAGGATTTTAAAATAACTGAATATACTAAGAACATGCTGGTCAAAAGGACAGTTAATCTTCTCAGATCCTTCCAACATAACTTAGCCAGTGAGGCCTAAGAGCCCCAGTTCGGGACCTACAATGGGAACTACTCTCAAAATTCCAGGCACCTATCTGTGTTAGAAGAACTCATGATACAACCAAAAAATGACCACTAGGTGCCTTAGGCCAGTCTCTCTGTAATCTTATTTCTTCAAGAATCTGACAGCATTTGAAAGATTCATGGGGAATCTGGTTAAAAATCTGGAACTGATTCCTTTGGCCGTGGCTCCTCTTGGGACACCTGTTAATTCTAATCTCACCCTCCTTTTTGGGCTCTGTCTTTTAAATCCCCTAACCAAGTTTATCTCTTCTTGCTTAGAAGCTGTAAAATTGCAAATAGCCATACTACAGGGATGTGGACCCCTTGAGACCTCCACTGAATTCTACTGAGAGTCATCCAGTACGAATAACAGCCCTCCCAATGACATTCCTGGGTACTGTCTTAATGTCCTGCCCTGGCCCCACTCTCCCACTTAATCAAATAAGACAAGATCTCCAATAGGTAGAACAACGCCCCTTTCTAGCATGAAGCAGTCACAGAAGACAGACCATCCACCTTCGGCTCCCCAAAAAAGACTTATGGGGATCATGCCTCTCAGGATGAAAATGAGACAGAAGAAAGCTAACAAATGGAAGCGGGTAAGGGGGCTGAAGCATCTGCCCATGTGGCTAGGTAGAAAAATCCAAACAGGATAGAAAATTCCCCACCCAAGGTAATACAGGCAAGAGATTAGTGAGAGATGACTAGCTGATTATGCCACATGTGATATAGGCAATGAAATGAAACAGTGGGCCCAGTCACATTTGACATAGCCAATGAAAAATCAGTGGGCCAGCCACATTTGATAGAGCCAAAGAGATGAAAATAATGAGTGGACACAGCCAATGATCAACACACATGACCTAGGTTAAAAATTATAAATTCTACAGAATGCAACTTCTGGGGCCTTTTGAAACACTCTTTCTCTGTCCACTCAGGCCTGCTCCTATCTTTTGGGAAGATACTTTCACTTTTACTTAATAAACTACCTTTTCCTTACACCAAAAAAAAAAAAAAAAGTTGCAAGACAAACAGAAGTATCTGTTGTCTATGTCTAGAAGTCACTGTTCATGCCAGTTCATGTCTGTTCATGTGGAGCCATTGGAGCCATTGTCCACATTGGCTGAGAATGCTTTGTATGCTGACCTGGGAGCAACAGAGCACGTGTTAAGCTGCTTAGATAGGGTTGTTTGGGGGAAGAGGCCATTCTCTTTTTAAACTTGCATCAGTCACATAGCATGATTTACTCATGGATCCTGGGCATGACAGCTTCAACTTCACTCTGCTAATCACAGAGGAGGAATATCAATTTCCTTTCAGGAGATCAGATGGAAATTTAAAACACTGGCACTTTAGAGGCTCGACTCAGTTAAGATTATTCTAAATTTATTACCTGGTCCTTAAAGCTCCAGTAGGCGATATGGCCCAGAATGAGAAGACTTATCAAGGGCAGTTAGAAATGTAATTTCCTCCGAGAAGGACAGTTTAGAGGTATCTTCTGGATTTCAGATCTTTTGGATTTTAGAGGTATCTTTTGGATTTCAATCAGGGCTGGCTCAATGGTGCATTAGCCACTCAAGAGAAGTCAGATTGCACTTGGTGGCTGCAGTTCAAACCCCCAGCCTGCATAACTTGAAATATGGCAGGCATGCATGGTAGTGCCCAAGATTCACAGGCTGAAGTACTGGAGGAGAGGGATCATGTTAAGACCAGAACCTGTATTATACATACATATATATTTATATACATCTATACACATACATGTATACATACACATACACACATATATGTATACATGTATACATATACATGAGAGAGTCAAAGGAACTTTTCAAGGACAATGTACAAATCTGTGTTTGGAAAAAACGAGAAGCTATATAATTACTAATTTTAAGATATTTGGATTTCACTGAGGGTTTTCCACCCCTAGAGCTTAGAAAAGTTTCAAACCACTAGAAATGTGACCAAAAAAAAATCAATATATTAACAGAATGCTAAATAGCTAATTTAACCTTATTTATATAGATTTAATTTAAAGAACTAAAGTGACTGCTTGGCCTTGGGCTTTGCAGGGAAAATATTCTGTGGAGTAATGGTTGCAGATTATGCACAAACTCAAGGTTTGTATTTTCAACATTATTTTATGAAATTCAAAACAATATTTCAAGTATTTTAAATTTTTTGTGTTATATAACAATGCTAAAATAACGATTTAGGTTTTTCCTTTATGCACATAATAGATGATCTAGTTTTGCTCTTCAGAGTAGAAGGTGACAAGAACAAACAGAGTGAAGGGGAAGCAGATAATTAGAATTACCAAATTGTAATCTGTTCCATATGGATATTAAACAATTCTGAGCAGAATTGTAGAATTCCACCACGTAGAAATTGAAAGTAGAAAACATATACTTACAACACATTAGAAGTCATGAAGTTCCAGAGGTTTTCATTTTTCAAAAGAAAATTTTTAGGGGATATGAGTAGCTGTTGGCTTTCGTTCAGTTGATTTTTGGAAGAATACATGGCAGCACCTCAGGGTAACACCTGCCAGTGTAGCAAAGGCCAACAGCTTAATTTGAGTCACCAGACCTACATGAGCAATTTCAACACTCCATCCGCAATGCAGAAGCCATTTACTGCCCTTTGCAGGGTAATAAATTGATTTTGCTCCCTTTAAAAGATGTTTTACTTAAATTGTGCAAACACAATTTACAACAATTAGCAGCAGTGTGGTTCTTCAACAATGGGACTAGCTCAAAATGCACAACATACAAACTACAATTTCTAACTCAGCAGATGGAAAAGCTTCAAAAATTGTTTATGCACTTTTATACCCTTTGGTTTTTCTTTCAATATAAATAGTCATCTCCCTTATCTGCAGAACATATATTCAAAGACCCTCAGGAGATTTCTGAAACTCCTAATAGGATGGAACCTTATATATGCTATTTTTTCTACACATACATACCTATGATAAAGTTTATAAAGTAGGTACAAAAAAATTTAAGAGACATAACTATAGTAAAATAGAACAATTACAGTAATACTCAGAACAGTATATAATTGAAAACTCAGGAATATTTATTTCTAGAATTTGTCATTTAATACTGTCAGACTTTAGTTGACCATGGGTAACAAGACTGTGGAAAATAAAACTGCAAATAAAGGAGGATTACTCTAATAAAAAATATTTTTAATATAAAAAATGAAAGAATTTTTTCTATTATATACGCTATGTTTATGAACAAACAAAATGTTGATACTAAACCTATTATTATGGGTAGCAATTTAAATGTATTTGTGTTTTCATTCTTTTCATTGCACCCCTGGGATACTAATGGCAAAGAGATAAACTCTAATTGATATGCTCTGGCATTGCGGTAGGCATTACTCAGAGCATTTGGCTAAACCATTAGGTTGGTGGAAAAGTCATGATGCATTTTTGCATAGAAAACAGAAAAAACACATCAGAACTTTTATGACAACCTGATATGATGTTCTTCATGTTAATTGAAGATATTCAAGACTCTGTAGTATGTAACTTATTTTTAAAGGACCTTCATGAATTGCTTTATGCGTTGTTGAATGGTGAATGCTGAGAACTACAACTGAAGTCCATCCTTTATTTAGATATCCTTTATGATACTACTCTACATTCAACCATCTGTCTACTTAGGCTTCTCCTGGTTGTGACAGTTTCTCCCTCTTGACTTTTTTATTTATTTACTTATTTATTTTTATTTTATAGATGTCACTTCACTGGATTTGACTGATGTTTCTCTCATTAGATTAGTGTTACAGATTTTTTGGAGGATGACCTAGAGATAACGTGCATGCCATTCTCATCATCTCTCTCTCTCTCTTTTTTTTTTTTTTTTTTTTTTTTTTTTTTGAGAGAGAATTTTGCTATAGGGCACATGCACTCACCAGAAAGACAGAGAGAGACAGTGAGACAGAAAGCAAGAAATCACTCTCCCCCCACCCCGTCCCGGGTGAATGGCCACACCGCAATCTCTTCTCCATCCTCCTCTCAGTATCTTGGGCATGCACACACACCAGTGTAAGTTTAAGCCAACGGGTCTGGGACTCGAACCATGGTCAACTACATGGGAGTCCAGCAACATAGCATTACACCAACTGCTGGTCCCTCATCATCTCTTATTATGGTTATGTGCAATCAATGTGACATCACTCTGATGTTCAACTTGATCAACTGGCTTAGGCTGTGCTTGTGGGGTTTTTCCACTTTGATGTTGAATCTTTTTCCCTCTTTTAATAACAGTAGAAAGAAAAGTCAGTCACTATGCAACTAGTAAGTGGAGAGGTGTGTTTTATTGCCTTAGAAAGTAGCTACATAAATTTATTTAGGATTCTTCTGAGTGAGAGATTTATCTCTTCTACCTATTTATTTCTTTTTCATTTAATCATATCAGTATAGGCCCATGGATTGATTATAGTCTAGGTTATAAACCAATACTGCTTCACTTACTTGCTGCTTAAATGGTTGCAGGTTTAGCCATCAGGAGTTCTTTCAGTTGGTCCTATCTCACTTTGACATATTTCCATAATTATGGGTTTATGGCCTATTTTTTGTTGTTGTTGTCAACATGTCCTTTCTAGTACTACAGAATGCTCCAGGATCATCTTGTATATCTTTTGCTCTGGTCTGAAATCAGTCATTTTTGAAAAAACCATGGTCCCTTTGTTGGAGAATATTGGAAACCAAATCAGAGAACACAAGGTGTGCTTATTAATAGTGGAATATTATTGACTCTAGGTCCTATCAACTGATCAGAGCAAGGAACTCTGGGTATACTCAGACATGCATGTACACCCACTCATGTTTATAAATATTTCCTTATTTAACTACCTGTATTCACATTAAGCTGCATATCAATTAATCCTGAAGTCTCCAATTCAGGAGATATGCATCATTGCTAACTCTACTTTTTTCTTATCTGTAAATTCCCATCCCAATATTAAGTAACCTGGCTCCCATCATATGAAAAATTATTTACTTACAGTATGCATATAGAATGGCATCATAATTGTTGTCCTGTACCCTTGTGGGAAAATATCTTATCAACAAGAGTACGGTGCATATGCTCAGTTTCTTTTTGCCTTCATCTTATAGACTCATCTCATTTCCTATTATTTAGGTCAGCAATTTTCCCCTTCAATGAGCTTACTGCACATATTTGTAAAACAGCAAGTTGGTTTTATGACATTCTGCATTCCAGCCCAGTATCTCAAGTCTTCAAAATTCTTTTTATATTTGTATACATTAGCATGCATTCTTTGTGCCATAAACTGTTATGGGTTTTGGCAAATGCATAGTGTCATGGGTTCACCATTACAGTATAATAAGGAAACATTTAAAAGACTCAGGTCTTTTGTTCATTTGTTAATCAGTTTGTTATCTTGTTATTGGATTGTTTGGATTCTTTATATATTTTGGATATGAACCTCTTTTTTTGGAGAGGTTTTTGCTATAGGGCGCGTGCGCTCACCAGAAAGAGACAGACAGACAGAGAGACACAAAGCGAGAATTCACCCTCCAGGGGGGATGGCCATGCCGCAATCCCTTTTCCTCCATTCTCCTTTCGGGATCTTGGTAACACATGCACACGCGCCCAGCTTGAGTTTAAGCCACCGGGTCTAGGACTTGAACCGCGGTCAACTACATGGGAGTCCAGCGACATAGCCATTACACTAACTGCTGGTCCCGAAATGAACTTCTTTTAAGATGCATGGTTTGCAAATATTTTCTCCCATTCTGTTGTCACTTCAGGCTGTTCACTGTTTCCTTTGCTGTGCAGAAGCTTTTTAGTTTGACACAATCTCATTTATTTATTTTTGCTTTCATTGCCTGTGTTTTTGGGGTCATATTCAAAACATCATTAGCCAAACCAATGTGAAAAAGCTTTTCTCTTATGTTTCTCTCTGGTAGTTATAGCATTTCAGATCTTATGTTTAAGTCATAAACTCACTTTCAGTTGATTTTTGTATATAGTTGGAATTAGAAAGCTCCAGTTTCATCCTCCATGTAAATATCCAGTTTTTCCAACACAACTTATTGAAAAGACTGTCTTTGCACCATTAGCATCTTTGTTGAAGATCAATTGATGATAAACTTATGGATTTATTTTGAGTTCTTCTATTTTGTTGGTCTAGATTTTTTTTTTAGGAATTATTTTATTTAACTTTATTTATTTATTTGGTTGTTAATTTGATCAGAGAGGGACAGAGTGAGAATGAGAAAGAGAGAGAGAGAGAGAAACTGTGAAGTGAGAAAGCAAGCCACCGGGTCCAGGACTCAAACTGTGGTCAGTCATGTGGGAGTCCAGTGTTCTTAACCACCACACAACCTGTTGTCCCAGGTCTAGATATATCATTTTCTTCTAGTGTTATGCTGTTTTGATTACTTTAGTCTTATAGTAAAATTTGAAATTACAGTATAGTATCTTATTATATTATGAATATAGTATAATATTAGTAGTGCGATGCATTCAGCTTCATATTTTTTGTCCAAGATAGGTTTGGCTATTTGGGGTCCTTTGTGGTACCATATGAATTTTAGAATTGTTTCTTCTATTTTTATGAAAAATTACATTAGAATTTATTATAGAAATTTCATTGAATCTGTAGAGTGCTCTGGATGGTAAAGACATTTTAACTATATTAACTCTAAGTTCATGAACATGGAATATCTCTATTTGTGTCTTCTTTCATTTCTCTCATCAATGTTTTATAGTTTTCAGCATACAAATCTTGTATCTACTTTGTTAAATTGATTTCTCAGTATTTAATTAACCTATTTATTTATGGATATTATTGAAAATTGGATTGTTTACTTGATTTCATCTATGGACAGTTTGTTGTTAGGGTACAGAAATGCCACTGATTTTTGTATGTTGACTTTTTTATCTTACAACTTTACTGAATTCATTCATTAGCTCTTGCAATATTTAGGTGGAGTCTAGGGTTTCTATATATAAGATGACGTCATCTTCAGAGAGTATTTTATTTCCTCCTTTTTACTTTAGATGACTTTCATTTCTTGCCTAATTTCTCTGACTAGAACTTCCAGTATTGTATTGAACAGAAGTGATGAAAATCACTATCCTTTTCTTATTTTAACTTTTTTCTTATTTTAATTTACTTTATATATTCAATCATCTCACCTCACTACAGCTTGTAAAATAAATTACCCCACATGAATACACTTCATACCAGTCCAGTTGAAGATATCATACACTTTATCATCAAAAGACAATCCTCCATTTCTATATCCCTTAAAGCATCCTTTTCTTGTTTCTGATCTTAGAAGAAAAGATTTCAGCTTCTTGTATATACAGTTCCTGAATATGTGTTTGCTCTAACTCTTCCTTGTTCCTCTACATATAAGGCTTGTAATTTTCTTTTTCTTGGCTTCTTTCAAGGTCTTCTTGTCTTTGATTTTTGCACTTTTAATATGGCATGTCTAGGTGGGGCTCTTTTTGGTATCTATCAAGTTTAATGCTATCTGTGCTTCCTAGAGTTGTAGTCTCTGCTATTAATTTTGGAAAATTCTCTGCTTTTATACTTTAAAGATTTTTCTGTTTCATTATCTTTTTCTCTCACTCTAATCATCTAATTACATGCATATCATACCTTTAGAAATTGTCTCAATGTTTATATTGACATATTCCAGGTCACCAATACTTTTTTGAGCATGACCAGTCATCATCAGCCCATCAAAGGCATTTTTCATCCCTTGAGTTGTTGAGTTTTCACTTTTTATCATGTTCCTTAGATTCTTTCTTAGAGTTTCTCTGTTTCTCTGCCTACATTACCATTTGCTTAGCCACACTGCACTTTTTCATTAGAATTTGTAATATCTTCATCATAATTATTCAAAATCCTTTTGTTAACAATTCTAACATTTGTGTCATATTTGAGTTTGGGTATAATGTTTGTCTCTTTAGATTTTCTTTTTTCTCACCATTTAGTATGCTATGTAATTTTGTTGCAAGTTGGACATGACTTGTAGGATAGTAGGAACAGAGGGAAATAGGCCTTCAGTGTGAGATTTTATATTAGTATGGCTGTAGTTGTAGGTTTCCAAAGGCTTTAAATTTTTCTAATATCCTTTTTTTTTTTCTTTTTTGTCTTCCCTATTCAGCTTGGTCTTTACTAACTGCTTCTCAGAGATAGTCTGATTTGTAATTCTTCCATCTATAATCCACTGTTATACAAGAGCCCATTGGTGTGCTGGAGAAGTAGGAGATAGGCTTGGGATATAAAGTTAGGGTAAAGGCCCAAGATGGAGTCACAGCAGCTAAGCCTTCACAGACAGCCGGCTGCATCAGAGCTCAAAATAATAAAAGCTGAGGTCAATAGTTTCCACACAGTTTCCATGTTATCATTACATTCCAGACAGACAAAGAATGTGGTCTTTATGGTCCAGGAGCACCAGACAAAGACTTCAGTAATAATTCACCACAAATTATCAGTTAAGAACAGGGAACAGAAGAATGCTGACTTCATGAGCAATTTTAGTTATTTTCTTGAAGCCTACTTCCTTATCAGAGAGCCAGCCTCTTGTTTGGACTGCTAGATATAAACTACTGATCAAAGCCCCACACCGGCAATCCTCTTTTGGAACCCCTCGCATTTGGAAGATTTCTTCTCTAATAAATTCCACTTTCCTTTACCCTTCTTTGTCTGTACTTCTCATTCTTCTTAACAAAACATGAATCTGGCTGCTTCAGAATCCTGTATCATTGGTAAGGGTTGGGAGACAAGAAGCATTCTGCATTCTGATGATTAAATCACACATGGCCTATGTCCTGGGCTGTGACCAACATAAGTATTTCTTTTCTCTCTCTTTCTCTCTCTCTCTCTCTCTCTCTCTCTCTCTCTCTCTTTCCCTCTCTCTCTCTTTTTAAATTTATTTTTATTTTTTAGCCATAATGAAAAGCATGCACTTGCTGGAGAAAGACAGAGAGAGAGAGAGAGAGAGAGAGAGAGAGAGATAGAGAGAAAGTGATCACCTCCTGGCAGATGGCCATGCCGCAATCCCTTCTCTTCTCAGGACTTTTGGCAACTATGCACATGCATCCAATGTGATTTTCAACCTTCTGTTCTGAGACTCAAACTATGGTTAGCCAAATGGGAGTCCAGTGCCTTAATCACCCTGCTACCTGTTGGCCCAATCATTATAAGTGTTTCTTAGGGGTGTTGTTTTTTATTCCCCCCCTTTCTGCTTAAGTGAGACAAGAAGCTAGAGATGACTAAAATGAAAGAAATGCACTTCCTTCAAGTGGGATAAGGCTCTAATAAAGTTTTTTTCCTCTGGAAAGTAGGTTATTGTTATGGAGGACAATATTCTGGGCATATTTTACAAGGGTTACTCTAAGATTCCTCCTGTCAGAATTATGAGGAGATCTTTTCAAATCTTTACTATGAGAACCAACTAGAGTTTCTGGAGGTAAAACCTGTGAAAATATGGGCCTCCTCTGAGACTGTGGCCCCAGGACTTTCTCACTTTCCAATGAGCCTCCAACAGTATGCCAAACATGGTACTAGTGGCTTCTGCCCATAGTAAGCAAATGTCATCTGTGACTCTAGTTTACTTGTCTATCCTGATATCAGGGTACCAATTTTCCTTGTGACCTTAGAGCTATGGTGGGTCCAAGGAAAGTAATTTAATTTTCAGTATGGTCAACTTCTTAGAATGACAGGAGCAATGACTTCCAAGCTGTTTTTGTGTTGGAGCTGATTCCAAAGTCTATATGGGGTAATATTTTAAAAACCAATGTTCTAGAAGAAACAACACAATAAATCCTACATGTAACATGTACTGAGCACTGTATTATGTCCTTCATATATGGTCTATTATTTAAAATATACAAGTCAGGCAATTGTCAGGAGACTTAGTTTTCAATATTATATGCTTTTCACTAGGTCATGCATCTTAGTGTTTCAGAAACCACAGTACCTCACATTTAAATGGAAAGAATTATATAAAAATACTTTATCCAGCAGAGAATATTTTGTTCAGCAGGTTTAAACTGTATTAATTATAAAAATATGTTTGACGAGCAGACTCCATATTGAGAAAAAAACTTTAAGGTTTCTACCACAGCCTCTTTTTCTCTTCTGTTTGTTCTTTAAGTGAATTACATTATATTTATACACCTCTAGAATAAGATTAGGATTCTTTTGAAATGAAAAATTAATTTTTGTAAAAATTCAATTCTGAGCAACTGGAAAAATTTGCTTCTTTCAGATACATTCCAAGTACAAAGAAATTTGATAGGACAATTGCCAGGACAGTGAAATCCTTACTAACATGTGAAAACCGTGCAAAAAAAAAAAATTGTTGCAACATATGGCACGGTATTATCTTCAGGAAAACCAGCCTCCTGGGACCCAATTCTTTGATACTAATCATAGCGGTAATTAGAGCCAGTGTTGGTTAGTGTTCATGACTGTTCTCCATGCTAAGGGCAAACACACACCCATAGTGTCTTCTTCTCCCACCCAGCTGGTGGCCTGACAAGTTCATCACCAAGCCTGATTTCACTTAGATGAAACTACTGATTCTAGAGACTTGTCACACATGTTTCTAAGGATGAAAATCAAAAACTCTTTATTTGAAGGCAAGTAAGAGCCTTTCTTTAATTATAGCTGTTTGGCCTCTAAATAATAGCTCTGAGGTTTGATGAAAAGTAAATAGGAGATCTTAAAGCAAATTTCAGCATGTAAAATTTGGTTTCCCAAGTAAGCATCTAAATAAAAGAACTAGCATAGAGCTCTATGCAGTTCTTCACAGTCATGTTTATGTAAATTGCACCACAAATTGAAGAAAGAGGAGGACATCTAAATTAAGAGACTTTATATTCAGAAACATTAGTATTAAAATGATATGTGAAATCAAGCTACATTGCTGTTCTCAAGTGCCATGGAAATATTTTAACTAGGAGAGTGTGGACAGTACTAGTGGCAAAACTGTATGATATCTATCTATCTATCTATCTATCTATAGATATATGTATCTCTATAGATAGATAGATATTCAGGGCAGTATAAGCAAGCTGGAAGCATAAAAATTGTATGTCACATACACACACACACACACACACACACACACCTATATATACTAACACACACACAAACACACATACAGATAGATATATTCAAGGCAGTCTAAGAAGGCTGGAAGTACAAAATATGAAAACCAGCTAATGGGAACCAGCAGTTAGCGTAATGGCTATGTCGCTGGACTCCCACGTAGTCGACCGTGGTTCGCGTCCCAGAACCGGTGGCTTAAAACTCACGCCAGGCGCATGTGCGTGCGTGCCCAAGATCCCAAGAGGAGAATGGAGGAGAAGGGATTGCAGTGTGACCATCCTCCCTGGGGGGTGATTTCTTGCTTTCTGTCTCTCTGTCTTTCTGGTGAGCGCACGCGCCCTATAGCAAAAACCTCTCAAAAAAAAAAAAAGAAAAGAAAACCAGCTAAGACTAAGAAGAGAAAAAGAGAAAGAAGCAATTTCTCTAATATTTCTAGTAGTAATAGCAGCAGGGGAAAAAGTGGGATTAGATGACAGGTGGCATTTGTGAAAACTGTAAGGCTTACTGATAGGTATTTCTTTTGAGAAGCCTAAAAGAATTTTATTCTTTTTACCCCTGTCATTACTGACCAGTGAGAAGGTTAATGATCCCTTTGTAGTTTTACATACAGAGTGTCCCCACTTAATTCAATGCAACCAGCAAGTCCTCAGGAAACTCACTAGGGAATTGCTACGCAAACTCACAGGCCCCCTTCTGACTGGTGGGTTGAGCTGTCTTCTAGGAATAGGACCAAGAACACCAGGAAAAAGTAGAAAAAACAGCCCTTTTGGATTGCCTGGTAGTCTAGCTGCAACGTGGGCAGAATGAATGCTTCCAGCAAGGGCAATGGAGCCATATTATGGAAAAGATGTACATGGAAACTTCTAAAGGTTGCTTACATTATTCTCCTCTCTGGATAAGTTATTTTTCTAAAATGTACAGAAGTTATACTTTTAACCTGGCTAAACACCCTTTGGCTCTTTCCTTTCTTAGCTGTCGCGAGGCATTTATAACTACCACCACAACAAAATAAGTTCACAAGCAATTTCCCGAGACATCTCTTATGATGGATGTTCTTCCAAAGAATCTTTATTGTGAAGCTAGAAATATATTCCGGTTGATTCTTGATTAAATGTACTGACAGAAAAAGAGAAAAAGGGGGGGGGGGCAACTAGTCCATACCAAGGGATGGCAAAAAATAAAATCATTTTGGCTTTAGAAATGTCATTTATGACATGTTTCCAGAATATTTTCCTCAATGTATATACTTTCATAAGTTTGAATAGTTTCTCTCCCTATAAACCCTTTCATTGTTCCCACCATCTATAGATAAAGTCCAAAATCTTTAACATGTTTATTGTGACCTGAGACTACCTTCCATAGGCTTCTGTTCTCCAGTCATAAGAAATTTTTGCAGTTCTTTTAATACTTACAATTTTCTCATCCATGAGTTAAAGTGTGGCAGAAATTCCCAACTCCTCTTTTTCTACTCAGCAAGTTTTTACCCTCATGCCATAACTCTTCCCTTTGTGAATATTTTTCCTTCCTTTAGCCCAGTTCCCTGAAAGACACTAACTAGTTTTCCTCTGTATTCTTCAGAGTTTCATCCCTGCCTCTGTCTCAAGACTCACAGCATAACAAAACAATTGTCTACTTACATGTCATTTTTTTCATTAAAAGTGTGAGCTACTTGAGGCCAGGGACTAGTCGAAATTCCCAGAGTTCTCAAGTGCCAACATAATGATGATAAATGACCCAAAGACTGAGTCAGAAAAAGAAAATGTAGATCAGAAGCCGGAAGGGAGAGAGATACATTGCCTTCGTTATTACAGGAGAAAATCTACACAGGACAGATTTTCCTAAAAATCAAATTATAAATGCATTATATATATGTATGTATGTGTGTATATTCATATTTATATTCCAGATTATGGAAACTAGAGAGGCCATTTATACAATTATCCTTCTCAGACAAGACTGTTTTCCAACACATTTGACAAGTGACTTCTAGGGAGGAGGCATTAATTCATACAAACAGAAGAACATTCCACTGTTGAGTGCTTCTAATTGTTAAGAAATTGTTTACTTGTTGTTTGTTTGTTTTGAATATGAAGCCCAAATCATAATCTCTGTTAATCCAGCTCTTCTGCAATCTCAGATTTGAAATTTGCCTTGATAGGCGTAAAGAAGAAATTTAGCATAATTTCACATAACAAATCATTAAATATTTGAAATATGAGATCTGAGAGAAGTTAACCAAAATCCCTAAGATTCAATTTTTTTGTTTCTTTTTCAAAGCTTTTTAATAGAACCATTCTTTAAAAAAAAAAAAAAAATCTTTAAATAGCACTAACCTCGCAAGATTATACTGAGGATCAAACAAAATGAAATAAACATGTAAAGCAGTTAAAACAGTGCCAGGTAACAACAACAAAAAGCTACTTAAAGAGCTTCTGCTCTTTCAATCATTAATCATATGACATTTCCTCTAATACCCTGGCTGCCCTCCTCTTGATACACTCCCGTGTGTAAGTCCCTTCAGTAATAGTGTGTCCAGAATGGTACACATTATAACAAATGTGGACACAGCAGCGCAGGCTCCAGTGGGATTATTTCCTTCCTTGATGAGACACCAGTCTTCCATTAGAACAACATTTACATTAGCTTTTTTGGCAGCTCCATAACACGATTGATTTATATTGAGTTTCCAGCTGACTGAAACCCCTAGGTCACTTGTGAATGAAGTGCTCTAATCCAGGGCTCTGCCACTCTGCTCTTGTATATTAGTTGTTTCGATCAAATGTGTAAAAGGTATACTTTAATCCAAATATTTTTCTTCTTCTTGAATTTGGCTCTTTTTTTAACTTCTCTAAAGCACAAACACAGCAGGATACTAGTAATCATTCGAGTGAGTGCAAAGAATATAAAGTAAAGAAATTAAATTTTGACCTGGACTGTGAAAAAGATTAAATGACATAGCATATATACAATTCAAAACATGTTGACTAGAACATAGTAAGTGCTTAATAAAATAGACTCTCCTTTCATGTGATATTGAGATTTGTTAACTGGGGCCAGACAATGATGCAGTGGTGAAATGCCACACTGAGGTCGACTCACATGGGAAGGTTCCAGGATTCATGTCCAGGGACCTCTCTGAATACATCAGACACATGCCAGTCCCATGATTCGAGGATGACTGAAGCTGAGAATTGATCACAGTCTCAAATCCTTCCTGGAGGGCTATCTTTGTCTCTTTCTCTCACTTGCTCATGAAAGAAATTAATAAAAAGTAGAACTTCAAAGAAACTTCTAAATTTGATAATTAATACTTTATATATTATAAGGTAGAACCAAAGCAGGGCACTTCTTAGTGATAATAATCAAGTAGACATTGATCAACTATAAACGCTGTTCTGGAATGACCCTACAATCGGCCATGAGTTCATTTCATTCTACTATTATTTGCACTTTCTGATGACCTGATATTGATATTATAGCTACCTTTGATTATGCTGTCCTTTACAGAAATGTTCCACTAGCACTAAGGTATGTGTTATGAGTTCCGCTTTGGTTGACAACTGCGTGTGTGTGCGTGTGTGTGTGTATGTCCCTGAAGATTGCCCAGGAATTGGGGGATTTGCTACCTTCAGGCTCTTCTCCTCTCTACCAGGTACTTACTCTGTGCCACTTTTCTGGACGGCATTGCCTTGGGCTACATATACTGATTCTACTAAAATGTTAGTAACAGATTCAGGTTTTAATTCTTCTAGAAATATTTTCATTTTAATAGAGGACCATTGACTCTTTTATGACTCAAAAGCAAATTCATTATTTGATGGGATTCAAGGTAGTTTAATTTTGGCAAGGTCTTCCTGGACACATGCAAAATAGCACCATAGATGTAACAGTCTTGTCTTGTCTTAATAAAGGTGATGAAGTAGATTACCTACCACATTAATTCATACTTTGAACAAATATTTGCTGACTACCTATTTTATGTGCCAGGCACTACAGTTAAACAATGAACATGTACGGACCATCTTCCCCATATTCCCAGTGTATTGAGAAATACAGGTATTCTAGTCCATTGTGTTGCTAGTAAGGGAAATACTTAAAATGGGTGATTTAAGAGAATAAGGGTTTATTTGGCTCATGTTTTGGAGGTCCCACATGGGGGGCCACATCTGGTGAGGGCCTTCTTGCTGTAGGGCGTTACAAGGCATATACCATGGTGGAAGGTCGAAGTGCATGTAGAGCATGCCTCCGTCTGCCTCTTTTCAACTCTTCTCAAAATCCCACCAGGAGTCCTTCATGGGGTCCTGCTCTGATGACTAATTACTTCACAATAGTCCCACCTTTGAACATAACAATCAGATCAAGTCCTTTCTTAATACCCTCACAATACAACCAAATTCCAACACAGTAATTTGGGGAAGATACTTTGAAACCATGGAAATCAAAAGGCAATAAACAAAGCCCAGCATGGATTGTGATGATACTTCATAGTATAATATTTTAAGAGACTAATTTAGTCTTTTTAACCTTACATTTTTTTTCTTTTCCTTACCTTACCAGTGCCCTAGGAGAAATATATGGCAGAGGGGGAAAAAAGCCAAAAATAAGCAAAGATGTTGTTTCCTTTTTGATTTTTGCCTTCAAATGTCAAAAAGAACTGAGGAAATTTTGCTAGGTGTTCTGAAAGGAGGGAGTAAATGACATGTCTCTGGAAAAGCATGTTAGGGAGGATAGACTTTCCTTGAGAATGAAAGCAGTCCCAGAAGTTGGGTGGAGAGAGAATTACATAACCCAAGAGGAGCAGGGGCAGGAACCTCCGGCAATATCCTTGGAAGGAAGCAAGTGCTCCTAAAGGAAAGACCTCATGATCTCCAAGCTTGCAGACTAACCACCGAGGTGACCGGGCCTCTGGGTACCTTGGATCCTTACAATTACTTAAGGAAAAACCCCAGCAGTGACTACTTAAATCCCTTCTATAATAGGACGATGTAAACTCAATATTTTTTTTTTCTGGAGAGATAGGAATACTCTTTATTGTTACTGGCATCAGGCACAGAGGTTTTTTTGTTTTTGTTTTTGTTTTCTTCTTTTGTACCTCTAAATATGAGTTTTATTTAAAATGCAAATAAGTGTCTATGATCTTCAAGATCGTTTTACAAATGACAAATAATGAAACCATAATTGAGTGTAGTAAATAAAAATGCTCATCACAAAATATTACATCTATAGTATATATTTACTAACATAAAATAATTAAATCCTGTTCTCTTTTGTATAATCAAACATTTCTTTTCTGTTGTTGTCTTTTTTTATACATTTTATTTATTTTTTTTTTTCATTTCATTTTCTTCCATACATTCAATCACATTATTATTTGTCTTACAAAGTGGATATTTCAACAGGTGGACATTTCTCCCTAGTACTGTTGATAAAACTATGAAATATCTTCAACAGATAATACCACACCTCTTTGTGCCATTGCATATTTTAGGCATTCTTGAGTTCTTACTATGAAGTAAATAATCCTTTAAATGTAATGAGTAAAATAAACAAGATATTATAACAGAAAGTGAGTGGGCAGGGCAGGTAATTCTGAGAACATTTATAAACCTATGACCTGAAGGAGATGAATGAGTCATCTATAAAGAGCTGGAAGAGGAATATTCCAGGTACAGGAAGCAGTACAGGGGTTTTGGATAGGAAAGAGTGTGGTGTGTATAAGCCCCTGAATAAAAACCAATGTCTTTAAAGCAAGTCAATGGCAAAGTGGTGAAAGGTGAAGAAGACAAAGACTGATATACACTGGGTTTTCCACACCCAGAAATATAGATGCCTACCCAGACCTACTGTGCTTGTAGATATTAATAGAAAGGTTAGGTTTGGATGGATTACATAATTTTAGACAAGTTTATATTGAAAGAATTTGGTATTGTATTAGCTACTTCTTCACTAATATACACACATACACACACACACACACACACACACACACACACATATATATATATATATATATATATATATATATATATATATACACTGTGTTCAGTTTCCACATTATGAGATCTATGCCAATGGAGACAATGGACATTTTCCACTGTACATCTTAGATAACTATTTCCACCCCACCCCAGCCACCAGGAGATGACATAAAACAAACACATTAGTCTGAAACTCAATTCATAATTCTGGGCTTACTATCTGAACTGAATTTGGGGATCATCCTCATATCAACCAAAAAGAAAGAAACTGAAGCAATGTATATAAAGAAAAAGCGATTATCTGGACCAAAGTGAAAGACTGCAGCTCACATGTCATAGTCCAGTTGACTTGAATGTGTGCCCTAAAATGTCTTACAGATTTCAGGATGACTTTAAAGGCAAAAATAAAATGGGGAGAGGATTGCATTACTTGAGTATCAAAATTTTACATTGGCTACAAGGTCATAGCAAGAGATCTTGTACCATAGTGATTGACTAAATACAACTGACTAAATACTACAAGAAGGGGAGCAGTGTGATTTCATGGTCACGTAAGGCCAGTACGCTTAATCCCAGAAAAGGTGGGAAGACAGCGAGTCTGACTTATAGCTGTAACTACTGAGAAATGTAAAAATGGTGAAGGTTGCACCTAGTAGACTCATCAGGGAGTCTCATTGCCCAAGTCCTTGGACCTTATCAGTTTTAGCATGTTTCACTTTCCTTAGGCTGGCCTAGCTTGCCTTTCTTTCTCAATCACACAGTATCTAAAGCTATGAGGCTGGATGAAATTAGTCAGAGAAACAGGGGGAAAAATGCAACATTGAGATTCAAAGTAGTTCAATGAGAACCTATTGGTATCATCCTCTTTTCACATCAACCGTAACACAATCAAACCAAGACAAGAAACAATAGTAAAAACCATATCAATTATTAACCTAAGATAATGATTGGGAAAAAAAAAAACAGAAAATTTTCCTTGACCAAAGGTTGTGAAAAAAATATGATAAATATGTTTACAATCACAGAAGAAGAAAATGTGCTTCATATACGGTACACACGAACACACACAGAATATACTCTAATGAGGAAAATGGGTAATTGTGACTTTGTTATAATAAAATCTAATATGAAAATGAAGTACTCATGTCAAAAAATAAAAATTTAAAGATGAATTTGTATATAATGATAAATCTGAAAAACCAATGAGAAGAAGGGAAAAAATGACATTATTATCAGAAAACTTGAAAACACATTTTACAAAGAAAATATTGAAAAGGCCAACTGTCAGTATCTACCACAATGGACACAAGCTTATCTTATGACCTAGAAATTCCACTCTGGAGTAGCTATCCACTAGGAATGCTCTGTAAGTGTACCGCACATTCAAGCAGCACTGCTCATATTTGCCTGAAATGGGAAACAACAGAAACATCAGACTCAGAGTGAAGACAGTGGTTATTTTAGGCAGAGAAAAAGGGGGCAGGATGAGAGAAAACTATGTACCTATATGTAAGTTATAGCCAATTTCCTGGTTTTAAGTTTAAGGATTTTCTTTAGAGGTGTTTATTAAAGTATTAGGAATGGAGGAAGGAAGAAAGGAAGGAATGGGAAAGGGAGGGAGGAAAAAAGAGTCTTGCCAATAAGAGTCTGGAACCAAATATACCATATCATATCAGAGAAAATTGATATGTCAATTGAAAATTATTAAAAATTTCAAGGTTTGTGTATGACAATCAAGTTAATGCAATTATGACATGCCTTTAATACCTCATTTGAATTTGAAATTATTTTTAATTGGCATATCCACAACCTCAAATTCAATTAGCTTCTATATGCCAATGACTCACAAAATCTCTATCTCCAGTCCAAAAATTGCTCTGCTAGTGTATTGAGCTCTTTAATCTGTATTTGGAAGGAAGCATGACACAGAAGCTTAGAGTTTAATTTGGAGTGTATCACATATCCTGTCATCCGGTGGTTTTATCACCTTGTTTAACCCATTTAAGAATTATTTTTTCCTTTAATCTACTCTTATTTCTATATCCATATACAAATATATATTTTATTTTTTCCATAAGAGAAAGAGACAGAGAGAAAGAAAGAGAGAGGGAGAGAGACAGCACCCCCTAACAGGGTCTTGATGCCATAATCCCCAGCTTCAGTCAGTCCCAACTCATGAACATGCACGTGCCCAGCATACTCTAGAAGGTCTCTAAATACAAATCCATAACCCAGAACCTTCCCAGAAGAGTCAGTCTCTCAGGGCATCATGTTTTCCTGCTGTACCACCATCTGGTCCCCTCTCTTATATATACTTAAAGGACTATTTTTCTCTAAAATCTCTTGTCAGAGCCAGAAAACTCCATCACTCCGTACTCTATATAATATCATGAACATATATATATATATATATATATATCTATATATATATATATATTCTACCATTTTCTGTTATTTTCTCAATGACTTACTATAAAATTAGTCAATAAAATTTAATTTGGTAAATTTACCTAAAATTTTTATTAATAACAGAGATAGAAGAACAACATAAAAACTATAAATGTACATGTAAATTTTTAAAGAATTATTTCTTTTTTTTTTTTTTTTTTTTGGAGAGGTTTTCACTATAGGGTGCGTGCGCTCGCCAGACAGACAGAGAGAGACATAGAGACAGAAAGTGAGAAATCACCCCCCAGGGGGAATGGTCACGCCGCAATCCCTTCTCCTCCATTTTCCTCTCGGGATCTTGGGCACGCATGCACACGTGCCCGGCATGAGTTTTAAGCCACCGGGTCCGGGACGCAAACTGCGGTCGACTACGTGGGAGTCCAGCGACATAACCATTACGCTAACTCCTGGTTCTCAAGAATTATTTCTTTTAATTATTCATTCATTTCTTTTAATTTGACCAAAGAGACACACAGAGAGAGGCAGAGAGAGAGAGAGAGAGAGAGACGAAGATAGAGAGAGAGGGAAAGTTAGAAAGCAAGCCACCAGGTCTAGCACTTGAACTGTGGTCAGCCATGTAGGCGTGTCCAGCTCCTTAACCACCATGCCACCTGCTGGCCTCTGTACAAGTAAATTGTTACAATAAAAGACAATTCTACAAAAATGGATAAGATTTAAATTTACATCTAAACATCTTATATCATTGTTATATAACTTTTATTGATTTAAGCATAAAATGAAGTCAATTTTTGCATAATATCAAATTTATAAAATGGAAAAATTTCTGAAAGACCACCTGGAAGAGCAATAACTAAAATATTAATTATAACAATAAAAAGTACAAATTACTGGGCTATATTTTCTGGTAAACAGATTATGCTTTATCAGTGTTCCCATTAAATGAAAGACCTTCAAGCATCAGGTTGGAGTATACAATACCTTACACTCTGTCAAAAGTGTTTCAGTGAAGAGGTGAAACGTATTTCTGTGACTATGATAAAAATCTAAACAAAATGATGAATAAAGCTTTTCTTGTGAATGGCAAGGAACAGTAGGTGGAAGACAGTCTTGAAGTGAATTCCAAAGACATGTGAGTCCACACATGAGTCATGAGTCCTTTGTACAGTTTCCATACTTAGAAACAGGCCTCTGTTCACTGGTGGGGAATCAGGCTATTTATCGATGGATAGACATTAATGAGAAGAGGCCACACGATTTTCTCCAACCGTTCCTTGGCCACAGTTTTCCACAGAAAGCAGCAGAGGATAAGAGGCTACAAATGTAGTCCTGCATATTTTCATGGGGATTACCTGTGAGAAATTAAGAGTTTGGTTTTTGATACAAGAACGAAATCCTATTGAAGCCATTGAGACATAGTTCGATTAAACTCCAAGAGAAATCTGAATAATCAGCCTCTTACACTAACCACAAAACTCTAAAATTTCTGAGAAATAAACAAAACCAAAAAGGTCATATTTTTCTTCAGATTCTAGTCTTCTTTGTATACAAGGAATGAGAAAAAAATGAAACGTTATATAAAAGTGGAAAAATGTAACCTGTGATGGAAAGAATTATAATCTATAGAAATAGACTTAAAGATGACCTAGTCACAGAAATGCATAGGAAAGACCCTTAAACAGCCATTATATCAATAATTATGCTAAAGAGTTTACAAGAAAAGTTTGATATAATGGAGAAGGAAATGAGGTATTGCAAGAGAGAAATATAAACTCAAAAAAAAAAGAATGAAAGATTTTAATATCTAAACAAATATTTGTAGGATGTGAACGGCAGCAGTTGGGACACCACAGAAACAAAGAATTAGTCAGTCTGAAGCATTGTTAGTAAGAAGAAAAGTCAGTGGCATATGCTCTCTATGATGGGGCACTAAGAAGAATGCAATGTTATTTTCGTAATATTCATGCCAAAAATTTATAGCCTGAATCTAATCATAGAAAACACTGGACATTCTAAAATAGATAACATTCTCATAAAAATGACCTATTCTCTTCAAAACCATAAATTCATGAAGGACAGAGATTAGGTACTCTTCTGGGTTAAAGAAAACTAAAGCACCATGACAAAGAAATTAAATGGATTCTAGATCAGAAGAATTCTTTTCTTTTGCTCTAAAAGACACTAACAGGACAAATTGCAATATTTAAATGGCAGCTATATATTTTAGATGGTGATATTATACCATTGTTAATATTGTGATTTTTTTTTAATCATTTTATTGTGGATAAGTAAGACAATGCCCTTGCTTTTATAATACACAATTATATAATGGTCAAGACTGTGTGTGCAATTTCCTCTTAGTATGTATGACACATCATCATATGCCACATAATGACACTTCATTTAACAATAGATCATAAATATGATGGTGAGCCAATAGGCTATCCCATATAGCCTAAATGTATAGCAGGCTTTACCATTAGGTTGGGTAAGTAATGTCTGTGATGTTCACACATTGACGAGATCACCTGACAACATATCTCTCAGAGCATGTCCCCATGGGAAGTGACACAGGACTGTACTCTATAGGTGTATGTGAGAGAGGAAAAAGAGAAGGCAAATCTGCAAACACATTAGCATTAGGAGAACTAAGGTAAAAGTTGCATAATATAAGGAATTCTTTGTCCAAGTCTTTCTTTACTGAAAGTTTGAAATTATTCCAAAATTTTAAGATGAGTTAAGTCACAGACTGAGATAATATATTCATAATGCATATATATTACTAAAGATTTAAATTCAGAATATAAGGTTTATATAGCTCAATAATGAATAGACAACCACATAAAAATAGGAAAACCTGAATAGATATTACCCAAGTATTTGCTACAGCCATAAAATACACTAAAAGGTACTCAATGTTACCAGTCAGCAAACAATCATTGTATGATACATACAATGATTTTTTGCTCTATTCCCAAAAACAGTTTTTTAATTTACTGAGAATGTTATGTGACTTTTTTATGGCTATCCTATATTTCTTTTGGTTAGTGATTATGTTTCTTATCTTTTTTCATGTGATTATATTTACATTTTCCACATTCTTTTTGTTTCGATGTGTCTTTTAAAATCTCTCTTTAGCTGAATATCGTTTTTCTTATTTAGTCTGCTAATTCTATCTTTTGACTGTTTAGTCATGACATCTAAGTGATTTATAATATGTTCAGCATTATATTTGCCATCTCTGTCCTGCTTTATATTTCTTCTGTGTCCCTATGCTTCTTTTATTCAACTTTCCTACATTCTTCAAACTTACCATGTTTTATTTTTATCCTCTATTTCATTATTTATCATTTATTATTTTTGTCATGTTTTATTTTTATTCTTTATTTTGGGGAATATACTCTAATCATTCTATTACTGTTAAACCAAGCTAATTTATATTTTTCATGACAGTGGAAGAGAAAGGCCTGTACCCCGACAGTGTTCTGTCACACGGTCAGCCTCCCCTCAACCTCCCAGTCAGGCGAGATCACTTCTGTGCCCCTGCCTCCTTGGCTTGCTCAGGTGACTCAGCACCCAAACCCTGGGCCTTCCCTATAGCTCCAGCATCAGGCATCAGTGCCCTACTGCCCTTGAACTTCTAATATATGCTAGACTTAAAATCTCATACTAACATTTTTCCACTTCCAAATAATACACATATTTCCGAACTCTTTAACTCCAGTAATTCCTATTTCATCTTATCTGCCACTATCAGCCAATGTAATGTTTAGTTCTCAAAATAGAGATTCATATTATTATTATAAATATACAGGCAGTATTAGTTCAAAATGAAGAACAATCGATCCTCCATATCTGCATGTTGCATCTGTGGGCTCAACCAGTTGTGGACAGAAAAATGTTACGTTGTTGACAGGCCCTATGGAGTTAGGCCTAGGATGGCTGTGTGTACTGGACACACACAGACTTTTATTTGTCCTCTCATGATTGCTTAAACAATACAACAACAAATTACATAGTATTTACATTGTACTAGGTATTATAAGTAATCTAGAGATAACAAAGTATAAAGAAGGAAATACATAGGTTATATGCAAGTACTACCAAGTACTACACTATTTTTTATAAGGAACTTGAGCATCTGTGGATTTGGTTATCTGCGAGAGTCCTGGAACCAATGTACTGCAGATACCGAGGGACAGCTGTGCATGCTTTTAAATGATTCGTTCACCATTCTTTCTTCTATCCACATCACTGTTTCCCGACTATTTCCCTTAACTATCACGTTGAGAATTTCCTTTAGTCAGTATTTGGTAAATTCTTGTCTGAAAACGTCTTCATTTTAACCAAATCCTGGGTTGGTAATTTTGCAGGGTACAGGATTTTATGTCGATAGTAATTGTCCCTCAGATATTATCTCCCTCTCTTATGACTTTTATGATTAGCCTGAGAAAGTCAGCTTCTAGTATAATTGTTCTTCCTTGTTAGGTTGTTTTTCTCTTTTTTTTACCCTGTGGGTAATTTTTCTGGTTGCCTTGGTCTTCTGTTTTACTAAAATGTATCTAAAAATGTTTTACTAAATGTATCTAAAATGTGAACCTCTTTTTATTCATTTGTTTGGGTTTTATTTGTGCTTCTTAAATCTGATCATTCTTATATCCAACTAATCTGGAATGAGTTCCTACCTCTTCTTATTGTTTTGTTTTGTTTTGTTTTTTTTTTTTTTGAGAGATTTTCGCTATAGGGTGCGTGCGCTCGCCAGACAGACAGAGAGAGACATAGAGACAGAAAGCGAGAAATCACCCCCCAGGGGGGATGGTCACGCCGCAATCCCTTCTCCTCCATTCTCCTCTTGGGATCTTGGGCACGCACGCACGCGCGCCCGGCGTGAGTTTTCAGCCACCGGGTCCGGGACGTGAACCGCGGTCAACTACGTGGGAGTGCAGCGACATAGCCATTATGCTAACTGCTGGTTCCCACCTCTTCTTATTGTTAACTTGCCTCTCCATTCTTTCTATTCTTTCCTTTTGGAAATCTAATCAGAGGCATCTTTTAATAAGTTTTTTTTTTTTTTTTTTTTTTTTTTTTTTGAGAGAGAGAGAGAAATTTTTTGCTATAGGATACATGCGATCACAAAAGAGTCAGAGAGATAGAAAGTGAGAAATCACCCACTGGGGGAATAGCCATACTGCAGTCCCTTCTCTTCCATTCTCCTCTTGGGATTTTGGGCACGCACACACATGCACGCAGCATGAATTTCAAGCCTCCAGGTCTGAGACTTGAACCATGGTCAGTCACGTGGGAGTTCAGCAACATACCCATTATGCCATCTGCTGGTCCCCGAATAAGTATTTTTTTACCTTTATGTCTTTTATCATCTCTGTCTTATTTTTGATCTCCTTTATTTCTGTACTTTATTTGACAATTTCTCTTAATCTGCCATTTAACAAGTTCACTTTTCTTAACCTGCTGTCCATTGATTTTATATTCAATTTCAATTATTTTATATGTATATATATATATATATATGTATACACACACACACACACACACACACACACATATAAATTCAGAATTCTATTTGGTATGTTTTTGAAGGTGCTGCCTAATTATTACGGATTTTACTCACGTTTTGAGCCTATATTTTGTCTTTTTATTTATTTTAATATAATCATACTGCACTCTTTAATTATTCCAAAATATGAACACTTGTGGGGAATTTAGTTCTTCCTTGTACTTATTTTTCATGAGCTCCTTCTCTAACATAGAGTTCCCATGTGATTTTAATTCCAGTTTCATATCAGACCTTACTCTGAGTACTTGGAGGAGTGTGAACTGTGGGTGTGTAGCTTGTGTCTGCCAGGCACTCTGGGCATGACAAACCTCAGACTATTTGTTTTTTTATAAAGATTTATTTTATTTAACTTAATTTACTTATTTATATTTGATCAGAAAGGGACAGAGTGAAAGAGAGAAAGAGAAAGTGAGAAAGCAAGTCACCAGGTCTGAGACTCGAACCGTGGTCAACCATGTGTGAGTCCATCGCCTTTAACCACCATGCCACCTGCAGGCCCCCTCAGACTACTTTAAAGTAATTTTCCTGTATGAGATCTCTGCACCACCTGGCCATACTTGCAACAGGATAGGATTATAGCTACACATTTCGTATTTCCTCACAAATGGACTTTTTCCTTACTCAGATTAAACAAGGTTACAGGCTTTCATTGATTCTGATTTTACATGGTATCTGCAGTCTGGGATGGGTCCAAGGCCTTGCCTCCTCCCCCATACAGTCATTATTTATTTATTTATTTTAATGAGAAAAGGCAACAAAGAACAGGGAAGTCTCCATGGCCTGATGGTTAAGGCAACGGGATCACATCTAGCCCATCTCAGTCCCAGACCAGGTGGCTTGAGAAACACGTGTGCATGTGTGTGTATGTCCGAAATGAGGAGAAGGGATTGCAATGTGATCATCCCCAATAAGTGCTTTCTCACTTTCCTTTTCTTTGTCTCTCCAGGGAACACATGTACCCTCTGACAATTTAAGAAAAAAAAAAAAAAAAAAGTCCCACCTTGAAGGGAGGGACATGCCTGGCTCATGCTGCATTTGTGTTTCCGGCGTGACTGACAGAGTGCCCTTCAGATGGCCTGCACCAGCCTGCACTCCCATACGGTATCTTCACACCTCCAGCAAATTTGAGGGAGGCAACCCATCTTGCTCATCTTTCTACCCTGCAGTTTTGTTTTTTGCCATAGGGCACATGCACCTACCGAAGTGGAGAGAGGGAATGGAGAAACTACCGTCCAGAGGGATTCTCCTCCAATATCCTTTCAGGATTTTGAGCACATGCACATGTACCTGGCATGATTTTCAAGGCAGCGGATCCAGGACTCAAATGATGGTCGGCCATCTGGGAATCCAGCCAACTTACCCACCATGCTACCTGCTTGCCCAGCACTTGGTGTAGTGTCATGGGTCAAAACATTTTTAAACTTCAGGCTGAAGACCTTATGCATAGATACGTGAAAAAAGTAATTTCTAAATATTTGAATGATCTGACACCGAAGTAACAAATTTTATAAAATGAGAATATAGTATGAACATTAATGCACTTCTTTTTCTTGTTATATTTACATTTTTTGTTTTATCTCACATTCTCATGTAGGAAAATTATTATCACTATTGTTTCCTTTCCTCTATCGGATTTCTCTAGGGTGAATTAATGACACAACAAAAATATATTTTATATTATATTCTGTTAAGAACTAGTCTGAAGTCAGTAATTCAACTCACTTTTCAAATTACCTCTGGTTCCTACTTATCTCTAGGTTTCATTATGATGATTTGGCTCTTCAAAGAACTTTTGTTTTCTTTCCTGAAATCAGGTATATTGAAGATGAGATTGTGTTGTTATATAAGATATATTTTAAATTCAACCTATTAAAAATGTAATCTCTAGTCTTGACAGCACCTTTTGAAATATTGTACTTTAGCAAACCTGTGATTTCTACTGGGAAAGGTATTTTTTTTTTCTCGATGTTGATATAGCATGTCCTGGCTTTAAGACAATAAATATAATTTTTTTTCAAAAGTCTTGTGGCCATTGAGAATTGATGTCTAATAAGATGTTCTATATTCAAAGACCTCATTTTCTGAAGTTTGAGATCAAAATGCTTTCCAATATTTTGTGACTTTGAGATGTGTAGAGATAATTTGTAGAAACAGCATTTACCACTCACTTCTATTTTCTCAAGACATATACTTCTTTAGTTCTAGATGAGTTTTTCTCTGCATAATTGCTATAGTCATCTTCAATTTTGCAATCTTTGTCATGAGGTAAATATGATACCTTTTGATTTTTATGTATGTGACATTTTCAGAGCTTCTCATAAACATAAATTAGTCTACATGCCTTTGTAACCTGGTATAACAAGAAATGATTCTCAAACTAGTAGACTGATTTTTTGTTGGCCATGACTTTTTCCCAGTTTTGAAATAAATAAGAATTAAAAAAAAAAAAAAAAAAAAAACAACCAACAGATCAAAATTTTGCTTGGAATTATTCAAATTATTCGTTTCTAGTGTCAGAAAGGATCTATCCACACCTTGTTGCCACTGTTTTAACAATATTAGAGTACTTGGGACCAGCAGATGGTGTAATGGTTGGTTATGTTGCTGGACTCCCACATGGCTGACCATGGTTCAAGTTCTGCACCTAGTGGCTTAAGAATCACACCAGGAGCCAGTGAGTGGCAGGGTGGTTGGCGCAGTAGACTCCCACATGGTTGGCCATGGTTCAAGTCCCAGACCTAGCAGCTTGCTATCTCACTTTCTCTCTCTTTCTCTTTGTCTGTCTCTGTCTCTCTCTGGTGAGCGTATGTGTCCTATTGCAATTTTAAAAAGAGTAACAATAATAAATTTAAAAAAACTTAATAAATAATTCTTTAAAAAAAAAAAAAAACTCATGCCAGGCATGTGTATGTACATGCCCAACATCCCAGAAGGAGAATGGAGGAGAAGGGATTGCGGCATGGCTATTCCCCAGGGAGTGATTTCTCACCTTCTGTCTCTCTGTCTCTGTCTCTCTGGTGAGCCTACATGCATATAGCAAAAATCTCTCTCTCAAAAAAAAACAAAATCAGAGTCCACAATAGTATTGAAAAAGCATTGACGAGTCAGTTGAATTAGAGTATAGATTCAACCACTGGCAAGAAATCCAAAATAAAAGTGACTAAAACATGATAAAAATTTACTTCTCTTTATGTAACAAACTTGGTTAAAGTATCTCAGGCTGCTTTGGAGACTTCATAGTGTCATGGATCAGATTTTTTCCTATCTTGCTGCTGTGCCATCCCTAGGGTTTTATTTTCATCTGTATGATCCAAGAGAATTCACCACATTCCAGCTGGCAGGAGGGGAAAAGGAGAAAGGAAGGTGTTGGGTAGAGGCATGCATCTTCCTTCGAATGTCATGATTCAGCAACTGAAAGTACAACTACGAATCCCTTTAACCAAAATTAGTCACATGGTTACACATACCTACAACAGAGAACAGAGATTTAAAAATATAGCCTTTATTCTGGGTGGCCTTACCTTACTAATATTTAGGAGCTTTATTAAAATAGAAAAAGGGAAGAATAGATCACGGGGGGGACTAATGAGCCATATTCTATAAAATTATAATCTAATATTGACCTATATTTCCCATTCGAAATGGATAATGTTTTAAAATGTGTGAAAACAATCCTAGCACCTTATGAGCTGAGGCGTTGGTAAGCCTGAATGAATAATGGACTTCCATTTACCTGAGGAGTCCATGTTTTCAGTCACACACCTTTGGCTTCCGAAGTAATGACACACACAGTTACAAGTTTACTATCAGTGTAGAAACTATCGAAGTGGATTCAAAACTCTAAATTTTTATCATTCAGTATTATCTCTACATTATCCAGAGAGAGATCTGAACCTTTAAAATATAGCTGCTGGGTAGCCCTGTGACCCAGTGGTTAAAGGAACTCGATTTGACATGGTCAACCATGCAGTTCAAATCTTAGACCTGGGAACTCGAATAACATGCTGGGCATATGTGTGTGCATACCCCAAATACCAAGAGGATGGAGAGACAGAGGAGAGGAGATTGTGGCATGACCATGCCCCATGGGGGGGGGGGGGTACTTTCTTCCACTCTTTCTGCTGAGGGTACATGCCCTCTGGCAAAAAAGGGTGGTGGGGGGAGATAAAATACAGTTGCTTTGCATTTCCTTACTAATGGGTATAACAGCTCTTCCCTTGTGTCCAATGAGCATGATGCAGAAAAAGAAGTCTAGGTGTTTCTTTTCTATTTTTACAGAAAGTTTTGCTATAGGACATGTGCACTAACTGGAGAGAGACAGAGAGACAGGAAGTGAGAAATCACAGCCCCATGAGGGATAGCCACACCACAATCCCTTCTCCTCCGTTCTCCTCTCGGATCTTGAGTATGCATGTTTACACGCCAGGCGTGAATTTTAAGCCAAGTCCAGGACTCAAACTGCAGTCAACTACTTGTAAATCCAGCAATGTAACCATTACACCATCTGCTGGTCCCAGGAAGTTTAGGTGTTTCTATACAAGTCTTGAACAGGAGCAAAGCTTAACAATGCAACTGGGTATACAGAAGGTGAACTAGATGATATAACACTGTCAGAAGAACTGAGGATTAAAAAGCTCCCTGAATTTCCCTGTAGCTGGTGCTGTTGCTGCTCACCCAGATCGTCTTTAGTGGCTTAAGGCCATACCCTTACAGGCACTGGCTGCCGACAATCATATTTATATCTCCTCTAGAGGAACACCCTTAGTCGATGGGAGCTGCCATCCTGGAAGAGGCCTGAGATTTAACCTAGTCCCCGGCCAGCGCTTGGCAGGGTATGTAAAGCACAGCTCCACGCTTCCAGGTGAACTAAACTCTGTAATGTGATGTACTCTCCAGCACTTCTGTACTCTCAGATTGAGTCAACGTGTATCCTAGAAACATCTTGGCTTAACCTCTTCCCCTCTGTTATCATTTGAAAATGGTGTGTCTTCTTTGAAACTTGTACTGAAATGTGATTGCTAATGTGGCAATGTGGAGAGTTGGACCTTCTAGAGGGCAAGGGGCTGGATGGTGGCACAGCAGTAAAAGCTGATGCCCTGGAGGCTGACCTACAAGGGGATGTTTCCAGTGCCATTCTCAAGGTGTCAGGTGAGTTCCAGCTCTCACGGAACTAGGTTAGTTACGAGAGCAGGATGTGATAAAGGAGGTCACCTCCCATGTTTTATCCCTCCTCATCCACATCCGGTTCCCCTTTCACATCTCTCTCATGGTTTGATGCAGCATGAGGCCTTCATCAGAAGTCTCCAGATATGGTCATTCAACCTTTTTTTTTTTCTTCTTTTATTTCTAGAGACAGGAAGGTCTCACTAGGTTATCCAAATTGGCATCAAACTCATGATCCTCCTGTCTCAGCCACCTGAGTAGCCAGGATTGCAGGTGCACACTCAGCTCTGCCAATCTTGAGCTTTCTAGCCTACAGAACCACAAACTAAATAAACCTATTCTCTTCATAGATTACCTAATTTAGGGTATTCTGTAACAGCAACAAAAACCTAAGAGCATCTCCCTATCTCCACTCCCTTCAATAAACCCCTGAGAGCTGTCTTTCAATAAATTACATTTGTAAGAACCTGCATCCCAACCTCTGATTCTAAAAATGCCAAACTAGGACATTTTTATTTTCAGCAGGCTTAATCTTCTGTCCTTGTGAGATGCAATCAGACACACATGGATACCAGGCTCAACCTCTGTCATCAACAACTACAACTGTTATTTTGATTAGGAACACCCAAATACTTTCAACAGTGACTCATCTAATCAGAAATTAATGTATGTGGACTTCACAGAACAGATACGTTTAGCCAATTTAATCTATTCAATAATAACTATTTTTAACCATGGAAGATGCAAAGTTATAGGCCTAATGCTAGTCAATAAGTAACTTTGATAAGCACATATAACAAAATGTGACCATAATGTGTTGTGGGGGGAATTACATAAAAAGCAGGGTCATGTTAATTTTAGACTAATGAAATGGCCTAGATGAGCCTACTGTGTAGAACCGGACCCCAATTCCAATTGCACTACTGCATATCTGAGTGCATTATTGCAAAGGTTTATTATTACAGCATGTTATAATGACTACTTGAATATCCTTAATATCTGCAAGATATGTTTGTTCCTATAACATCTCAGCTCTGACTCTGTATTACATCATTAATGCTCAGTGTTCATTTTACCAGTTTTATAGGAAAACCAATGCATTTTGCAAAGGCCCATAAGATGTAAAAATTGCCTGAGGTTTCAGTGCATATCCCTAAATATTTTAATAATTCTAAGAAATATATATCTATTTATAAAATATTGTTATTTCACTTTTTTACTGGAACTTATTTATTTTGAACCAAATCAGTTATGGTTGAGACAAAGTCATCATGATTGAACAAATACTTGTCAGTCAATGACACAAATTTAAAATACGGTTTTTGTGCCTGTGTGTTTAATGAGAGGGACTACTTCTACATTAACATTTCTGGTGTGTGTCCTTGTCTTTTTACTCATTCTTTCTCATAAAACTAGGATTATGGTGTGACCATGACCCATAGGGGGGTTCTCTCTCTCTCTCTCTTTCTCTTTCACACATACTCTCTAACAAGCACATGTGCCCTCTGGCAATAAAAAAAAAAAAAAAAGACAAAAGTGAAACAACTACCTGGTGTGTCTACTTTGAAAGACTGAATGTAGGCCATCTGTTAAAAATGGCTAGTGATTCATTATCTTTTCTTCCTGGTGATTCATTATCTTTTCTTCCATCTCCACTTCTGATCAATATAAGTCATCAATAAGAGCATGAACTCTTTCTATCTATACTCTTGCTTTCTTTCTCTTTCTGTCTTTTTACTGTCAGAGGGTATATGTGCTTGCAAGAGAGAGAGACAGAGAGAGAGTGAGACAGCACACCTCAATGGGAAGTGGTTCCTCTGTAATCTCTTCCCCGTTTCTCCTTTCTGTTAGGATTTTGGACATGCAAGCACTGTATCAGACATGTTTTTTTCTTTTCTTTTCTTTTTTTTTTTTTACATTCAATCACTATATATCATTACATCATAGAAAATGAGTTTTCACAGCATGAATACACTGTATATTAGTCCTTTCAAAGATCTTACTATACACATTATGATCAACGATATGATCAATGATAATTTTCCATTTTTGTGTCCATCAAATGTTTTGGACTTTTTTTCTCTTGATTTTCTCCCTCCTGCCCCTCCCCAATTCCCACCTTCCTCCCCCAATGTCTCTAGTATCCACAGTTGCTCTCCTTGCTTTTATAGCTGCTACCAGAGAGTGCAGATTCGGTATATATTAAGTGCCTCTCTTTCATAGTCTGCCATGCATTGCTTAGCATTAAATCTTTCATAATCATCTACTTGTCTTCCTTGGAGAGTTGTCTGTTCAAATCATTTGCTCTCCCCTCCTTTTTATTTTTCTTGAGAGAGATTTTTGCTATAGGGTGTGTGTGCTCACCTGAGAGACCAGATGTATTCCAATAACACAGGTGCAATATTTATCTTGTTTTTGGTTAATTTTCTAATTTTTTCAAAGCTAGGGTAAGCTGTGTGATTATTTTTTTCAATGCAATACAAAGTTAAATTTATTTGGTTCTGCTTATCTTCAGTATGAGGTTTCTTTTTTAAAAAAATCTTTGCTGATTTAATTTTATTTTTCAATTTATGAAAAATGTATGGTTCAAAATAAAAACTATATGCCATATCTACTCAAATAAACCATACTCATATTATGCCCTTCATCTAATTCTAATCCCTATAGCTAATCAACTTCATTAGTTTTAGGTTATTATTCCCGTATTTGTCTCATCAAAATTAAGCAAATATAGACATGCAATTTTTTTTTTTTTGGCGGGGGGGAGTTCACTTGCACTCACTAGAGAGAAACAGAGAGGGAGATGAGAAAGCACTCCCCATAGAAAACAGTCATACCACGGGACCAGCAGTTAGCATAATGGCTATGTCGCTGGACTCCCACGTAGTCGACTGCGGTTCGCATCCCGGACCCGGTGGCTTAAAACTCACGCCGGGTGCGTGTGTGTGCATGCCCAAGATCCCGAGAGGAGAATGGAGGAGAAGGGATTGTGGCGTGGCCATCCCCCTGGGGGGTGAGTTCTCATTTTCTGTCTCTCTGTCTGGCGAGCACACGCACCCTATCGCAAAAAATTTTCTCAAAAAAAAAACAAAAAAAAAAAAAACACACTGACGAAAACAGTCATGCCACAATTCCTTGTCCTCCATTTCTTTCTCCTTTTGGGACTTAGGCACCACACACATGTGCCCAGTATGTTTCTAAGGCTGGGTCTATGATTCAAACCACCCAGTCACCTATGTGAGATATGGCTATGGGGTGGGCCCTTGATATGCAAATTCCAATTTCCTTTTACTTCTTAAAGAAATATAACATATTGTATCTATTTATTTGCGTCTTGCTTTTTTTTCATATAGCATGTCTCAGAAATCACTGCATGTCACTTTAAAGAAATTTTAGCTTTATTTTTATTAACTCATCCTTCTGGCAGTTACATAATACTCCAATGTGTAAATGTGCTAGAGCCTATTTAACTTTCTACATGGGTTGTTCTCAATTTTTTGCTAATGCCACAATGAATAACCTTGAACATATGTTTGTTTATCTTCAAGATAAATTCCTAGAAATGGTACTGCTGGATCAAGAGATGAATTAATATATAATTTTCATAAGTGATATCAATTTTTTCTTATTATGGTTGTAGCATTTTGTATTCCACCAGTAATGTAGGAGAGTGGCCTTTTACCTCACCCCTCTTGAACAATTTGTGATCAATTTTTTGGCGGCTAGTGATTTCATAGGTAAAAAAAACTATGTCTCTCTCTCTCTCTCTCTCTCTCTCTCTCTCTCTATATATATATATATATATATATATACTTTATCTTCTAAAAAATTTTTTTCCACTCGGGTAGGGTTGCTTTATTTTTAAGAGAGATTTTTGCTATAGGGCAAGTGTGCTTGCCAGAGAGACAGAGAGACAGAAAGTGAGAAATCACACTCTTCCCAGGGGGATGGCCACACTACAATCCCTTCTCCGCCATTCTCCTCTCGGGATTTTGGTTGTGCATGCACATGCACATGCACATGCATCCAGCATGAGTATGAAGCCTCCAAGTCCGGGACTTGAACCACAGTTAGCCATATGGGAGTCTAACAATATAATCATTACACCATCTGCTGGTCCTATGTCAGTATACTTTTTATAAATTTTTCTCTTATTTTCATATTAAAGGATCATCTTTACATCAATTTGTGTAAACTATGATTTTGTTCATTTTTATCTTTTGACTTTTTTCCTGTTTTGTAGATATTTTAGAGTTCTTTATATATTTTTGGTTTCCCACTTATGCTCAATATATATTTTTCTAGCCTTAGGTCATAAAGATAGCCTAACACTATCCAATAAAACTTCCTCCAGTCAGGGACTTGTTCCGTATCTTTATCATTCAATGCAGTGTGCCTAGCCACATGAAGCTACTGTGTACTTGAAATGTGGCCACTGTGACTGATGAAATGTTTACTGGAGGTACAAAGGGGTATCTGATAATGAGTAATGAGAAAAGGACCCATATACCAGGAATATATACAATATTTTAAATTCATATGTGTCTAATTATATAGCTTATAAAGCAAATCTGGAAGAATTAATGGTTAAATAAATCCATGAACACAGTGAAAGATTTTTAACACAAAATTTACAGAAAGTTATAGAAAAATAGTAGGTAAAAAAAAACAAAAAATCAGTAAATTGGGTATCATGGTGGTTAAAGTGCTAGACTCCCACATGGCTGACCGTGGTTGGAGTCCCAGACCTGGTGGCTTGAACCTTATACCTGCCACAGTGCATGAGTGCAAGCGTGTGTGTGTGTGTGTGTGTGTGTGTGTGTGTGTCCAAAACCCCAGGCAGAGAATAGAGGAGATGGAACTGCGATATGGCCATCCCTCTTGGGAAGGGATTTCTCACTTTTCCTTTCTCTCTGTATTGTTTCTCTGGTATACACATACAACCTATAGGAAAAAAAAATTTAAATCAGTAAATATTTATTAATAGAATGTTTAAAAAGAAAGATTAATGAACTGTGGTCTAATTGACAATATAGAACATTGCATCCAGCTATACAATGTACATGAGAACACATGAAATACATTGTTATCATTGATTTTTTTCCCCACATATGCTTTGGTTTTGTTTTTAACGAAGTCTCATTACTCATCATTTTTAGAGGATAGTTCCACTAAGAATAATGGTATAGAAGCTTTTTTTTCCTCCGCCAGCATTTTAAAGTTGTCACATAAGCCTCTTTCTGACTTCCATTGTTTTGGTTAAGATGTAACAATTGTGAAATTCAGAAGCAGTTTGTCTTATTTTCCTTTAGCTGTTTCTGAGATTTTCTTTTTTCATTAATTTCACCATAGTGTGCCCAAATGTGAGTTTCTTTGTTCTCCTCTAGATTGAGCTTTATGGTATTTTTTGAACCTGTGGCTTAATATCTTTCATCAGTTTTTAATACATTTTGGCCTTTTTAAAGTCTTCCTTCCAATCCTGAGCGTTTATGTATCACATATATAGTTTTTCTATTTACTACATTCTCTCTTATTTTCCTATCGAATTTTCATTCCTTTTTGGATATTTTTTACTAACTTATCTTTCATAATCACTCATCCTTCATTTTGCATCTCTATAGTAGGCAGTTAGTGTAAAAGCTGATCACCTTAGTGCAATCAAAGGTTGAACTTTCTGTGATTGGCGTTAGGCTTGTTCTTCTAACTTATTATTATTCTTAGTACAATATACTCTTTCAGGAAGTTCAATTAAGAGAAGGCTTGTTGTGTCCTTTCCCTATGCTAGGTTTTCAGTTCTGTTTTTAGTCTTTAAACAAAATTATCTGCTTTTAGTAGCTGTCTTCTAGTGTATGAATTTTTCTACCTGTAGTGCATATATTACATACTAACTGGCAACTCAAAGGGAAAAGTTGCCAAGAATAACACACTTACTAAGTTTTCCTTCTTTCTAGTATCTTTATTATCCAAGTTTGGTTGTCTTGATAGTTTTCTGATGTGTTCAAAGTTTTAAAATGGTATCTAGCTTGTGTTTTTGCCCTCAGTGGTGGTCTACTACAATCTTTTCCCTTCTAGATAGGTATTATTAAAAATCTCTAGAACTAGATGTGAAGATGTATATTTAAAACTTCCTTCATGAAGTGTTTTTCCTATCATCTCATTAGAAACAATCACTCCCTCAACTAAACTCTTCTGAATGCAATGGCTAAGAGCTCAGAATGTGGTGCTAATAGAATCAACACCCACCATGACTGTGACAAGTTACCTAACTTCCTTTTGGCTTAGTTTTCTCATTTATAAGACAAAGATTAGCACTTATTTCACTTTGTTGTTAAAAATATCAAATGAGATAATATATGTAAAATAAATAATGAGCATTAATTGTTAGGTACTGTCAGTAATATTAGTAATGTAGTAGCATTTTTTTTACTTAAATACTTAGTTAATTGAGCATATGAGAACCTGACAAGATTGTATAGTCCCTGATCATAACGCCATCATCATCTTCATTTATTTTCTAGTCTTAAAATATTCCCGTGAAGAGGTATCAATTCATTGTTAGTATATGAACGCACAATTAATTGTGTACATCCAGAGTGGTTAATTCAATAAAATGGAATGGTAATTTGCAAACACTCATGGCAGGCAAGGAAACTGTTACTTGGATATATAGATTTCCCATATCCATGTTAATACATGTTTAACTCATTGAGAGCAGAAATTTGTTGTTGTTTTTATCTTTTTACCTTAGCATTTAGCTCAGTTCTTTTAATAAGATGTTCAATTAGTGCTTGTTGAATGACTGAAAAAAGATTGTTTTGTCTTATTTATCACTACTGATTAAAGCTGTCCTTTTACAAGAACTTATTTATATAGATTTCAACTTCTCCAAAATTAAAAGGAAAATTGTTCTAATTAAGGAGCTAGTTTCATTTCTCTTTTGCAGTGAACTGTGTTTGTCACTGCCTTCATTTCTACAGCTCCTTATAAACAGTCTGCGTCTGGCAGGTAAGCTTTTGTTATTTTGAGCCCCTGTGATATGTGTGGTCCAGGTGTCCAGGGACCAGCACACCAGAGGATTTAACACCTTTTCACATGCTAGGGAAGGCAGTGAGAGGTGTTTTTGTTTGTTTGTTTTCTTTCAAGCCAAGGTTGTCTTTTTAAACTTTTGATCCTGATCTTCATTTCTCATAACATTTGCAAGAGTCTCATGGATTTTATTTTCTATATGTTGCCTTTCCAGTGTCCTTTGATGAAGAGAAGAAAATGTTCAAAGACTTGATCTGTACGGAAGAGCATGGCACAGCTGTGATGCTTCCTCTTCCTCTGCCTTGACTTGACCCTGAAGAAAGTACTCCTCTAGACTCAAACTTCTGAATTTGACTGACGGATCTCTTAGGGTATGCTTTGGTCAAAGCAAAAAAGTAAAAGGAAGAAACGAAACACACACACACACACACACACACACACACCCCTCATTTAAATTCCATTCCAGCTGCAGCCTGCCTTTATAAAGTGGGATGTACCACTGGGGAGGGAAAAGGGGTCAGGAGCATTTGAAGTTTATCACAAATGAGAAGTGTGCAATTAAAACCTGCCCATGAAACTGAGGTTTCTGTTGCATCATCTCTTGAAACTAATCTGAAAAAGGAGTGTGCACCAAACAATCTCAACCAAGAGGTGAGGACGAGCACCTGCCTCATTATCACCCTGAACAACACCAAGGCCTATGTTCTCTTTTAACCTCTTGATCACCTTTAGGTATTTTCCCTTTATGTCACAAAGGTAGTGTAGCTCATACAAGAGGAAAAAAAATATTTTTAGGTCAATTATAATTGATTTTTGTTGTCTTTTCACAGGCTTTTGAAATAAAGAAAATATATGAGAAATATCTGTTAGAAGAAAGCAAAAGAAATAAACTACCTAGCATAAAATGACTCGGTGTCAAAGTTAATATTTTACCAGCAAGGAAAACCAAGTCCTCGAATGAGTGATGTTTATCATAACAGTATTAATTATTCATTTGTCTATTGAACAAACATTAAAATATGCAATGTGCCAGACACTGCAAAATGGCAAATAAATTTACCAATTTGAGCCATGTTTGCTACAGTCACCGCACCTAGCATTAATCAGAATACAAACGTAAAACGATGCTAGTGGATGGAATTGTTTAAACCTTACCTTATTGCTTTAAAGCTGACAGTATGTCTCACTTCCATTGCTTTCAGTATAGTACAAAGAACACACGTGATATGCACTGGTGAATGAGTGATATGCGGTCTCTTGTCTTCATTGTCATCGAAAATAGTATCCCTTCACTGAATAATTCATTTATTTAACAAACACTGATTCCATTGTACGTAAGGACAATCTATATAAATATGGTCTCTATTTCAGTGTATTTCATATTGCTGCTGTTATGGGGACTAGGACAGCAATTAGCACATTTATTTGTAAAAGATTAGGTGATAAATATCTCAGGCACTGTGAGTCACGGACCTCTCTCTTGCTGCTGCTGCTGCCACTTCTCCTTCTTTTTAAAATTAATATGATTTTTATTTGACAAAACATAATTGTATTATGTTTATGAAGTACAGTGTAATATAGGTATACATTGTGAGATGATGAAATCAAGCTAATTAACAACTCCATCTCCTCACTAACTTTTGTTTTTATTTTTGCCATAGGGCACATGTGCTCATGCGAGAGAAATAGAGAGAGGGAAGGTGAGAGATCACCCCCCAGGGAGTGGGGTTATGGCTGCAACTACTTCTCCTCCATTCTCCTGTTGAATTTTGGGCACACACACATGTACCTGGCATGATTTTAAAGCCACCATTCTGTTCTACTTCTAGGAATCCAGCTCTTCTTTGATTCTACATATAAGTGAGATCACGCAATCATTTACTTTCTGTACCTGGCTCCTGTCACTTGTCATGATGTACTTTTTTTTTTTTTTGGAGAGGTTTTTGCTATAGGACGCGCGCACTTGCCAGAACGACAGAGAGAGACAGAGAGACAGAAAGCGAGAAATCACCTCCCGGGAGGAAGGCCATGCTGCAATCCCTTCTCTTCCATTCTCCTCTCCAGGATCTTGGACACGCACACACATGTGCCTGGCATGAGTTTAAGCCACTGGGTCTGGGACTTGAACCACAGTCAACTACATGGGAGTCCAGCGACATAGCCATTACACCAATTGCTGGTACCCATAATGTACTCTTAATGTATCCATGTTGTCCTAAATATCAGGATTTCATTCCTGTTCCAGGCTGAACAATATTTCATTATGTATATCATTTATCTATTGATGGATACTTAGGTCAATTCCACACCTCAGTTATTATGAATAATGCTGTGATGAACATGGGAGAGTGTATATTCCTTTGACATACTCATTTCAATTCGTTTGGCTATATTCCCAGAGTAGGGACTGCAGAATCATATGGAAATTCTAGTTTTAGTTTTTTGAGGATCAGCCATACTGTTTTTCACAATTGCTACACTAATTTACATTCCCATCAAAAATCACAAGGATTCATTTTCCTCTGCAGCCTTACCATCATTGCTTACCTCTCATTTTTTGTTTAAAGTCATTCTAAAAAGTGAGAAGTGGTATCTGATTGTGGTTGTAATTTAAATAATAAGAATTAATGATAATGATGGTTTTTTTTTTTTTCATGAATCCATTGGCTTTTTATAGATTTTTTTTTTTTTAAGGTTTTTGCCATAGGGCAAGTAAGCACAGGCTGGAGACAGAGAAATACAATGTGAGAAAAGTGAGAAATCACCTCCCAGGGGAGGGCCATGAGGCAATCCCTTCTTCTCCATTCTCCTCCTGGAATTTTGGGCACACGTGTACACATATCCAGCTTAATTTTTTTTTCCCTTTCTTTCATTTTTTTTTTTTGGAGATCTATTTTTGCCATGTGGGAATCGTGGTGGGCCTTGTGGGAATCCAGTGACATAACCACTATGTCATCTGTTGGTTCCAACCCAGCTTGATTTTTAAGCCAGCAGGTCTGGGACTCAAACCATATTTAGCCATGTGGGAGTCCAGTGCCATAAACACCATGCAACCTGCTGGCCCTAGAGTCTTCTTTTAAAAAGTGTCTGTTTAGGGTTTTTTGTTCATTTTTAAAAAAGTTTTTTTAGGCTTTTTAAATCCACAACAATGCATACATCACACGCAGACAGAGAGAGCGAGAATAAAGTACCCTTAACATGGTCTGGTCGTGTCACAGTCCTTCCGCCAGGGTCTTCAGCTCATCAGGATCTGGGGAATGTGTGCACACACTCTGAATGTTTCAGGTCAACCGGGCAGGAGGTCTGAATGCGCGGCTCAGTATTTGGCTCCCAGTGGTTCAGGTCGGTATCCGACCAACTGTACCACAGGGACTAGGCCCTTTGCTCATTTTTAAATCAGGTTTCTTTTAGCTTTGATTTTTGATTTGTTTTGTTTTTATATTGGATCATTTGAGTCCCTTATATATTTTGAATATTAGCTTCTTATCACATTTATGATTTGTGAATATTTTTTACAACTCGTGGATATATTTTCAATCTTTTAAAAATATGAAAATCATTCTTAGTTCATGGGCTATACAAAAATAGACCTTGGGCTGAATTGGGCTGAACTGCCAAGACCTGGTCTAGGAGAATATCTTTATCAGAATAGTCCAGACTGAGTCTTAATACTCTCACTCTCATCCCCTTCAGGACCCCTTTGTCATCATTAGAGGAATACTGACCTTCATGCTCCTCTTTCCATCACCAGGTTTCTGCCTTGGTCTCTAGAGGGCAACTGATTAAACAAGGGCCCACGTACATTTATATTTAGGAACCATTTTTCTGGTCAAACAAAACCTCCATGGATGCAATTCCACCCAAACTGAAGACCCCTTCTATATTATTATGCAGATTAGTTTTCCTCAGTGAGTCTCTTCAGAAATAGAAAATTTATTAAGGTGATATTTCATACTGAAGGAATAGTGTCTGTTTTAAACTGTAATTCTTAAGGCACAAAAATACTGCCATTTATAGATATTAATGCTGGGCTAGTAGGTGGCATGGAGGTTAAGGTGACTGGATCCCACATAGCCTGACGCATGGTTACAGTCCCGGTTCTGGTAGCTTGAAAATTACGCTGGCATGTGTGCAAGTGTGCCCCAGATCTTGAGAGGAGAATAGAGAAGAGGGGACTGCAGTATGGCCATCCTCCTCAGTGAGTGTATTCCCTCTGCATTTCTCTCTCTGTCTCTTTCAGGTAAGCACATATGTCCTATAGAAAAACAAACAAACAAAAGTCAATCCTTAGCCTTTAGATTCTGTTGTCTATGATTCCAAAGCAGTCTTGGATACGGGCTTAGAACATATAATATAAGAATACACACTCACACATACACAGGGACTCACACATGTGACAAATACTAAATTAGATTGAATTTTACATTATGCTTTTTGGAATCAATGCCATTTGTTCAGTGTAACATCTAAAATCTATATTTTTACATGTTTGTGTTCTATTGGAATTAGTAGTGCTAAATGACTCGATTGGTCGGCCCACACAGTGATACATAATAGGCACCCAAAACAACAATGGTTTAAATGAGCGAGGCATTTATTTCTCCCTCAGTGAAAACTTCCGATGTAAATAGCTCACAGTGAGTGTTGCAGCTCTACAGTCATCTAAGACCCCGGCAATATTTGTCCTGTGCTCTCTGACCTCTAGGATGGAGTTGCTCTCTTATCTCCTCAACCTTGGAGTCCAAGATGTGGCTCCAGCTTACCAAGGGCAGAGGAGGGTTATTCTCTGCACAAATCACTTTCTCTCACATTCCGTCAGCCAGACTTGATCTCAAGGCCACAGCTAGCTACATGATGGGGTGAGAAAGGAAGTTTTCCGATAGGCATGACAGTTGTACATGTTCTAGAGGAGAACCGATATCAAGAAGCAAATAGACAGTCTTTTCCACAGTGACCAGCAAGTGTTAAGATCATTTAGGGTCATTTAAAACTAATTAAATTATTTAAAGAGGAGGACACCATAGAAGTACTTCTGATATGATAAGTGGAATAAATCAGCATCCCATTAAAAGCTATTTAGAGGGAGTCACATCAACAAAATGGAGAAATACAACTTTCTAGCACTCATCCCTTTGCAGAAACATGGATCTGAATGATTATCCACACATGAAAATACCTTCATGAGAGTTAAGTACTTAAGGTGAGAGATTACCTCAGAAAAACAGAAAACAAGGAATGATTCATTAAAGAGGCTAGAAAGGATGTTTTTAAGTTTTCTGCATCGCTCATCCCCCAAGCACATGCAGCACAACATAGATACTCTCTACGTGGGGCGAAGAGAATGAAGCCAGAACCCAACTTTGCTGCTGTTCACCGTACCAGGCCCACACTGAAATCTGGTCATAGACTGCTCATGGCATCCTCAGGCTCTGGGCCAGCACGCATAGATCCAGTGTCTAGGCCTGCCCCAGCTTCAGATGAGCTCCCATGGTCCCAGGCTCCAGGCTGACCCCTGTGTCCCTAGACTCCTAGCTGGCAACACACAGACTCTGGTTCCAGCCCCATCTTCATGGACTCAGAATCCTGGCTGGCTCCTCTGAATATAGGCCTAGCCAGCACACCCACTAAGTCAGGCACCTGGGCAGCCCGCCTGAGGACTCTAACAGTAAGCTCACTGGCAAACTCTTCCAGATAGTTGACCAAGAATCTCTGAACTGACAGACCGGTAAAGGGCTTTCCTTGCCAAAGCCAGTTTGTAAGACTAAAGGAGGTGCCTATTTTTTTAAATTTGCAGACACCAATACAAGACCAAAAAAAAAAAAAAAAAGGCTAAAGTATACACACACAGACAACTCAACAATATCAGAAAAACATAGTATGAACAAAATGAAAATTAAACAGAGACAGAAACCATAAGAACCAAACAAATTCTGTGGATAAAGAACGCAATGAACTGAACTGAATTGAAAAACTCTATAGAGTTCTAATAGCAGACTTGATCAAATAGAGGAAAAAAACAGTGAGTTAGAAGACAAGTCATTTGAAATTAACCATCTAGAGAAACAAACACAGAATAATAAAAGTTTTAAGAGATCCTTCAAGATCTATGGGACACCATCAAGTGAGCCAATGTACAAATAACAGAAGTTTCAGGAAAAGAAAAAGAGAAAGGGGGGAAACTTTAAATAAACAATGATAGAAAACTTACCAAATCTAGAGAGAAGAATGAACATTCAGATCCATGCAGTTCAAAGGATGGCAAATAGATGAAATATAAAAAGATCTTCACTGAGACACAGTATAGTTAAATCATCCAAAGGCAAAGACAAAGAGGATTTTGAAAGCGCCAAGTAAAAGCGACTCGTCACATGCGAAGGAATCCTGTTGAGACTGTAAGCAGATTTCTCGGCAGAAAATTTGTAGCCCAAAAGAGTGGATGATACATCCAAAGTCCTGAAAGCAAAACCTTGACAATCTAGGATACTATATCCAGCAAGACTGTCCTTCAAAAAGGAGTAGTGGGTCAGTAGGTGGCATGATGGCTATGGTGCTGGACTCCCACATGGCCAATGATGGTTCAAGTCCTGGTCCTGGCAGCTTGAAAATCATGCTGGATGCATATGTGAGCATGCCCAAAATCGCTGGAGAAAGGAGAAGGGATTGCTGTATGCCTATCCCCCCAGGCAGTAGTTTCTCACTTTCCTTCTCTGTCTCTCTCAGGCAAGCACATGCACCCTATGGCAAAAAAATAAAAGACAACAACAACAAAAAGTAGCAGCAGTGAGGGACAGCGGATGGTGTGGTGGTTAAAGTGCTGGATTCCTACAGGGCTGACCATGGTTTGGTTAGAGTCCTGGACCCAGTGGCTTAAAGATCACACCAGACGTGTGTGTGTGTGTGTGTGTGTGTGTGCACTCAAAACCCTAAAAGAAGAGATTATGGTGTGGCTATCCCCCTGGCTGGTGATTCCTCATTTTCCCTTTCTCTATTTCTCCCTAGTGAGCACATCTGCCCTAAGGCAAAAACTGAAAACAAACAAACAGAAAGCAGCAGTGACAAACTTTCCCAGACTAATACTATGAAAGTTCATCCTCACTAACTCGCTTTACAAAAAATGCTAAAAGAAGTTTTTTCAAGTTGAATGAAAGGACATTAATTAACAATATGAAAATGTACCGAAGTATAAAACACACTGTAAAGATAAGAACATAGTCGAATTTAGGTTACTCTAATACAAGTACAAAATCACTTTTAATACTAGTATAAAGTTAAAATACAAAGCTATTAAAAATAACTACAGCTACAAAGATTTGTTAGTGAACATATTATATATAAAAGATATAAATTGTAGCATCAATAACATAAAATGTGGGAGGAGGAGACGTGAAAGTATAGTGTTAAAGGTAATTTGAAGTCGACTTAAAAAGACTGTTATTTCTATAAGATGTTTTAGGTAAAACTCATATGGCAACCAAAAGAAAAACCTGTAGTAGATACATTAAAATTAATGAACTAATTAATTAATTAATGATAGAGAAAGAAATAAAAGCCAGTCACTACTAAAATTTGCAAAATCACAAAGGAAGAACATAAAAGAAGAATAAAACAAAGGACTTGAAAATAATAAGGAAAAAAAAAAACAGATAAAATGGCACAACTTCTTTCCTAACAATATTAACCTTGAATGTTAATGAATTAAGTTATACAATCAAGTCACAGAGTGGCTGGATGGATTAAAAAAAATCCAACTAAGTCTTACCTATAAGAGACTCACTTCAGTTTCAAGAATACATATAGGCTGACAGTAAAGGAATAGAAAAAGATAAATCATGAAAATTGAATTATACTAATATTAAACATATACTTATACTTCATTATAATTATACTTATATTAAACATAGACTTTAAGTAAAAAGTGTTCACAAGAGACAAAGATGTTTATTGTATAATGATACCGGGGTCAATTTATAAAGATGATGTAAAATTGAAAAATATATATATATCCAACATCAGAGTGCCCGAATATATTGTAAATATTAAGAGTACTGAAGGGAAAATTGAAAGCAATATGATAATAATGGGATACTACAATGTCAATAATGAAAAGATTATCCAGAAAGGAAGTTATTAAGAAAACAATGGACTGTACACCTAGTGACCTAATAGATACATATGTAACAGTATGTCACAGTAAACAAACACACATTCTTTTTTTTTTGGAGAGGTTTTTGCTATAGGATGCGTGCACTCACCAGAAAGACAGAGAGAGACAGAGAGAGAAAACAAGAAATCACTTTATTTTTCCATGCAAGAGACAGAGAAAAAGGGACCACAAGACAGGCACCCCCAACAAAGTCCTCATGATGGACCTCCAATCTCTGCTGGCCCAGCTCACAGGCCTGTACATGCCCACCCAGTGTGCTAGGGATCTGAAGACCTTGCCCATGTGGGTCCAGATGTGCCCACTGGGACAAGGACCTGGGACCAGCAGATGGACTTCCACATAGTTGACTGGGGTTTGAGTCCCAGATCCAATGACTTAAACTCACACCAGGTGTGTGTGCGTGCGTGCCCCAAATCCCGAGAGGAGAATCGAGGAGAAGGAACTGTGGCATGGCCAGCCCCCCCAGGGGGGTGATTTCTCACTTTCTGTCTCTCTGGCAAGCACACACTCCCAATAACAAAAATCTCTCTCTCAAAGAAAAGGGCAAGGTTCTAAGTAGACATTTCTCAGAGGAAGACAGAAAGATGGCTAATAGCTGTATTTTTAAATACTCAGCATCACTAACCATCAAGGAAATGCAAATTAAAACCACAATGAGAGATCACCTACACATGTCTGACTATCACCAAAAAGACAAGCAATAACAAGTGTTGGTGAGAATACAGAAAAAGAGATTTTCAGTAGGAATATAAATTATACAGCAATTATGGAAAACAGTAACAAAGTTCCTCAACAAGTTGAAAACAGAATGACCATTTGATCCAGTAATCTATAACCTCTTGCTCCTAAGCTTCAAACCTGTACAGCGTGTTACTATACTTAATGGCAACTGTAACACAGTATAAGTATTATGTATCCAAATATAAAAAGATGCAGTTAAATTCCAGTACAAACCTTTTAAAAATGGCATACCTGAATAGAGCTGGAAGCTGTGCTGGGTCAGTCAGGGAATGATTGGTGAGTGAATGTGAAGGCCTAGGACATCTACTTCTGTAGACTATATGAACACTATGCACTTAGACTAAACAAAATTTATTTAAAAATACCTTCATTTCTTCAATAATTAATCTTAACTTATTGTAGCTTTTTTGCTTTATAAAAATTTTAACTTTCTGACTCCTGCAATAAGCGTACCAGGACCAGCAGATGGTGCAATGGTTATATCACTAGACTCCCATGTAGTCAACCATGGTTTGAGTCCCAGACCCAGTGGCTTAAAACACGCTGGGAGCATGTGCGTGTGTGCGCAAAATCTGGAGAGGAGAATGGAGAGAGGAGATTGCCGTGTGGCCATCCCCCGGGTGGTGATTTCTCACTTTCTGTTTCTCTGTCTCTCTGGCAAGCGCAAAAATCTCTCTCTCTCTTAAAAAAAAAAAAATTGTGCTATACAAGTTCAGAACCATCAGATCACTGTCTTGTGCCTCTCTCATTTTGCCCACTGAAAGAGCCATGATGACCAAAACAGCATGAGATTCAATCCAGCACAAGAGAGAGTGATGTAATCAAGAGACTTGGTAAACACAGAATGCGTGAGGCTCCTGCCAGCATAACACAGCAGACTGTTTTACAGCTAGTGTGTGATTTTTTGGTTTTTTTATAAGTACAGGAAATACACTCTAAAATAATGGGAAAAGTACCCCCTAGTAAGTACATAGCCAGTAACATAATGGTTCATTATCATTATCAAACATTACGTACTATACACAATTGTATGTGCTACGCTTTCACACCTCTGGCAATGCAGTATGTCTGTTTACATCAGCATCACCACAAGCACTTGAGTAACGCATTGCACCATGACAGGATGACATCACTAGGCAATAGAAACTTTTCAATTCTATTATAATCTTAAGGGACCACTGTTGTAAATGTGATCTCTAGCTGACTGAAACACTGAAATACATAATGGTATAGAACTGTAAGTGTGTGTGTGTGTGTGTGTGTGTGTGTGTATGTGTTTCCACAATGGAATGTTATTCAACCTTGAAAACAAAAGAATTCCTCTTATTTGCAATACCATGAATAAATGTTGAGGACATTTAATTAAGTGAAATAAGCCAGGCACAGAAAGACAAATACAGTATGATGTCAATTATATATGGAATGTAAAAATGTTGAACTCACAGAAACAGAGTAGAATAATGGTTTCCAGGGGAGGGATAGAACATGTTGATCAAAAGAACCAAGCTTCAGTTAGACAGGATGAATAAGTTCTAGAACATTATTGTGCAATATGATAACTATAATTAATAATATTGTATTCTATACTTGAAAATGCTAGGAGATTAAATCTTAAATTGTCTCAAGATAGACCCAAAAAAAAGGTATCTATCCAATGTGATATGTAAATTATTCTAATTATGGTAATCATTTTATAATGCACAGATATATCAAAACATGATATTTATCAATCAATACAAAGTTTGTCAAAAAATTAAAAGTAAAAAGAAAATTTTTTTTTTTTTTTGGGAGAGGTTTTTCGCTATAGGGCTCGTGCGCTCGCCAGACAGACAGAGAGAGACATAGAGACAGAAAGCGAGAAATCACCCCCCAGGGGGGATGGTCACGCCGCAATCCCTTTTCCTCCATTCTCCTCTCGGGATCTTGGGCACGCACGCACACGCGCCCGGCGTGAGTTGTAAGCCACCGGGTCCGAGACGCGAACCGCGGTCGACTACGTGGGAGTCCAGCGACAGAGCCATTACGCTAACTGCTGGTTCCCAAAAAGAGAATTTTTAAAAGCTATTTGAAAATGTTTATTGATAGTAACTGCTAAAGAAAATTAAAAGACATTACATGGTGAATAAAATCAATATAATGTATTGTTCCTTTTTTTAATGTAAGTGTTTTAAATTAGTATTAAGATCAAAAGGATTAGTATTAAGGTCAAAAGGAGGGACCAGCAGTTAGCATAATGGCTATGTTGCTGGACTCCCACGTAGTCGACCGCGGTTCCCGTTCTGGACCCAGTGGCTTAAACTCAGGCCAGGCGCGTGGGTGTGTGTGCCCAAGATCCCGGGAGGAGAATGGAGGAGAAGGGATTGCGGATTGGCCATCCCCCCTGGGGGGTGAATTTCTCGCTTTCTGTCTCTCTGTCTCTTTCTGTCCAGCGAGCGCATGCGCCCTATAGCGGAAAACCTCTCCAAAAAAAAAAAAAAAAAAAAAAGGAGAGCTTTGCAGCTTGGGATATCTCTCACCCAGCTGCTTTGTTTTATGGTTAGCAGCACCTCCAGTGTCCTTTGGTGGACTCACCTCTATTACACTGAGTGAGGGATTCGTGGAACTATCAGTAGGTGCTCTGTCTAGTGACCAGGCAGGGGAACTCTGCTAAGCCAATGAGATTCTCTCTTGGGACACTGAAACCAACCAATGATGCCAAGCCAAAGGAAAGGTTGGTGTGGCTCATTCCTATGGTCCTCTAAGGAACTGTAGACCCCATAGCTTTTCTAGTTCCTAGTTCATTTGAATTCTACATCAAATACTATTTCTTTACTTTAGTTAGCCACCTCAAATCATTCCAATGAATTTTCTTTCTGCTAGTGGTAGAAAGCATATCCTGCTACTTACAAACAATAGTGAAAAAATATCTAGCTATATCCTAATAAGAATGCTGTACTGGAGGTGAGAATAGAATATTATATATGTACACACTGCACATATGCACCCACATACTCTGACAGAATTAATAAAAAATAGAACAGAATTTGTTGTTTCCTCTCTTTTGTCTTTTTGGTCTGTACCTTTTTTTAAAAAAATTCGGGACATATATGCTAAAGGATAAGATATCCTACTTTAACCATATGAAACAATTGGAGGAAGCATTGATCGGAGAGAAAGTATATGCATTGGTGGATGAAGAAAGGTAAAATAAACATTTTTAGTTCAGATGGAGTATCTTACCCAGCAACATAATTATCTTACGAAAATGATTATTCTGGGCCATATATGTACCTAATATTTTTAGGGCTATTCCTAAGAATAAAATCATTCAATATACAATGCATGTATTAGACGCCTCTGGTTATATTACTATGGAGGGTCATTTTTTGTGTGTTTTGATCTATAGTGTCTTTATTATATTCTTCTATTGTCATGTTGGAAAAGAATTTCCAACGAGCCTTTGTCTATTTCTGCCTTAGTTTCCTTATCACTGAGAGGGAGATAACAATTACCTCAAAGGGTCTCAGTGAAGCTTAAATGAGGCGATAGAACATTTAGCAACGTCTCTGGGACATAAGAAACGCTTACTTTGAGGCCTCCATCACTGGGAGCATCAGGCCAAGCTGTTTAGTCAACACCTGCAGGGCCTCTGGGAGTTGGTGCCCCTCTCCCAGCTCTGCAGTGCTCATACTGCTTCCTTAGAACTCCTGAAGAAGCCAAACTTGACCACCTACAACCCTGTCAGAAACCCTATCTCTGTAATCATGGATTGGCCCAAATCATTGTTTTTTTTTGTTTTGTTTTGTTTTTTTCCCTCAAATATCTAGAGCCATGTCTACCTCCAGTATAATCTCTGAGAGGGCTAAAGGCAAGATCCCCAGTGTTTCTATGTGTAAAATAAAAAGCCTTGGTGAGCCATTAAAACAAAACAAAACAAAACCCTACTCAATGGTTGTGGTTAGTAATGGGTTGTGCATACATGTGGAAGTCTGATTTCTTCCTATACTGCCTGTAGCTGTTCATGGTGTTTTGTCAATGTTGAATTCGTCACTAGTCCTCAAAAAACAAGACTTCTTAATATGTCTCTTGTAAATTCAACTGTTCTATTTCCTAATTAAATATTTAATATGTCATCATACATATATTAGAGCTAAATAATTCCAAGATGAATAACTGAATGACCCCAATCCATATTTATGAACGAAATTTCTACTTTTATCATCTTAACTACCTATATCATTTCGATCTCATTACACGTACAACTATGGAAACTGAGCAGCTGAATCTTGAAAAACTATGAAGATAGATAGTCTTTGAAATTAAGATTTATTTGCTTCTGATTTTTATTTCATTTAAATTTTATCTATTTGTTTTACTAGTATTTTATTTGCTATTGATTTTACTAATATTGTATTTGCTATTGGTAACATTCTGCAACACTTCATAACAAATTTTTTAACAACCAGATTTTAAAAGAACTTAACCATTAGGCACAGTCAGATGAATTCCTGACCTGGCTCAGTAGTCTTTGGAGGCTTTTTAAAGAGTCGAATCTAAAGTTCCTTATGAAACGTTCCAGCAAAGCTAACTAAATCAATCAGTAGTCTTATGGGGCTTTGTGCAAATAATAGACCCAACTTATTTTTTTTTAGCAAGTAAGTTAGTTTGTGCCTCTCTTTAGCAAAAGGAGAATGGAGAGAGAAAAAAAAAGGGTCAGAAGAAAATTACAGTGCACTTGTTACTAGCTTTTAGCTTTGTCTATATATATATATATATATATATATATATATATATATATATTGACTTATTAATATCTATCTACTGTTTGAAAAGAATTCTAACTTTTCTGGCTTTAAATCTTAAGCAAATTTTTCTTAACATTTTTGATGCTGATTTATTAAAGCTAAAACTGCTCTTGTTGAAATAATAAAAAAAATACATATAAAAAAACAAAAATAAATAAAAAGCATACCTACTTAATGACCATGGTAAGTATATGGCCTCAGCTACATGGAACTTTATAGTATGTCCATTCTACTCCCTGAGTTTTATGCCTAAAGTTAGATACATTTATATAAACTGCACTTACTATTAAAAGTTTTAGTTTAATTAAGATCTTTTGTGAATCAATAACATGTGGGAGAAAAAAAAACACAATACATGGAAAGCAACTGTAGATACCAGAGACAGTGTGGGAGGAAGGTGGGAAATGGCAGAGATGAGAGGGAGGAAATCAAGGGGGAGAAAAAAAGAAGTAAAATATATAAGAAACAAGAAATGGAAAATTATTTGTCAAAGATAATATGTGTAGTAGTGTCTCTGATTGAGCCAATAGACAGTGTATTGTGAGGGGAAAACTCATTTTGTATGTTGCAATGATATAGGGTGAATGAATGTCAAATAATTTTTTAAATAAAAATTTAAAATAACTTAAAATTAGGTCATGTATATATCTATGGACACACAGATAAACATACGCACATACATCAATATTTATAATAATAATATTCAAATTAACTTATACATTTGTTCACTCGAATCTGGCTTTATTCAAATAGCTGCTAAAAATAAATAAATAAATATACTGTCATATATAATTTACCACTGGGAGGTAGGTAGAAAATGAAGGGGACAGTAATTATTTTCCAATATACCACTAATCTCATCTATTATAAAGAGACCTCAGTATTGAGATACGGACTTTTAGTAAGAGAAATGATAAATTTACTGATACAGAAAGTAGACATGGTGAATTTTCTCTTGCACATATGTGTAACTATATAGCATGTACGATGGATTTAATGTTTCCCCTCAAAATTCATTTGTTAAAATTCAGTGAACTCGCTTGCTCGCTTGCTCCCTCCCTCCCTCCCTCTCTAGTCAAATTAAAATAAAGTAAAATCATTCTTTAGGAAAAAAAAAAATCAGTGAGCCATTGTAATGGTGTTGAGGGGGTAGAAACCTAAGCCAACAATGGTAGAAAGAGACAGCACTTTTGGGAGGTGACTAGGATTGGACAAAGTCATTAGGATGAGGACCCCATGATTAAGTCCTGATGGCTGTACACCCCTCCTCCCCAAAGACATAATGGCTGTATTCAGAATAAGAAAGCTCATTACTCCTAAGCATCTACACAGAGTTGAAGTGTAGACTGCCCTACCTCGTGGCTCTTTCAATGCACCTCCCTCATGAACCTCTTTTCTTATTTGTTCAGGGGATTCTGGGTTAAAAGCCCTTCCTGCAGGTATTTTTCTCTTGTTACTTGTCCTATTCTAGGGAAGCTATCTACTCTTGGTCTCCTGAGAGGTCTCAGACAGCAGGTCTGGTCGCTTGACTATGATTATGCATTTGTTAGAGTGCCCAAGTGTCCTAATTGGTGACTGTGTCTAAGGAAAAGTAATATTAATTATTGTAATTTATCCAATGTCTGAGAATCTGTACCTAATCAGTATGCAAGACAATAACATTTATGCATATCTTTAAGCATGTCAGATTAACTGAATTAGACATTTGGTTTACTTTTAGTATCAAATACAGATCACGCTCATTTTGTCTTTCTGGCTTCTACATACCTGTCTCTGCACAAAATCTGAAGCAATTAAAAGGACCTGATCAGAAGACAAGGAGTTTTCTCCAGACTCCACTATTACGTAGCTGACGACCTTAGCCGAGCACTCAATTTCTTTGAGCATCAGCTTCCACAGTTTTGAAAAATAAGGAAGACAGACTCTGGTCACATAAATCATGACTGTGATGAAGTGAAATAAGAAAATAAATAATCACAGTTTTATACAAAACACAGATTTCTCTGCAAGTGGAAAAAATCCTGAAACATAAAAGATCTGGAACTTAGAATTCATTCATTCATTTCTTCTTCTTCTTTTTCTTTTAATTAGTTTGCTACAGGGTGTGTGCACTCGCCAAAGAGAGACAGAGAGACAGAGACAGAGAGGAAGAGGGAGAAATCACCCCCCAGAGGGCATGGCCTTGTCACAGCCTTTTCTCCCTCACTGTCCTCTTGGGATTCTGGGCACACACACGTACATACCTGGCAAGTTTCTTATGCTACCAGGTCTGGGACTCAAACTGCTCAGTCAGCCACGTGGTATCCACTTGCCCTAGCCTCCATGCCACCTACTGGCCCTCATTTGTTTATTTTTATAATCAAACAAATTAATTTTCTTAATTTTTAATTGATAGTTAAAAATTGTATAAATTTATGGTGTACAACATTGTGGAATGGCTAAATCAAACTATTTAACATATGCATATTTACCTTTTTTTGTACTGAAAACACTCCAAATATACTCTCAATAGTTTTCAAATATACAACATAGTGCTAACTATAGTTATTATGATGTATAATAGGTCTCTTGAACTTGTTTCTTATGTCTGAGATTTCGTATTCTTTGACCAATGAGCTCTTTCCAGTTCCTCAATCCTGAGCCTTTTCATTCTCTGTTCCAGTGAGTTACACTCTTTAAGATCCTACATGTAAGTGAGATCACGCAGTATTTGTGTTCCTGTGGGTGGCTTATTTCACTTAATATTTTGTCCTCCAGGTTTATCCATGTTGTTGCAAATTTTACAAAACTGTGTTCTTTTTAAGGCTTACTGGTCTTCTTTTGTGGGTATATGCCACTTCTTTTTCTATTTCATCTGTTGATGGACACTTAGGTTGACTCCACACTTTGGCTACTGTGAATAATGCTGTAATAAACATGGGCATACAAATATCCCTTCGACGTACTGATTTTATTTCCTTTGGATGGATACCCAGGAGTGAGACTACAGGATCGTATGATATTTCTATCTTCAATTTTTGAGAAATGTCTACGTTGTGTTTATAATTTACTGCATTCTCACCAACATTGTAGAAGGCTTCCTTTTTCTCCACATTCTCATCAATACACTTGTTATCTTTAGCCTTTTTTGTAATAGCCATGCTAACAGGTGCAAATTGATAGGTTATTGTGGTTTTCATTTGCATTTCCCTGATGGTTATTGGTAATCAAGAAATTATTTATTTTATTGCCAGAAGGCATGTAGACTCATCAGAGAGGGGAGAGAGAGAGAGAGAGAGAGAGAGAGAGAGAGAGGACTGAGAGACAAAGAGAAAGGAAAAAGCTCTCCCAAGGGGGGTGTGGTCATGCCATAATTCCTTCTCCATTTCTCCCCCTTGTCAGGATTTGGGGCACACATGCACACGCACCTGGCATTTCTCAAGCCTCCAACACCAAGATTCTGACCTCGGTCACCCATGTGGGATGGGAGAGCTGGTCTGGAGAGCTGCTTCCCAAGTCTAGCCATAATATAGAAGAGATGGCTCAAACTGTTGATAGACATTTAGCTATTTTTGCTGGAACTGTAAATTAATTGGTCTTAAAAAAGGCAAAATATGTTCCAATCAGATTAGAATCAAATGCAGTCTATCGCTTGTTTTTTTTTTTAATGTAGTCTAGCTAAGAATGATTTTTACATTTTTAAGTGGTTAAAAAACAAAAAAAGAACATTTTGTGGCACACTAAAATTATATGAAATTCAAATTTAGTGTCACAGATAAAGTTTTAAATAAACTTATACTTTAATTCCATTTTTCCATAAACTATTCTTTTTTATTGTCAGAGGACATGCATACCTGACAGAGAGAGAGAAAGTAACCCCTGATGGGGCGTGGTTATGCCACAATCCTTTTTCCTCTATTCATCTTTCCTGTGAGGCTCCTAGGCATGTGCCCTTTGTGTTTTCCTAGCCACCAGGCTAGGATTCAAACTCCTGTCGGTGATAAGGGATCCAGCTCACTGAACTGCTGTACTATATGACCAGCCAGCAAACACAGTTAAATGAGATATAGTTACCCTCATTTATTTACATATTGTCTTCTACTGTCTTTGTGATAGAATGACAGAGTTGATTAGTTGTGACAGAATGACCTGCAAAGCCCTTTAGAGAGAAAGCTTTCAGATCTTTGCTTTAGAACAACGCTTTATTGCTAAATAATTTCTGTGCTTTTAGATAAAACTCATCAATGCTTTGAACCACTAAAATAACATTTAATTGTGGCATTTTGCACAAAGCTTTTTAATTGCCACATCTTATTGTCTTAATGAATCATATTACACTGGACATTGTCGGCAGGTATTAAGCACATATGTGGAGCTGTGTCACTGTTAAATTACCCAGGTAAAATGTTTTAGCTTTGCCAATGACTGATCAGATACGGCTTCCCATGGGTCTGTGCATAGACAATAACATCCTGTTAATATTTTTGAATTATGTCAGAACCACGAAAGGAAACTGTATCAAGTTAGTTCCTTATGAACTGTATGACAGAAGATGCAGATACCACTGCATAAAGCAGCCTCACACACAGATAGCTACCACTAGAGAGGCTACAGTAAGTGCTGGTGTCAATTAACACTGATAATAATCACAATTTCTAAGATCTGAAAGAATGTGACCAGGCAACCTTTATATTTATACCTGCTAAATTATTGGACTCTCAGTTTGATCCTAGTAAATGGATTCATTTGAATCATCTTTTCTTCTCAAAGAATATATTTTACTACTTGAATAAATGAACAGAGGGCATAACCTAAAGAGATGCATTTCTCTCCATGTACTGCTAAAAATATTTATTAAGGAAAATGTATCAACTTGGCATAAATGTATCCTGATAGTTGGATATGCCTCAGTGAGTTCATAGCCAAAGAAAGAGAAAAAAATAGTTACTAAAGAAAAAAAAATTTAAGTGCACTAACAGACTTCTACCTTTTAACCTCCCTGAGTCTTCTTTTTCAGTCTGTAAAATGGGAGTATAATTATCTGTTTACTGTGTTGTGATCCTAAATTTAATTACATAAAGCACCTAGCATCCTGTCTTGCATACACTGTAGTGTTAATGGTTAGTTTTGTTCTTTGTCCACATTTCTTTATGAGTCCTCCATGATGGGCCAATTAGCTATCTTTCAAACTTTCATAAACACTAATTCATTCCTTCAGAAATGTTCATTAGTTCACCAACATTGAAATCGTACAAATATTTGACTAGATTCAATAAAGAGAAAGACACATTACAATTCTTAGAAGAACTTGAAAAAAATGAACACAGAAATTGTTACAAAATATTTGTCCACCATATGAGGTAGCTGTATAAATTATACATACAGATTGGTTATGATTTACAAGCATTTAGATTGTATCAGTTTTCTTGGCATTGGTAATGATTTACATTTGATAACTCATTTTCTGGAAGAGATACCATTTATGGAGGTTAAAGCCAATGACTGATTCACCTGGACCTAATTATTTCATTCCTTTTTTTTTTTTTTAATCAAACATTTAACAAGTTTCTGCTATGTGTAGATGTCAGGTAGTCACTACAATGCAACTGGGAATAAGTAAAATATGAAAAAGTGAGTCATTCTGTAAATTCACCTGTAGACTCAACTAACTCATACGTTGTTCCATTGTGTAATAAGATCTAGAAAGAAACAGCATAAGAGCGAAGATTATTAAGAATTATTTCATATTTAGAGACTTAAGAAAATTTCTGTGAGGAAATCATTTTTGAGTTAAAAAACAAAAGTTAGACTTAGTCAAATGAAGCACTAAGAATTATGATAGGTATATTTATCTAGCTAAATCCCCCCTTCTCACTATTCTATGCAGCAGAAGTCTGACCATAAATACTGCATTAATGAGTTCCTTTATCCTGTGGCTCTGCTTGGATTTGGTCAATAAGAACAGGATATTCTAGGATGCGAGAAGACTTAGTTTAGGTTTCCATTTTCCTGACTTTCACCCCATTTCATTATGATGGGTGGTTGTTTCGTTCTACTAAGGGCTATTGCCCTTGTCAGTTACCACTCATTACACGATTATCCTTCAACTGCTACTAACATTCCCCCACTTGTCTTCTTGGTATTGGAGTAATAACAGTCTCTTAGCCTTAGTCGCCATGGAGTGCTTTAGTCATGGCATGAGAGGAGGTACCACAGGCGAACAAGATCACTGCGACAATGTGATCACTGTGAGAATATCACCATAATGATGATTAGATTAACTGGGTTTTTTGGATGACTCCACAGAGATTACCAGGGAAAAACTTTGTTTTTTTGGAGAGGTTTTTTTCTATAGGGCACGTGCACTCACCAGAAAGACAGAGAGAGACAGAGAGACAGAAAGTGAGATATCACCCCCCCCCCCCCCCCGGGGGTATGGCCACGCCATCATCCCTTCTTCTCCATTTTTCTCTCGGGGTCTTGGGCCTCTTGGGATCTTGAGCACACACGCACATGCGCCTGGCATGAGTTTAAGCCACCAGGACCGGGACTCCAACCAGAGTCCAGAGTCATAACCATTATACCAACTGCTGGTCCCAAGGGAAAAACTTTTAAAGGCTGAAGATTCCTAATTCAAAATCTGAAATGAACATGATAAACCCTATAGCAATTCTGAAGAGTTTTTTACCTACTGTAATCACAGGAAAAGACGTAGCTGCCAACAAAGGTGAATACCTAACTATAAGGATTGTGGAATGGCAGCACATATAAAATTGTTAAATATTCCGTAACACCAAGATACTAGTGGGGAAGGAGTGGAATCCCTGAGTGAAATCTGTTTTGATAGTGTCATAGCCCATTCAGGCTACTATAACAAACTGCCTTAGACTGGGTAATTAATAGACAATGAAATGTATTGCTCATAGTCCTGAAAACTGGGAAACTCAATCTGAAGGCACCAACATAGTCACTGTCTGGTCATGGTTTTTTCTCTGCTTCTAAAATGGTGCCTTCTAGCTCTGTCCTCGCATGGCATAGTGCAATGGGATTCCTTCAACCATTTTGCATGGGGGTTCTAAACCCATTTATGAGAGCAGAGCCACCAAGATCTAATCAACTCTGAAAGGCCTCACTTATTAATATCATCACTTTGGTGGTTAGGTTTTAACAAATGAATTTTGGGAGGACATAAACATTCAGATCACAGCAGGTAGGAAATACCAGATGAAAGTCTATGGAACGCCCCACTTTCTTCTGCATGGGTCAACAAAGGTAAATGGTTGGTGACATAGAAGTTAAGGTGCTAGACTCCTACATGGCTAACCACAGTTCGAGTCTTGGACCTGGTGGCTTGAAATTTACAGTGTGTGTGTGTGTGTGTGTGTGTGTGCACCCAAACTCCTGAGAGGAGAAGAGAAGGGATTGCAGCATGGCCATCCTTCTTGAGGAAGGAGGGGTAAGTTCTAACTTTCCCTCTCTGTCTCTCTCTGGTGAGTGCACGTACCTTATGGCAAAAAGAAAAAGAAAAAAAAAAGTTAGTAGAAAACAAATTTTGCATTCCTAGATTAATTATAGAGGTTAGTAAAACCATCAAAGGCTTTACACATTCCTATAATATCTATAATATCCCAATTTCTTATAGCTATATGTCTGGTTCACAAATCAAATGAGTCATGGAAAATGAAAGTGGATTATTACAGACTTAATTAGGTGGAGATACCAATCACAAGTAAATTTCTAAATGTGATATCGTTAACGAAGCAATTCAGCCCAATCTCTGTCAGCTAGAATTCAGCTCGTGACTCAATTGCCCTGGAATTATTTTTCCTATAACTTTCAGTAAAGATAATAAAGAGTTTGTCTTCATAGGTACAAAAATATACTTTATGATCTTGTATCAGGGATACTTCAATTCTCCAGTGGTGTAGCATGTAATCTTAAAGTCTCTGGATCCCCTTGATATCCCTCAGAACAAGATGCTGGTCCATTACATTTGTGATTTTGCTAACTGTATCTAATTAACAGCAGGAAGAGCAAGCACTTTAGATGACTTAGTACCACCAATGTATGCCAGAGAGAAGAAAAGCCTATGAAAATTCAGGAGACTATTATATTCTGAGTTTAATAGTCCAAGAATTGTCAGTATATCTTCATCATAGTAAAAGACAAGTTGTTGTATATTGGCCACCACAGAGAAGCACAACTCTTACTGAAATTTTTTGCAGTAAGAATTTTGGGAGAAGCATCATAAACCAGTGTGGTAACTTACAAGGCATCCAGTTATTGTGTATGCTAGCTTCCTTTTTCATAGGCATTATGACTTTTTGGTACCTATAGCATTAAGAGCATCTGTGACTGCACATATCATAGAGTCCCATGGGTGAATTATAGCCCAGACTGCTCACCTTTAGGAGGAAGACCATGCCTTCTCATGCCAATCATAGATCTTCTTTGAAAATGAGCCCCTAACTGGCTTCTGGACCCTGGAATTTCCTGAAATCTTGTCTATGGAACCCTAGTGATATGCAATTTATAAACTAGCTGTTATCTGGTTCATCAAACTGTCAACTTAGAGGTGCACTATGCATCACATTGTAAATATATATATATATATATATATATATATATATATATATATATTTATATATATATATATATATTTTCAGCCTGGTGCTCAAACATATTTGGAAGGCCCGAGTTAACACATTAGCTTGTGACTCAGACATCAAGGTACTTGTCTTCAGCTTTACCTGCCTTTCCACAACCCACACAGGACTTCATGAAAGTTTCCCATGTGGGAAGAAAAATGTGACTATGGTTTACAGATAGATCTGCTTAGCATCCTGATCTAAGCTAGACATTGACAGTCACTTTAATATAGCTCAACTCAGGAGAGGCCTTAAAATATAGTAGTGTGGGAAAATATTTCCACGGGGAAAAAGGTAAGAACAGAACATTTGATTGCTTACTTTGCACAAAAAGAAAAATAACATCAGGTTCAGAGTTATACTGATTCATGAATAGTGACCAACAGGTTGCCTAAATGATCGAGAGCAAAAAAAATAATAAAATCTTAAGAGTGGTAGTTTATAAGAAAGGTTCATACAGAATTTCCTAGAGTACAGAGGGTTCAATTATTTTTCCCACATAGATGCCCACCAGAACCAATCCAATCAGGTGGGCAAGGTGTTCCTTCCTGTGGCTGTCAGTCAGCCCCTTTCTCAGCTGCCACATGCTGCTCAGATGACCTACATATACAGTATTTGTAGGTAAACGTTGAAGCCCATTCATGTGCTCAATACCATGAATTTCCCCTCCTAAAATCTTTCCACGTTACCACGATGCCACATGGCTGACCTGCCATACGCAGGCTGATAAGACACAATTCCCCATCAGAGACTGACCTTCTATCTGGTGGCAGTTGATTACGATAAACTTGCATCATGGAAGAGATAGTGACTTGTCCTTACAGAGATATACATTTCAGATATAGAAATGCCTTTACTGTTCACAACACTTCTGCCAATATCATCATTCCAAATACTTCACCTATAGCAGGTATTCCACACAATATAATCTTACATCGGGAGACATATATTACACCAAAGGATGTGTAATAATTGACTTATGCTCACATAATTCCTTGGCCTCTCCATGTGTCTCAATCACCCAGAAAGCAGATGGCTAATTAATATGGCAACATGACCCAGTAAACCCATGCTTTTAGCAACAGGTATAAAACAATATCATCAGAGACCAGGGTTCTAACACAGAAGAAACATATTCTTAAACTAGGAGTCAACATTTAGTGCCACTCTCCTACAGCCAGAATGAACCGTTTTAGGCAAGCTATGAAGGTGAGAAAACTCCCTCTCATTATCACACCACATCAACTACCAGAGAAAGCTTTTCCTCCCTCTCCTCAAATTTGGATTTAGTGGGTTTTGTGGTGCAGAAAATACATTCACCAGGATGCACTGGTAAGCCTTGTAACATTAAAAGCTGTGCCTGCCTTCTGTATTTTTGGACCCTTTATGCCAAATAACAGACAGACAGAAATGGTGTCACGACTACTGCATCGTATCTCAATAAAGAGCTTAAATATTCCATGCCAGTGTCAGGAAATACAATGACTCTAGGAGTTTATGGATTTCAGAAAGAAACACAACAAACTGAATAAAAAATATGTGAGGGCAACAGCATGTGTAAATACCCTGAGATAGAAGTAAGTTTAGCATAGCTTAAGAGTGACCAGATCATTCAGAAGTTTCTAAAGTATTCTACATGCAATAGGAATGTATTAAAAGAGTTATTGCTAGCTATAATGTAGAAAATAGATTGGAGAGCAGAAAAGAGTGGAAATGAGAAAAGAAAGGAAGCTATCGCAATAGACATGTTTAAGTTGATGAGAGTTGAACTGGACACTACCAGTAGTGACATAGAAATGGATTAATTAGAAAATCATATCAGAGGTAGAAAGCACAGGGCTTCATATTGAATGTATTGAATGCTGCTTAGAAATAAGGGAAAGGTAAAATAAAAGTGACTCCCAGTTTTCTGGTTAATATTATAAGATGGATGGTTGATCCATTACGAATAAAAAAAAATAAAAATAAATTAAAAAAATAAACTAATACAGGAGGAGAGAGGAGATGTAATTTGTGGTGAAAAGGTTTAGAGAAAGATCATGGGTATACAGCTAGACGTATTTAAGTACCAAAGTTGATGCAGAAACACCGAGACAGGAGATGTACATGTACACAGACAGAGAAAGAGACAGAAAAACCTCAAAGTCCCATTAAATAAGGTGAAAAAGTTTTTTGTTTAGTTTTGGCAGTTTGACTTCAGTTCCATGAATCTTTCCAAGTAATCTTACCCTTGAAAGTGTAGCTCTACGGTCCTTGTAGCCAAAGAATCCTTGAATAAGAGTCAAGATAGCTGTCCTTCTTCAGTTTCTCAAAGTTGAAATATCCATACACCATTTATAATAGAAATGTTTCAGTAACATGTGACAAAAAGTAAAATAAAATAAAAAGCTTTAAACTCAAAATGATTTCAACAATAAAGGGAATATTGACTTACGTTATGGAAAAGTCAGCAGGATTGATCTTGCACCTCAAATGAGATCTCCAAGGACCTTCTTTCTCATATTCTTTACGCTGTTTCTCTGTTGGCTGTATCCTGACGCTGCCCTGTTTGCCCACTGGGAGTTTCAGGGTCTCTTGTAATCTTAGCAAATGTTTGCAGCAATTCCAGATGTCACACCCTCACACAAAAGCACTCCGGGAAGGGAGTCTTTTCCAGTAGCTGCTGTGTATATCCTGGAAATCACTTCGTTTTCATTGCTGTGAGCACACACCTTTCCTTGGCCCAATCACTGTGGCAACAAAGTTAGGATACTCTGACTGGTTTTTAGACCAAAAATAAGTCCATCCCTGAACTGAGGCATGCATTCACCCAGACTGCATGGGAGGAGGGGGAGAACAGATGCCAGGAATGCAGTAATAGATACTCTTCAAGATGGTTTTCAAGCACTATCTTATGACATAAAAATCATGCTATACTATCCAGAAGTTTTATTATTACTTTAGATTATTTTTCACTTTTGAATCGACAAAACAATTAACAACAGAATAGTATTTGTATTTCTCTACCCTCTGCAATGGAGCAAAGACTTGAAGTTGGCATGACGAGCATTACTATCCAAAGTCAGGACACTGAAAGTATTGTGTAGTCCCATCTTTCATTCAGATTCCTTCAGTAAATTAGCAAGGGTCACTCAAAAGTACCCATGCTCATCATAAAAAAACAAAAACTAAACAAAGAAACAAAAAAACATGGGGTTGTACACTATAGACAGTCCCTTTTCCCAGATGAAAAAATAAAATTTAAAGTTACTTGACATCCTTATTATAGCTAATCTCCTGAAGGTATTTTCAGGGAGTAGTGTTCCTAAAATAGACATAAAAAAAAATTTAAAAATAGTGAAAATACAATGATTCACCACATTACTCTAAAAAATATATGTGTATATTTCTTGCATTCTTAATTATTCACATATATAAAGCTACCTACATATAAGTACATTAAAATTACTTTGTTACTTAAAAGGGAAAAGGAACACAATTATGAATTACACTCTATCTTGGTTCTGTCTCTTTGAATGCACAAAGTATTTACCACTTCTTTGTGCAGTTAAAATGAACAGAAAATCCTGTGTTCGTAAAATCTGAATATATAAAAATAGGTTTTACTTTTAATCCTGTTATAGTCAAATTCTTCATTAATAGTTACATAAAAATGTATAATACCACAGTAATGTAGACCTTCTATAGGTATATTCTAGTTTATCACTAATATGATTTATTCAATTTTTGAAATATAAACTCATTAAAGAGAAATTTCTGCAGGGGAAAAAAAAAAACAAATTTTGGGCGAGCAGATGGCATAGTGATTATATCGCTGGACTGCCATGTGACTGACTGCAGTTTGAGCCCTGGACCTGGTGGCTTGAAAATCATGCTGGGTAGGGACCAGCAGTTAGCGTAATGGCTATGTTGCTGGATTCCCACGTAGTCAACCACAGTTTGTGTCCCAGACCCGGTGGCTTAAAACTCACGCTAGGCGCGTGTGCATGCGTGCCCAAGATCCCGAGAGGAGAACAGAGGAGAAGGGATTGCGACGTGGCCATCCCCCCTGGGGGGTGATTTCTCGCTTTCTGTCTCTCTGTCTCTCTCTGTCTGACGAGCGCACATGCCCTATAGCAAAAACCTCTCAAAAAAAAAAATATATATATATATCATGCTGTGTGTGTATGTGTGTGTGTGTGTGTGTGTGTGTGCACATGCACAAGCTCCCAGGATGAGAATGGAGGAAAAGGGATTGTGGCATGGCCACACCCCTGGACAGTGATTTCTCACTTTTCTTCTTACTAACTCTGTCTCTCTCCAACAAGCGCATGCACCCTATAGCAAAAACCTATTTAAAAAAGACAAATTTGATTCCATTTTTAAAAACTTTATTTATTTCCTTCATGAATAAGAGAGACATAGAGACAGTACCTGCATCAGACACCATGATTACCCACAGCTTCAGCCAGGCCCAATAGCAGGCACACATGCTGGCATACTCAGGGAATTTTCTAGATGTAAACTCACCACCTTCCCTATGGGTTTGCCTTGCAGAGTTGCCATCTTTTACCATTTTACAAAATGATACATCACTGGGCAATGCACACCGGGTTTATTATTTATGGCTTTATAATATGTACAATTTATAAAAAGTATCTGCATACATTAGAAAAGTCTATACTGCATTCCTTTTCCAAAATTACCTTGGCTATTTTAACCTTTGGCATTTTTCTGTATTTTACAGTCATCTTGTCAAATCCCAAAAAAGGGGGGGGGGGGAACAGTAGGGATTTTCTTTTTTTTTTAAGAGAGAGATTTTTGCTATAAGGTATGTGTGCTCGCCAGAGAGACAGAGACAGAAAGTGAGTAATCACCCCTTTGGAGGGGATGGCCACAGTACAATTCCTTCTCCTCCATTCTCTTGGAATTTGGGGCACACATGCACACAATGTCTAGTGTGAATTTTAAGTCGCTGGGGCTGGAACTTGAACTGAGGTTGACCACATGAGATTCCAGCGACATAACCATTATGCCATCTGTTGGTCCCCAGTAGGAATTGTGACTTGAAATATGTGTTTCACTGGTTCAGATAACCAGCTTTGAATAGAAAGTCTGATTTTTAACCACAAAATTGTTTTTCTTCAACATTAAGAATCAGTCAGCTTTTTCATTTCTTCTTGAGTCACTGTTGCCTAATTGTCCTTCTCTTGAAAATTGAGTATTTTGCCATATTATCAATATATCGCTTAAAATTGTTTATAATATCTTCTCTACAAAAATTTGCTCTTTCTGTGTCTGAGGTTATAACACTACTTTGTTCACTGCTAATATTCTTCTTTAATGGATTCTTTTTAATTTCTTACTCAGTCTTGCCAGGGGGTGTCTAAGTTATTAGACTCTCCAAAAAGTGAGTGTTTGGCTTTGTGAATCCTATTTCATATTTTTCCCCCATTTACTCATCTTACTCTTATTATTTCATTATTTTTGCTTAGTTTAAGCTCATTCTTTTTTTTCCTAATTCCTCCAAACTTGATAATTAAGAGTATCTTTTTTAAAACTTTATATATAATTAAAATAATCAGAACTTTAAAATTACTTCAAGTAATGCTTTAACTACCCTACTGCCGGCGTCACTTCTGAAGAGACGACACAACACCCGGTTCTGGTTTCCTTTACTTTTTCTTTCTCTTCTGTCTCCCTTCTCCCTCCCTTTACTCCCCTATATATAGGATCCTCCCGAACGGCCCCGCCCGCGGCCAAAGGCTGAGGCCAACACCCTACATTTTAGAATATCATGTTTTTGTCAATGTTCAGTTCTGTTCTAAATATTTTATAATGATTTTTATAATTTTCATTATGATTTCCTCTTGGTACCAAAAATGATTTGGATGTGTCTTTTTATCATAATTTTTAAACAGATTTTTAAATTATCATTTAAAATAATTTCTAAATTTAAGTATTTCTTTCAAAAAAGATAATTTGTTTAACCAAAGACTTTTTTTGGATACCTGTTTGATGGCCTATAATGTAGTCAGTTCTTACGAATATTCCACGTATATTTGTGAAAAATGCACATTATGTTGGATGTACATTCTGTAGGATGTAGAACTGCACATAAATTTACTTATTAGACCAGATTTGCTAATTGTGTTGTTCAAATCCTCCATACCCTTACTAATTTTTTCTGCTTCTTTCTCTAACATGTATTAATAACTTAAAGATCCCTTATTATTGGTGTTAATTTTCTAATTTCTTTTTGTAATTCTGTCATTTTTTTCTATGTACACCAAAAAACATATTATGTATATATACTTATAAATTTAGATTTCTTTTTTTTTCTTTTGGAGAGATTTTCGCTATGGGGCAGTGCGCTCGCCAGACAGACAGAGACGTAGAGACAGAAAGCGAGAAATCACCCCCCAGAGGGGATGGTCACGCCATAATCTCTTCTCCTCCATTCTCCTCTCAGGATCTTGGGCACACACACACACGTGCCCAGCGTGCGTTTTAAGCCACTGGGTCCAGGACACGAACCGCGGTCGACTACATGGGAGTCCAGTGACATAGCCATTACGCTAACTGCTGGTTCCTATAAATTTAGATTTCTTATATCTTCCTGAGAGGACTGTGCCTAATAGAGTCAAATATTAACACTCTTTACCCTAAAAAATGTTTTATTTTGATGAAAATTTTATAAACAGATAGAGACATATATTTGGGTAGTTCCAAAAGTTTGTGGAAACTGGAATGAAAGTACAATTTTACTTTGGTGCAAAAACATTTTGAAATTCATGCTTAGTTTTTTCATAATATGTTTTTTCCACAAACTTTTTGAAAATCTCTTATATATGTACATAGCTATACCAGATTATTAGGGTTATTGTTTACTAATATATATATGCTTTAACTTTTTACTTTTATGCACTTTTAATGCATAAGGTATACTTGCATTTTTTATCTGAATCGCGAATATTCATATGTTTACTTGCATGCTCAGCTCACTTCATTGAGATTTATTATGATTACTGATACATCCTGCATTAATTTTACTGGTTATTTTATTTTCCTCTGTTTCTTTTCCCTTCTCCTGTTTTCTCTTATATTGATCAAGCATTTTACATTCCATTTTTTCTCCACCAATAGCTAAGAATTTATATAATACATGTATTTAGATAGTTTTTGCAACAAGTCCCATATTTTGTGGCTTAAAGCAATGCAAGTATAACCTTACACATACATTAGTTCAATGCAAGTACTCCTAGTCAGCAAATGACTTTCTTCCAAGTGGTAAATCAGAAATCTAGGCCCTTTTTGTCTCATGACTTTATAATTGCCAGGACCTAGATAACTTCTGCATTGAGTTACTTGAGTAAGAAGCCAACTCCTTAAGAGTCATAGTTTTTGGATGGCAGACATCATTACCTGTCATATTCCATTGGAAAAAGTAGTCATAGCTAGGTAAGAGAGGGTGCTGGGGATTTTTCCAACCTGCCATCTGCGATGGGACACCACTAAGATGCAGATTTTTAGAAAAAAACACTTATGGGAAATACCATTGCCCTCGAGGTTGAGAGGCTGACTCATCAGATACGAGAGAAAATGTAAAAACCAAAATCCAGGATAAGGAAGAAATTCTTTCTAATCAGTAAAGACTGATTTTTGCTGGCAAGCAACTGGAAGATGGACATTCTTTGACTAAAACATCCAAAAGGAGTCCACACTTTATCTTGTGTTGGGACTCTGTGTTGGTGGTAAGAAAAGAAAAAGTCTTATGCCACTCCCAAGAAGAATAAGTATAAGAGAAAGAAGGTTAAACTGGCCATCCTGAAATACTATCAGTGGATGAAAATGGAAAAATTAGTTGCCTTTGTCGGGAGTACCCTTCAGATGAATGTGGTGCCACAGTTCATGGCCAGCCATTTTGACAGACATTTTGTTGACATTTGGCAAATGTCTGACTTACTGCTTTAACAAACCAGAAGACAAGTAATTGTGTGTGAATTAAAAAAGAAATGAATGAGGGGGGGGGGGAGAGAGAGAGAGAGAGAGAGAGAGAGAGAGAGAGAGAGAGAGAGAAGGTGCTGGGAAATGTAGTCCTGGATGGTCAATCATCCTCCCCAGTGTCAACTGTATGCTATGGAAGTCTAAGCACACATTTTTGGTGGATAGCTAACCATGTCTACCACACTATATTTAACAAAATATAAAGTTATTCAAAACCTCTATCTCTACCCACATGTTATTTCACAATGTTTTAACTTTGCTCATTGTTTCCATTTTTACAAATTATCATTTCTTCAGTATTCCAAGTTCACTAAATCAATCATTATTTTTGTGCATTTAGTTTTCACAAATTGTCCTTGTTTATAACACTTTACCAATATTAGGTCATTTAATCCTCATAACAAATCTGTAAAGTTCTACCACCTATGAAATAGGCACTATTTTATTGCCATTTTTATATAGGAGGAAACTGAGGTAGAAAGCAGTTAATGAACTTGCCTACCATCAGACAGCTAAGTGGAGAAGCCAGAATTCAAACCTGGTCAGTCCGGCTCCAGACCCTCACCTATCCCTGTTCTATGCTGTCAGTACATGTTTATATATACTCGCATGTCCCCATTCCTTGTTAAGCTACACAGCAGTTCCTGAAGACAAATTATTTCTTTTTCTTTTCCTTTCCTCCTTTCCTTTCCTTTCCTTTCCTTTCCTTTCCTTTCCTTTCCTTTCCTTTCTCCTCTTTTCTCTTTTCTTTTTCCTTTCCCTTACCTTTCTTTTTTCTTCTCTTCTTTTTCTTTTCTCTTTTTTCTTTATTTCTTTCTTCTCTCTCTCTACTCTTTCTCTTTCTGTTTTCTTTTTAATTTGCTATAAGTGTGTGCACTCTCCAGAGAGAGACAGAGAGAGAGTGAGAAAGCACCTTCCAGAGGGGGATAGTCATACCACAAACCCTCTCCTTCATTCCACTCTTAGGATTTTGGGCACACATGCACATACATCCAACATATTTTTCAAGCCACTAAATCCAAGACTTGAACTGCACAGTTGGCCATTTGGGATCCAGCTGCCTTAACCCCTATGCCACTTGCTGGCCCCAGTGAAACTTCCTATAGAAAGCCAGACAGTAAGTATTTTAAGCTTTACAGATCACATGCTCTCTGTCACAAATATACCACTCTGCCTTTGTAGCATAAAAGCAGACATAAATAAGTTGGGGACTTAAAAAAAAAAGAATATGTATAGCTTCCAAAAAATGTATTTATGTAGGGAACCAGCAGTTAGCGTAATGGCTATGTCGCTGGACTCCCATGTAGTCGACCGTGGTTCGCGTCTCGGACCCGGTGGCTTACAACTCGCGCCGGGCGCGTGTGCGTGCGTGCCCAAGATCCCGAGAGGAGAATGGAGGAGAAGGGATTGCGGCGTGACCATCCCCCCTGGGGGGTGATTTCTCGCTTTCTGTCTCTATGTCTCTCTCTGTCTGTCTGGCGAGCGCACGCGCCCTGTAGCGAAAAACCTCTCAAAAAAAAAATGTATTTGTGTATACTGAAATTTGAATTTTATATAATATCCATGTATCACAAAATACTATTCTCTTTTTTATTTGTTTTGCCTTTTTTTAAAAAATGTAAACACCATTCTTAAGGGACTTCCCATTTCAGATAAGACATATAAAGAGTTTTGGAGTCATCATTCCCATCCTTATACCAACAAAAAAGCTAATAAGCTGAATATCCACAACTCCATTTACAGCTATCAGAGAACTGAGGACACAGAATGTACCACTACCTAGAAAACTAGAGAGACAAGTCAATACAGAATATAATCACAGTTTATCAGGAGCAGGAACACCTAGATAATTGACAAATTGCTGGAAGCTGAGTGTGGACTAGCTTAAGAGGTAAAATCTCCTGGGGCCCACTTTTTAGGGAGCCCCACACTTCTGTGAGTTCTATTTTCAGGAATCCAGATTGGAGAAAAATCCCTTCCTGGTTTGCAAGGACAAGGGGAAAAATAAGTTTAATTATGCTCAGTGTATTCTCTTCCTCATAGTAAAGGCCTGGCCTCAGAGGAAACTATTCTACCAGAAATAAAGACAGACATTACATTGTGATAAACAGGTCAATTTTCCAAGAAGACATAACAACCCACAATGTGTGTGCATTTGTCTACATACACGTTATACACATATGCATGTCCTTGTACATGGGTATGCATATGCATGTTTATGTGTATATATGTGCAAATAATCTATCAAAATTGGTTCATGAATTTTAGAAAGTAGCACACTAAAGCAAGATCTTAGTAATGGGGAAAACTAGGAGAGAAGTAGATAAGAGAATACATGGAAAATTCTCTGTATCACCTATTCAAAGTTTCTGTAAGCCTAAAACTGCTACAAAATACTAATCTGTTTAATTTTTCTCGCTAGCTCACAGAATCTACAAAATCAGGCTGCAGTCTGCATTTAGCCAGTGGGTTCCATTTTTCTTGACCTCTGACCTAAGAGACCTTCATTTTGGGCTCTGTTTGCATCTCTTTAAAATTTTTTGAAGATGGTCTTGAGAAAATTATGTTGATGGCAAATTCATTCTTATTTGTCAAAAATATTTTAATTTAATTTAGTTGAGAATTCAATTTGGTTGACAGCAAGTTCTCCAAGTATTATGGTTTTACATGTCTGTCCTCCACTCTTGAGAAATACTGTATCCTTTCTTTCTATTTGTAATGCTTCCTGCTTGTCTTCTGTGATTTCGAGGTTCTGTGTTTTAAGTGGATTCTTATTATTTTTGTTTGCGTTTTGGGAGGATTTATGACACTGAAATTTTTTATCTTTTAATAATCCTAGAAAATTCTCAGCAGTTATCTTGGGAGTACTTTATCTATTTTGTTCTCCCTATTCTCTGAGAATCCATTTAATGTTAAACCTTTCACACTAACCTTGATACTTAACTTATTTTTTTTTCTACCATTTACTTCATCTGTATTATATTATGTATACTTTCAAAAAATCCTTATTCAATTTCACTAATTTCTTCTTCACCTGTCTATTATCTATTATTTAACTCATCCCTTCAGAATCTAATTTCTGGAATATGTTTTCCTCAAATTTCTACTCAGTTTATTTAAAAATACGCCTGGTCATTTCTCTAATACTATACTATATTCTTTTTAAATTATTTTTATTTATGCTTTATTTCTTTAATCCTTCTTAGCAGTGAAATTCTCATATTTCCTGCTCATAACCCTTTGTAATTTACCTCTATCTTCCAAAGTCTGAAAACTGGAGGCCTAAAATATTCTCCCTGATTCGTTTTTTTCCTGACCCTGAGAGCATTCAGCCCATGCACAAAGAAAGTTCAAAGTATGGAAGAGTTAGTGTTTCGAGGAGCATCTGTCATCCAATGATGGATGGAAAGTTGACGGGTAAACACCCCAGCTTCTTTGTCTCTCAATTGGGGTAACTCCAAAGCAGAGTTCCCAGTGATATAGAGACCAAGCTGTCCACATTAGAAACTGATCTGGTGATACATGACCAACTGGCTTTTTCCTCTTTCTTATCTCATTTTCCCACAATCCTCTACTGCCATATTCTGAGATGATCTGCTATATAAAATATTTGCTTTGGAAACCTTGCCTTGGAGTGTGCTTTTGGAGGGAACCCCACATTTTATTTGATAGTCACCATTTGATACTTTTATGGCATGGTACTCTTGAAGGACCTATTTGCTTGATTGTTTTTTTTCCCTTCTGGATCATACACTTGTTAACTTATACTATATGCATTATTTTTAATTATGAGGGTTTTTTGCCGTGTTCATCTATGACAATATTGGAACAGTTGGGTTATGGGTTCATCTGAGTTCTTTTCAAAGAAAGTTTTCTGTGTTCTTATCAGTCTCAACCAGAGTGTTATGAACCAACAGTCATATTATGATCATTTTTTAACTTTAATTTTCCAAACAATGCATCATCATGCTTGACTTGAATCCAGAAGTAGTTGGGGGAGCCAAGTCTCTCGGGTGCAAGGGTCTCCAAGCCTTCTGTGGCCCCTGTGGAAAGGGCAGAAATCATAACAGAGGTTTACAGGTAATGTAGTGGCAGCTATGGCTGATACAACAGAAATGACAGCCAGGAGTTCTCATGACAAAGCAGCCAAGGGCTCTAGAAGTGTGAAAGGACAAAATCTGAGACAATGCATACACTGTGTGCCGTGCATTGAGGCTTAGATACAAATCATTAGAGGAGAATTTTCTTCTACCTTGAGCTCTGGCTAATGTAGACAACTTACCTTTTCTTCTATCCCCCAAGCTTACCTTCTCACTGAGGGAATAGGATTTCAAGTGCTCGACTTCATTAGGAATTTCAGTTCCAAGCCTTCATCCTGCCCAGGCAAGGACCTTTTCTCTGTTAGAGACTGGGCCATTAAAACACAATCCTGACCCCAGTGAGGTCAGTGTAAATGGTAGCTTATAAATGTGTGTTTCAGCTCTCTTTTCAGTTTTGATTTCTGACATCCGTTAATTTTTCAGACATTACTCTATTCATTCCAAAGGACTTTTTAGCTAGCACTTTCAGCTTTTGTGCTGTGAGTCTTTCAGGTTTCTATCACATTGTCAGTAAATGATAAAAATCTCTTCTTTTAAAGAAGTGTTTACTTGCAGTTCAGCAAATCTTTAGCTTTCACTTGTTTTTCTATTGAATTGAATTAAAATTAAATTCAGCATGTTATTGAAATGAACATCAGTTATCATTGGTTGTTCTAATGTTCTCTTCATATTTTTGCACTTATAAATTTCCTATTATAGTTTTTTTCATTTAGAAAACAATATTTAAAGATATAAATAAATTTACAAATATACCTATAATTGCATCTAAGAACCATAAGCCAACTTTACATGAATAATGGTTCATTTAATTTAAAAACCTGCTCCACATCAGTAGTTCTCAGTCTTTGCTGTACACTAGAATTGACTGTGGGAACTTTTAAGAAAGAATAATGCCAGGACCACACCTCCAGGGAATCTGATTATATTGGCCTGAGGGAAGCTGAAACATGGCTATTTTCACAAGCTCCTCGAGTGTTTCTAATGAGCATGTATGGCTGAGAATCGCTGATTTAGACTTGTTAGAGACAGCCTCCGGAAAGAGGAATGATTGAGCTTAGTAAGGTCAGGTTCAAGTACGGTGCAGAACTTTCGCAGCTCAGAACTGGCCCAGGTTCTCCAATGAGAGAGCCAGTACTCGTCTATCTCTATAGCTAGTGGCTTTGATCTCCCAGCTCACACGTCCAGTGTAAGCTTTGGAACAAACCCAGCTCTACTTTAGCTTTCGCAGATCCCATGTGCAGTCCAAGAAATCAGGCTCCTCTTGCTCCTGTAACTTAACCTCCATGTTGATCTTCCATCTGAGGAGATGTGTTTCTTGTACCTCCTGTTCAGTCCAGTTTTCTGCTTTAATACCTAGCATTCCACCCAAGCTCCTTCTAAGTTTGGGGATCTGTTTCGCTCTTGCTGGATACCTTAAAGATTCCTACATTTTTGGTTGTTAAAAGCACATAGATCTGGAGTCTGACCAACCCGGGTTTGAGTTGCAGTTCTGCTATATGCTCACTCATAATCTGAAGTAAGTAACTTGACTTCCCTTTTGTCCATAAAACATCTATGGTAATAGTGCCTGCTTACAGAGCTGATGTGATAATAAAACATGATGATAAATCTCATTTGTCTACAAAACACCTTCCAAATGATAAATAAACTCAAAATGTCACCATTTATGATATTATTATTAACATTATTTAGGATCTCCTTCAAAGCTTCAATTTCTTATGCTGCCTTACCTCATTCATGCCTCCTGCCTGATTCAAGACATGCTGACAGCATATTTCCCTCCCGTTCCAGCACCCCTGAGCACCTTCTAACTTAGACCACTCATTCATTTGTTCACTCATTTGTGTTGAGTGCAAAATGTGCCAGGACCTTTGCCAGAGCTGGGAACACACTGAGGAACAACATCCATCATAGCCTAGAATGTCATTTCTCACATCTTACCATATACTCTGTATAGAAAGACAGAAATATGAGGGTATTGAAAATATCTCCCTAAATACTGTTGAGTAATGCCTGCTCACCTAGTTACACACTTACACACACACACACACACACACACACACACACACAATCAAGGCTTATGGGTTCAGTTGAACATTTTCTCCCAATTCTTTGCTTACTCAGCTCCTGGATGCTGATTTCATCATGGTGAACATGTCTTTCTTCTTTATCCCCACTAGGCCTTTTTCAGATCTTCTATGATTCTAGGTACATAATATGAGGTGATTTCAAAAACTTCATGGAACCTGGAATTAATGTACAGGTTTATTTTGGTGCAAGAAAAATTTGAAATCCATGTATACTGTTTTCATAGTGTACATTTTCCATGTACTTTTTGAAGACTGTGCAGACATACTATCAATCATATTAAAATATGCCTGTACTTAAAATAAATACATAATATAGTAGCTTTATATTAGTTAGGCTAAGATGTAGTTGGAGTCAATTTTTTTTTTTAGGTCTCAAACCTCATTACTCTTGAAACCTTACACACCCTCAACACTGCCTACATATCGTTATCTTTGCCACGCTAACCCCACCACCATCTCAATTCTCCTTTTGTTCTGGCTCTTATGAGAGTAGTGGGAAAGAATAAACAGGTAAACAAGGTGTTCAGAGGGAAATTAGGAAGGTGTGTACCTTTGCAATTTTTTCCAAGTATCATATAGTGGTCACTGTCAAATGCCTACGTGAGAATACCCACATATATGTAGAAGCAGGCAAATCTAGATTCCCATAAGTCAGTCTCTTCTAGAGGCAGCAATTTTTAGCATTTACATGGTGCTTTATATTAATAAAGTATCCTCTCTTTTATTTAACCCTTTAATGTTATAAACAAAATATGATTATAATCCTATAATATAGAGGGCAAAATGGAACATCAGAGAAGGAATATAGCTAACCTGGGATAACACAGACAGTAAGGGGAGAGCTAGGATCTGAAAACAGCTGTGATGTCTTGAAATCCTGATTCCTTATTCTATCATCAGCTTTCTTCAAGAAACACAGTGTTTCCAGAATGAATAGGCCATCTTCCTGGGTGCCCTAGTCTAAGAGCTTTCAGAACATGTTCTCAAAATGCAAGTGTCTGCTGATTCTATGAGCTGACTGAAGGGACTTGCACACACACATGCCCATGCCTATGTAGTGTCAGGAAATTCTACTCTTGCTCCCCCCATCTTTAGCAGCCATCCAAGAACAAGGACCTCTAATCCCATTTCAAATTTGCACTGCATCAAGGTCAGTATCTCTCTTTTACCAAAGCCATAAATGCATTCTGCACAGTTTTGAACCAAATAATAACCAGCCCATACAGACAGGGTCTGACTTCAACATTATTGCATTTTTTTTAAGTCCATAACTGTCTTAAATTACTGTTCCCTCCAGCATCAGCAATGCTGTAAAATTCTCAGGGACAAGCCTTTACTACCTATCACCTCTCCTTGCTTTATTGTCGGGGGCAATTTTAATTCATTTCATTTCTGTGTCACTGTCACAGCAACTTCTCTCTTTGGCTCTACGTGTGTCTTGAAGTTCAGAGTTAATGTAGAAACCTTTGGTTTAATAGAAAAAATAATGCTCTTTGACTTTCTCTAACATTAATAGAGAGTCAGGTGAAGTCAGTCCTCAAATTCAGCAAAATAAAATTCTTTCCAAATGCCAAGGGACTCGTGGAAGTCTTTATATGAGTGATAGTGAGGCGAAGATTATCATTTACCTGAAACAAAGAAAAAATAAATAAATAAATGATTTTAGGAAATAAGTGAACTGGTTTTTCTGAGGCCTGGCATTGGTTTTCTGCTTTATCACTGATTGGATGAACCTATGACTTCAGGGGAAGGTCTTCATCTCTCTAAGGTTCTCTTTCTCCTTTCTCCTGCTCCTTTGTAAAAATTGAGATACAGCTATTGCCATTTATTTTCCACTCAGGGATGCTTTAGGTTTGAGCCCAGTGGAAAAAAACGTGGTACAAATTGTTACTGCTGACAATGGATCTGATCTTGTATTGAGCTGAGATGAACAAACTGCTCTCTGGGGAAGAGGAAGGTTCACCTATGTGAGGTAAATGAATTCTTCCCCAGCTCTCGGGAACAGTGAGATTGCTGATCGGTATACTGCTGCCCCAAAGAGGTTATTATCCTCAGTCCATTTGTGGATAACTTGCTCTGACTTGATATAGAACCCAGTCATAATAATGTCTTTTTGGAATTACACAGAACAATTGGATAATACACGCAGTTGTTATTTTTATTCCAGTATCAATAAGTATCTTGTATCACAGGCAGAGAAGAGGAGGGTAGCTATTTCTTTGAGCCAGCAGCTACTCCTTTCTTGTTCCTCACCAGAGCCTACATTAGTGGGAGACAGCTCCCCAAGGTGACCCAGAAAACTGAAAACAAGGGGTAAAGAGGAAGAAAACAGAATAAATGTTGACAGCAGCCTTTTCCCATCCCCAGGTATCTATTCCTTGCTTTCTCTCTCTGTAGGACAGATGCACTGGAAAGAAGGAAATCATAAAGAACTCTGGGGAAGGTAGAGAGTTTATAAAACTTTAATTATTTCTGGACAACTGACAGAGTTTCTGGTAAAAAAAAAATTAGTAATAATAGAAGGGAAGAGATGAGTCATAAGACTTATGGTCTTTATATTCTGTGATACCTGAGTCACTAAAGTAGAACTGAATGAATCAATCCATACCAGAAAAGGGGTCTTTCCTGGAAAATCCAGCTATATAATTTTCTTTTTACTTCTGACTTATATCTGAAAATGAAAACTTATCACTCCTGGCTTCTACCTCTTTTTCTTGCAGCAAATGTATTAAACAAATAATCATGCCATGCTGATAATAGTCCAGGCACTTTTCTGAGCCTTTGGCAAATTGCAGATTGGTAATTGGTAGAATGACTGTTACTAAAGGTTGCCTGAGTCTCCAAGATTGTCCGCTCTTTAACCTATACGCAAATAGCATTTCCATTTCAGAATTTCAGACTCTGTAATTTCTACAGTAGAAATGAATTTCTAAGAAAAGCATCATAGCATTTTTTCCTGTAATCTCATAGATGTTATTTTGTTGTTTGTTCTCTCAAAAAAAAAAAAAAAAAAAAAAAACCAACTTAACCCTTATTTGATATATATTGAAGTTTCAGGTTTTCCACTTTCTGTTGCACTCATTTCAGAAGTGTGCCATTCCCAGAAGAAACAGAAATTTTATACTGCTAGAAGTTTCACTTTAAGTATTTTGAGTGTTCCTTCATTATTTTATGGTCTTAACTTTAAATGAAGGAAAATAGAAAAAAAAATAATAGCTATTGAACATCTGGAATAATTATTTTTCTATCAGCAATATTCTGCACTAAAAGTAAGTGTGAAAAGTAACAAAGATTAATTAGTTAGGATATTTTTGGATTAACAGTAATATAAAACTCCAACTGAGTTTACTTAAATCAGAAAAATATCAATTATATCACATAACAAAAGTTTGGCAAGACTTTAATCAATTCAGTAACTCAACTATGTCAATTTCTCTGGGATTATCTTGGCATTCCTCATGATCCCAAGATGACTGCAGTGCTCTAAGTATCACTCCTTACACAACCATATTTAGAGTATTTAAATAGTATTTAAAGCTGTGCTTAATTTTTTTGTTCCTTGGGACCAGCAGTTGTCCTAATGGCTATGTCGCTGGACTCCGATATAGTCGACCGCGGTTCGAGTCCTGGCCCCAGAGGCTTCAACTCATGCCGGCTGCATGTGCATGTGTACCCAAGATCCCAAGAGGAGAATGGAAGAGAAGGGATTGCAGTGTGGCCACCCCTCTAAGGGGTGATTTATTGCTTTCTGTTTTTCTGTCTCTTTCTTTCTGACTAGCACATGTGCCCTATAGCAAAAACCTCTCCAAAAAAAAAATTTTTTTTCCTTAGGCATCTCTTTTTAAAGTCAAAGTAAAACCTTCTAAGATATTCCCAGGAGACCTCTTTTTTCATTTCTAGAGCTATTTCAATTAATCCATATAGTCCATGGAGCTACTTCCATGTAATCTTAAAGAATTTTCGTATTGTGCCCAAACAATCTAATGATCTCCATGTATTTTGCTGGCATTGTCATGTTATGATTTTGATGGACTGCAACATACATCCCTCTAGTTTTGGGATATTACACATAAAACACTTGAGAATCCAATGCTTGAATAAAACAAAGCTTCTGTTAAGAAGACTCATGAGCCTGGAGCTATATATCAGAGGAGGAAAAGTAATAAGAGCTGGGGATATATTCTTAGACTAGTACGAGTGGGAGATGTAAAGCCACTTCTGAGGCATAAAGTAAGGCAGAGAGAGAAAACACTATAGGGCTGGCTCTGTGATGCAGTGGTTAAGTACTGTCCATTGGGAGCTAGTTCTCCCATGACCCACCTAGGTTTGAATCCTAGCCCAGGTGATATGAAAAACATATCAGTTCCATAGGTATGTCTAAAATCCTGAAGAAAAAAGATTGCAGTGTGATCACATCCCATTGGTGGATCTCCCCTCCCCACCTCAATCCGGTCATTAAAAGAGAGAAAGGAAGGCTGTGAAGCCTAGGCCCCTTGTCAGGAGCCATGGCCTTCTATAAAGCAAGGTAGCCAGCCTACTGCAACTCTGCAGGGAGGTGGTAAGGAAATGAATACATCAACCTACCTCTCCTCCACTCTCTACAGATAGAACCCAAAGGAATGCCAAACTCATCCTGTGTGTCAGCCCCCTGGACACAAAGTAGTAAGGTAGAGTTTGAGGTGCCTAGAATGTGGCTCAAGTGAGACAGCACACATCCATCACAGATTCTACTACTTGAGCACTTACCCTGTCCTGAGCATTGGACATGTGATCTACATACATGAGATGGATTTCACATGACAGTGTCAACTGGGGTAAATATACTTGTCACTACACACTCAGGAAAGGATAGCAACATTGTTTGTAAAGTCCCTTTGAGGGGAAATTATGCAGGAAATGCTCAAGATAGAGCAGAGTAAATATGGGAGCAGAAAGGTCACGTATTTTGAACCTGAGGAAGAGGAGATCCTCCAAACCTGGAAAGAAAATGGAGGTTTCAGGTGATTTTGCAAATAGCAAATTTCCATACCCAATTCCAATTTTTACTGAGACAACACAGCACCTTGAAATATAAGCTTGTGCACTATACCTAGGGAAACTGAGGGTCTAAGTACCCAACCTTAACAAAGAATCCCCACACACAAGCTTGACAAAACAATGGCAGAGCCTCTCCTATTTAAATAGGTCACATGGACTTGAACAATGAGCATATAAATAACCACCACAATGGGCTGGGACTGAGGCTGAGGACTTGAGACTATCTTCTTCCTAGCCACCATTTAAGACTACTAGACAAATAGGCAACATTTATCTGTGGTTGGAGTCAGAGAAGAACAAATATGAATGATAAGAACCACCTCACCATCTTGGTGAATGGCTGCTCCATGACATTTAAATTTTATTTAGAAAAATTATATGGCATTTCTTATACCCAAATGAGATAGCGTAAACTAGTATGTTCAATAATTGAATTATTTGCTTTATATTATCAACTCTATAAAGTAAGAATTACTCTCACTCTCTTATGAACATTGAAAGTAAGATGTAGAGTTCAAATCACTTATCTATGATCATTCTACCGATAAATGCTTGACCTGGGATTTGTGCTTGCAACAATGTGCTCCAGAATTTACACTATCGATTGCTGTTCTACTTTACACAGAACTGACTGGGGTGGAAGTGTGGTCACCTTTTCTGGGCATCATGAAGTAACCTGTATATCATCACTCCATTGGATAATATTTGTTGCTAATGTGCTTTCACTATACAACAACACAACAGAGTTACATTGAATCTTTGTAAGCACTGCCCCACTTGATTCTTACACTGGACTCCTGAAAGGTAGCAAAGTCTTCCAACCACCAACACCCATCACCATTTCACAGATGGTGAAAAACAAAGTTAGAAACAAGAAGAAAGAAACAAAGACTATGAGGAAGTAAATGAGAAGTAAAGAAGAGACAGAGAGAGAAAAAGGGAGTACGGACAATAAGAAATAAAGGAGGAAGGAGTAAAGTAAGGCTACCTAACTTGAACAACTAGTACAAGAACCCAAACCTACTCCTAGTTCTGTACTATAAGCACTCTCTGCTTTAAATGAATTTTAAAAGCAAAACACAAAATATTGGTATTTCCTCCCTAGAGCACTGACCGTGATTCAGTGTTTGTGCAATGAGACTGAAAAGGTGATGAGTTCTGTATGTATCAGTGTGAGAATGCCAACAGACTGCTAATGTTAGCTACAGAGGATGGGTAAATGTCAGACAAGGATCAGTGACTCTTACAGGATCACTTACCTTTTCAATGCAGATCAAGATCTTTAGTACAAGCCGCTAATGTGCCACAAGTGTCATATTACCCCTCTATTCTAACAACAGTACCAATGGGGTGGCAGTTCTTGCCCTGGGAGAACTATCAATACAACCCTAGCCTTAAATGCTATCTCTGTGACCTAAGCCTTGTCTTCTGAGCTATATTGTTATAGCAGGAGGAATTTTTCCTTCTCTTCTTCTCTATTCTTTCACTTCTTGGGTTACCTTTCTAAACTAATGACATATTGGGTTATCAGAAAAGTCATTGACGCATTTTGCATAGAAAAATGTATCAGGTTGTTGGGAAAGTTATGACACGCTTTTCCCTGCAAAAACGTGTCATGACTTTCCCGATAACCCAACAGAAAAATACATTATGACTTTTCCAACAATCTAATATTAAGTTCTTCAGTTTTCCAAGAGTGAAATTTGATTCATCACCCTAAAGCTTACTTGTCATGGCCCCCTTAGAGTCAATCTATTCCATCTTTGAAATGCCCCTTAAATTGGAATTTATTATCCTTTCTCCACCACCTTCATTGCTATTCCCTTATTCCCTTAGTTCTCCCTTATTTTTTCCTCTTACCTAACTGTTGTAATAGACCCCTCTCTGATCTCTCTCTCTCCTTTTTTTTTTTTACTTTTTAAAAAAATCTTTTCAACTTGTTTTATTGAGATACAACTTATGCCACACAAAATTCACCATCCTAACCTTTTTGACAGGTATAGTTGAGTGGTTTAGAGTACACTTATACTCACAAAGTTGTGCAAGCTTCACCCTTCCCTTATTCCAGAACATTATCCCAAGAGAAAACCTCTACTGGTTCTCAGTCACTCCCTCACACCCTCCACACTCTAACTACTGGAAACCACTAATCTTCTTCCTGTCTCTTTAGATTTGCAAATTCTGGATATTTTCTAAAAGCAAAGCCACAAAAGATGAGGCTTTTGAGTCTGACCTCTTTTGCTTAGCATAAGCTTTTTGAGACTGGCATAATGGGTGTGGGGTTTTCTTTTGAGGTGCTAAGAATATCCTGAAATTAGACAGAGATGATGGTTGCACCACATCATGACTGCACTGAATGCTATTCTTTGAAATGGCTATAGTATTTCTTTTTAAAAAAATTTTGTAGATAAAGATTTAAAATATTTTATGTTACACTGAATCTCGTATCTTTTTATAGTGCATTACATTTCTTTTTCTAGCACGATTACCATGCGTCATCATCATAAAATAGCTTTAGATCTCTTTTTAGATGATGATGATGATTATTTATTCTAATTATTTTTTTAAGCATTCAATCACTATGTATCGTTTGACTTCTAAAAAGAATTTACCCAACATGAAGTACTTCTCAGACCAGTCCAGTTGAGAATACTATACATGTTATCATCAACAGGTAATAAACCATATCTGTGTCCAATTTATTACATATGATGGCACTTCAAAAAGTTAGTGAAAGGGACCAGCAGTTAGCGTAATGGCTATGTCGCTGGACTCCCACGTAGTCGACCGCGGTTCGAGTCCCGGACCCGGCGGCTTAAACTCATGCTGGGCACGTGTGCGTGCGTGCCCAAAATCCCGAGAGGAGAATGGAGGAGAAGGGATTGCGGCGTGGCCATCCCCCCTGGGGGGTGATTTCCTGCTTTCTATCTCTCTGTCTCTCTCTGTCTGTCTGGCGAGCGCACGCGCCCTATAGCAAAAACCTCTCCAAAAAAAAAAAAAAAAAGTTAGTGAAAGATCAAATTAAAGTATGAGTTTATTTTGGTGCAAAAAAATTTAAAATCCATGCACAGTTCTTCCATAATATACTTTTCCAGGAACTTTTTGAAGATCCCCTGTGTACTCCTATCAGAGTTACTTTTATTAAAATAAATATATATTAGCTATATCTATCTCTTGTTTGAAAATTTATTCAGTGAAAGTTACCTATTTGTTAAAACTCAATTTCCAGGCCAGTCCGTGGTTGGGCCAGCTGGATCCCACAGCATGGTTCAAGTCCTAGACCCAGTGGCTTGAAAAACACACCAGGTGTATGTGTGTGTGAGTGTGCACGCGTGCACACGCGCAACCCAAAATCTAGAAAGGAGGGAGAAATGTAGAAGTGAAGTGACTGCAGTATGATCAAGTCCATGGGGGGTGCTTTCTTTCTTTCTCTCTGTGTCTCTCCAGTGAGTGCACATACTCTCTGGCAAAGAGAAAACAAAACAAAACAAAACAAAACAAAACAAAAAGCTTTAATTTCTTTGGCATAGCATACAAGACCTTCACATGATTCGAACTTCTTTAGAGCCCCATCTCTTCCTACTCTCCCTCTTCTGCTTCTACTCTAATGCTACTAAATTTCTCACAAGTCTCTAATTGCATTTCTAATCCTATGTCTTGCATATGCCATTTTCGCTGCCTTCACTGCCCTCTCTGCTTTAAAGTCTCTCACTTGCCTTTTGAGACAAAACTGAAACATCATCTGCCCCACAAACCCTTTCCTAACCACTTATGCACAGTCAGTCAGTCCTCTGTCGGGATTATAACAGCACGTTGGCAGGGAACTAGGGGCAGCAGGGGAGCCTAAGCTGTGTTCACTGGTGGGATCAGCTAGATCTAGACAATGCAGGCAGCCTGGAGAAGAAAGATCTGTAGAAGCTATTGTGCTAAAATCCAAGTGCCTTGCAAGTATCAGGATGAGACACTGATCAGATCCAGTTGTTTGGTTTTTTTTTTTCTTTTTTTGGAGAAGTTTTTTTTGCTATAGGGCACGTGTGCTCGCCAGAAAGACAGAGAGAGACAGAGAGATACAAAGCGAGAAATCACCCCCCAGGGGGGATGGCCACGTCGCAATCCCTTCTCCTCCGTTCTCCTCTTGGGATCTTGGGCACACACACACACGCGCCCGACGTGAGTTTAAGCTGCCGGGTCCAGGACTTGAACTGCGGTCGACTACATGGGAGTCCAGCGTCATAGTCATTACACTAACTGCTGGTCCCCAGATCCAGTTTTGAAGTGATGGATTATGCTTAGCATCCAGTCTGTTTCTCAGATGTTTCCTCTAGTCTACAATAATCATGAGCTCATCTTTAAATGCTTGTGAATGAGAACTACAAAACAATGCTGAAAGGGCTACCACACAGCTCTATGGTTGACTAGAAACAAGATCACTAGATTGTTTGGGCATGGCAACGAAATCCTTTCCTTAAGATTAGATGGAGGGATGGGAACCAGCAGTTAGCATAATGGCTATGTCGCTGGACTCCCACGTAGTCGACCGCGGTTCACGTCCTGGACCCGGCGGCTTAAAACTCACACCGGGCGCGTGTGCGTGCGTGCCCAAGATCCCGAGAGGAGAATGGAGGAGAAGGGATTGCGGCGTGGCCATCCCCTCTGGGGGTTGATTTCTCACTTTCTGTCTCTCTGTCTCTCTCTGTCTGTCTGGCAAGCACACGCGCCCAATAGTGAAAACCTCTCGGAAAAAAAAAAAAAAAAAAAGATTAGATGGAGGGGCTAGTAGGCAGCATGGTAGTTAAGGGTGCTGGATTCCCATATGGCCAACCATGGTTTGAGTCCTGAACCTGGCGGCTTGCTTTCTCCCTTTTCCTTTCTCTCTTTCTCTATTTCTCTCTTGTCAAATTAAAAAAGTAATAATAACAAATGGAATGAAATAAATAATTATTGCTTTTTAATTACATGGAAATAACTCCATGGACTACATGGATTCATTGAACTAGCTCTAGAAAGTTAGCTACAGTTTTTTAAATGACAATGTTGGAGTGTTTATTGTCTTCCCCTCTGGGGAACTGTGGGAAGGATTCAGAAACCCATCCCTTGTGACTATGGACCAAGAAGTGGTTTTGACATCAGGTATCCCTAAAGAGGACTGAAATGAGAGAAAATAAATGTGGTGATTGCCACTCAGTAGTTCAAAAGACATACTGATGAACCTAAATAAGATATATATTAGGGACTTTCATCCATTCATTTAACACTATGTCATGAGGGTCTGTTATGTGAACGAACCATACAAAGTACCAAGGACATGGCAGAGAATGAGGCAGGCATATACAGTCCACAAATATAAGAGAAAGGCCATCTCAGGTATTGCTATATGTAATGAAAAAAAAAAATTTAGACAAGCTGACGTGAGAGAGAGCCAAGAATCAGAATATGTCTCACTGAGAAGATGATGCCTGGGGTGAGACCTGAGAAACATAATCAGCCTTGGGAAGATCCTGGGGGAAGAACATTCCAGGTAAGGGAACAGTAAGTGCACAGACCGTAAGATAGTAATGAGGTTGGCATTTCAAAAACCTGAAAGAAGGTCATAGTGGAAACCACTGTGGGCGAGCAAGCAAGAGTGGTAAGAGGTGAATCATGAAGATAAATAGTCGCTGAGTCATACTGGAACTTTTAGACCGTGCTCAGAACTTGATTCTGCGTGTAATGGGAAGCTCTTGAAAGGTTTAGCTAGGAACTGCCATGATCTGGTCTTTGTTTTTATGGCTTTACCATGCTTCTCTGTAGAGAATGGAACAGAGAGAGAATGGGCAGCAGAAGGGAAAACAGAGAGATTGGTTTTGTGTCCATTGCAATATCTCAGGCAAATGACAGTGGGTGCTCAGAACAGGGCAGTGGCAGTGGGGGTGGGGTGGGGTGGAGGAGGTCACTGGGCTGACTTGGAATGTATTTTGTAGGTAGAGTAGACAGACTTTCCTGACGTGTTGGATGTCAGGAAAGAGAAAAAAGAAGTAGTAAACACTGTGTTTTCTGGTTAGAGCAACTCTTAGAGAAATGCCTAATTATTGAAAAGGAGAAGTGGCTAAGGCATTGGATCCCATGGGGCTGAATGTGTGGTTGGAGTTTCAGACTTAGCAGTTTGAAAAACACGCTGAGCATGTGTGTGTGCATACCTAAAATCCCAAGTGGAATGAAGGAGGAGGAATTGAAGTGTGGCCATCCCCACTGGGGTGGGGGGGAAGCGGAGGGGGTGCTTTCTCACTCTCTCTCTCTCAAGTGTATGCACAAAAAGGGGGGGGCAGGAATAGGTGAGGAATTCTATTCATTTTGTGAACTTCCAAAAATTTAGATGCCAGGTGGGCGACTGGATAAAGGAAAGGTCTGGATGTCAGGACAGAGCTAGAGAGTTTAGGAGCTGTCAGAAAATCAGTGGTAGTTAAAGCAAAAGAAGCAGTCCCAGAAATAAGTGTGAAAGTTTGAGGGAAAGAAACTGACATTCCATAACCTTGTAGACAAGTGACATTTGTTAGATAATATTAATGTTTCTTAGAAAAAATTAGTAGGGGGATGCTTATCAAGAATAGAACTGTATGAGGCACCAACCTTAAAGGACACAGGTCAGAAGCCAGAAAAACTTGTGAACTCTGCATTACTCCTTTTCTTTCTTCCTATCACTCTCCTAACCTGGGATTTTGTAACTCCTAAATATCTTCCATCCTTTCCCTTGAAGATGTGGCTGCTGCCTGCATTCCTTTTCATCTTTGAACTTCTGCTGCATTTCTCTTTGTGATTAGAGTAATATTAACAGGATACAGTTGGGAAAATTCAGCATTTCTTTATTTAATGAGCAATATTTATGTGATTTAAAAAAGATATATAAAGAATGACAAAATAGCTTATTAGGGTGCTAGTTCCTAGAGCCAAATAAGCCAAAATAAGGCAAAATTTCAATAATCAAATATTATCCCTGAACATCTCCTAAATTATTCATATAAAGCAGAATGTATGGGTTTGTATATCAACCCTGTCTAGACACAAATCTCTCATTAAGTCCAAAGCAACCCGGCTTTACCCCAGCATTAATACAAAGTGCTTTTTCTGTGGTGGAATACCAGATGAAGCGTGGGTTATACCAAAAACTTTTAGCAGGTAAAATTGAATTTGTGAAAATTCAAAGGATGTATGAAATGACTCCATTTTATATCTAATATGAGTCTAAGTACCTCTGTGGCCAGATATCCAGATAACAAAGGGGGTGTTTCCAACAATAATGGATGGGAACTTTATGCACTAAGGTGTCAAGAGCCCTAAGAGCACAGAAATGAAACTGCTGAGAATATGTGATTCATTGCTGATTCAAAAGCAGAGACTGCCTTTGCTTATTATGGAACACGGGTGGGATAATGTTTAAGAATTTCTAAGTCACAATATGAAGGTAATGGCAAATCTACTTAAAATTTTCACAGTCAACTGCTATGTATTTTGAGTTCCCACTCCAAAAAGCTGGCAAGAAACTTAATCTTTGTTATCACAGAGGCTGCTACACAAAGACTCTGGGTTCTGCACGGCCAAGCCCAGTGCTTGGGGAGGACCTTCTGGTTTCCTGGTCAGGAAGTTCACTGCCTATGTGCTCACGGTTTAAGCCACTAGGCTCTCTTGACAATGAGGATTTGGATCAGGCTCTCTCTTGACAATGAGGATTTGGATCAGGCTCTCTCTCTCTTTTTTTTTTTTTTTTTTTTTGGAGAGGTTTTTGCTATAGGGCGCGTGCACTCGCCAGACAGAGACAGAGAGATAGAAAGCGAGAAATCACCCCTTCCCCAGGGGGGATGGCCACGCTGCAATCCCTTCTCCTCTGTTCTCCTCTCGGGATCCTGGGCATGCACACACACGCGCCCGGTGAGTTTTAAGCCACCGGGTCCGGGATGCAAACCGTGGTCGACTACATGAGAGTCCAGCGACATAGCCATTACGCTAACTGCTGGTCCCTCGATCAGGCTCTCTTTCTTTTTTTTTTTTTCTTTTTTCTTTTTGGAGAGGTTTTTGCTATAGGGTGCGTGCGCTCGCCAGACAGACAGAGAGAGACAGAGAGATAGAAAGCGAGATATCACCCCCCAGGGGGGATGGCCACGCCCACAATCCCTTCTCCTCCATTATCCTCTCGGAATCTTGGGCAGCACGCACACGCGCCCGGCGTGAATTTAAGCCGCCGGGTCCGGGACTCGAACCGCGGTCGACTACGTGGGAATCCAGCGACATAGCCATTACGCTAACTGCTGGTCCCGATCAGGCTCTCTTGACAACGGGGATTTCAATCTGTCTCTGTGAAGTGCAAAGTATCCCACACCCTGGGTGCACAGAGACTCCCCATGGAGTTTACAGCCACCCCAGAAAGGAACAGATATAATTCTTTTTTTTTTTTTTCTTGAGAGTATTTTGCTATAGGGTGCGTGTGCTTGCCAGAAAGACAGAGAGAGACAGAGAGACAGAAAGTGAGAAATCACCCCCAAGGGGGATGGCCACACTGCAATCCCTTCCCTTGTACTCTCCTCTCGGGATCTTGGGCACAGCATGCACATATGCCCAGCGTGAGCTTAAGCCACATGATGTGGGACTTGAACTGCGGTTGACTACATGGGAGTCCAGCGATACAGCCATTACGCCAACTGCTGGTCCGGGTACAGATACAATTCTAAAATTACAAAGCCCTGGCCTGGCTCTTCCTCACCCCTACCACCTCCAGAAAGGCACTTTATTTCTCAGCCTCCTGCAATTTCACCTGCATTATGACCCCTTTCAGGGAAGATTCAACCCAATCTTGAGATTAGGCTTTAGAAACAAAACTAACATCTTCTAGCTCTACAATAATAAGCCCTTAGACAAGGACTCACAAAGTCTTTAGATATAGGAAGGAAAATGAATGGCAAAGAAAGCGCATTAGAGCACAAGTTAACATTTTCAAAAATTATCTTGCTGGGACCAGCAGTTGGCATAATGGCTATGTCACTGGACTCTCATGTAGTCGACTGCAGTTTGAGTCCCGGACCTGGTGGCTTAAACTCATGCCGGGCATGTGTGTGTGTGTGTGTGTGTGTGTGTGTGTGCGTGTGTGTGTGTGCGCGCTCAAGATCCCAAGAGGAGAATGGAGGAGAAGGGATTGTGGCGTGGCCATCACCCCTGGGGCGTGATTTCTTGCTTCCTATCTCTGTGTCTCTCACTGTTTTTCTTGCTACCATTTTTATGATAGAAGGATATGATTGAGCACACGTACCCTATAGCAAAAACCTCTCCAAAAAAAAAAAATATTGCTACCATTTTTATGATAGAAGGATATGGTTTTAATGGGTAGAGATTCCAAAGTATTTTGCAAATATATGAAATGTTTATACTCTCCAAAAACTACAAACACATAGAAATTCAATGACTTTCTCTAAACTAGTCCTTTGAGCCAGGCTTAAGTGGCCAAATTGCTTATTCCCACATTACAAGTCTTCTTAGACAAGTTAGAATGGCTTTGATCTCATTACATTATCCTGGAAACGCAAGAGGCCACAGCTACTAGAAGAGAGGACTGGTACTGGAAAACATTTAGCCACATTTTCATGCTGAATTTGGTGAAAACTGGATACATTTCAATCTTCATGCAGTCTGGTGGCAGACAGTTTTGCCAATAGCACATTCAGTGTGTTGCATTGTAATTTGTTTATTTACAAATCTGTCTTCCCACAAGACTATGACTTCCGTGGGAAGAGGAATTCTAACTCACTCATTCCTATAATTCCAGCCAGACTTAGGGTCTGGCATACAGATGAGGCTCAATAACTGAAACATACTCTAATGACTGGGAATAGGCTTTTCCCACGTGGTTTCCTGTTTATTTGTCATGACAGCCTTCCAACAATTTAAGGCCCTCACTTAACACTTATACTCTATGATCCATTTACTTACTGGTCTGATGGTCAATTTCTTTGGTGCGCTCCATGACAAAGTCAGGCATGCCTCAGTTCTTTGGCCTTTCTATGCCCCGCAGAGCTATTCCAGAAGCTGCAGAGGATGCCTTTTATCACTGGCCTACTGCAGGTTTCTAGTTGGCTCTAGTTTAAAAATGCTCCTATAATCCCATTAGGGTCAGCTTTTCCTCCTCTGTTCCTTATCACAAATCACTGCTTCATGGAAGATGAGAAATCCCATCACTTTGGTTAACTGGGTCACTAAGAGGCCTATCAGTCCTGTGTTCCTGTTCTGAAAGCATAATTAAAGCCCTGACTAATTAGTATTAAAGTAACCTTAATTAACTAACCTAACTTACCACTAATCAAAGGAATGGGTCTTCTGAGAGATCATGGATCATTTTCTAGTCAGTACACACTATAAGTTAATATATACACATACCCCTATGGATGCACTCATTAAAGAAAAGAAAATAAAGCTCTTCATTGTTGGAACCATAAGTTGCTTACTTATTTATACTCTTTTCTCACAAAGGACTGAGCTCAGAGGACATTATTTTGCATTTGTACTGCAGAGCTCTTGCCATGATTATGAAACGAGAATGTTTAAAGTGGTCTTTACTTTCTCTGGGTTATTAGTAAGCCCAGGGTAATTAATTTATCAAAGTAATTCAGGGGCAGTTATAGCTGATTTCCACATTACAGATAGCCACTAGTCATGTACGTAATCATTTCACCTCCCTGGACTCTAGCCTCTTCGTTTGTAAAATGAGGTCAAAATATTAAGGCTCAACTTTAATATGTTGTGTTGTTCTATGAGAGTAAAGCTTTCCTTGATCCCTAAGTCCTCTACCTTGCAAACCTAATAGATAAGATGTCTATTCTACAGCACGGAATCACTCTTGTTGCTTCTCCTAATTATTGGTCCCTTTCATGAGTTTTTATTATATAGTCCCCCAAAATGTCTAAAAAAAGCATCATAACAAACTGCCTCTAGCAACTAATTTCAGTACACAGAAAAGGACTCAGCAAAATACTCTCTTACTCACCTTAATTATCTGAAGTTCCATACTTCTGTTCTACAATATGAAGTGTTTACAGCAGCCTATCATTTCTCCTTGATAATGCATGAGTTTCCAAGACCATTTTCTTAATACAGATTTGGAGTTAGACAGGATCAAAGTAAAACAGTGATGCTGATGAGAACACGCTACTGAAAGAAACCAAAGATAAACAAGGAGAACCAGCTTTATCAGCATCTTAATGTTTCTCCGGTGGACCCTGAAGAGACACGCCTCCCCCACACCTGTGCCCACACACCTCGGCCCAACCCTGCTTTTTCCACAATAAAGAATCTATACCTGCTGGAACTTGGTATCTGGCAATGGAAGAAATCCTATTAAGCACTGGAACTAATGTTTGAAAGTGGCTATGAAATCTCCTGTCTAAAAAGGCTTAAGAATAAGTTATCTTTCTTTTAGTCTGGCATTGTTTAAAAGAAATCTTTGACAAGCCCAGAGGTAGAGATGCCTATAGGCATCCCTTCTAGCAGTGTTCCCCTCTTGGGTGATTGCTGGGAGCATCAGCTGCAGGGCGTCTGACAGCCATAAATAACACCTGAGGAACCTATCCTGTCTCTGAAAACAGGTCCAAAAATTCTTTAAGTTGTTCCTTTATGTTTTAGTTTTGTCATCTATTCATAGTAAATGAATAAATGAATGAAAAGTGAGTGAGTAAATGAATGAATAAGTTAAAGCATCTTTTTCTACCTAAATGAGTACATCTGTATTATTCATTTGTAACATCTATGAGAAACAGAAATGAAAGGTCTTTTCCTTAGCATTTTTGCCTATATTATATAGCTTCAGTGTTCATAAGTATCTTTGAGACAATTAATTAAATATACGCATCATGGGTCCCACACATAAATATACTGATTTAATAGATCAGGCACTAATACAAGAATGTAAATGGTAATACCCGCACACACACACACTTCAAAGTTGTTACTAATATGAGTGGTCCAAAGGTCAAGCTTTGAGAAAAGTTGCTATACAAAGACTGTTGGTCCTCTTGTTTGTCACTCTGATAGTAGAATTTTCGAAAACTGTGAGTTGCAACGGTCCCACCTTCGGGACTAGGATCAGTCAAATGGAAGCAAGTATGACCTAAATAAGAGAAATTCAGATACTTGCCAAAGTGCAATGGGCATGGCAACAACTGACTTCAAGACTAAAGATACAGTAATCAAAACAGCATGGCATTGACACAAAGATAGATAGGTTAGGGACCAGCAGTTGGCATAATGGCTATTTCGCTGGACTCCCATGTAAACAACCACGGTTCGAGTCCCGGACCCGGTGGCTTAAACTCACACCAGCCACATGTGCGTGCATGCCCAAGATCCCGAGAGGAGAATGGAGGAGAAGGGATTGGGGCATGGCCACCCCACCCAGGGGGTTGATTTCTTGCTTTCTGCCTCTGTCACTCTCTGTCTTTCTGGAGAGCACACTCGCCCTATAGCAAAAACCTCTCAAAAAAAAAAAAAAAAAAAAAGATATAAAGGTTAATAAAGCAATGAAGAAGCATATAGAATCAAATAATAAACTCATACAGTGATTTTCAACCTAAGTGAAAAGACTACTAATTTACCAATGAATTGTTTTTCACTAAATGGTGCTGTAACAAATGGTGCTAGAACTAAATGGTGCTGTAAGTATTCCTATCTACCATATTTTAAAAGTAACTCAAAGCACGGGACCAGCAGGTGGCATGGCAGTTAAGGTGCTGGACACTCCCATGTGGCCGACCATGGTTCAAGTCCTGGACCTGGTGGCTTGCTTTCCCACTTTCTCTCTCTCTCTCTCTGTCTCGCTCTAGTCAAATTAAAATAAATGAATGAATAAATTAAAAAATTAAGAAAAGAATATTATAAAAAACAAAAGTAACTCAAAGCAGATAATAAACCTAATCATTAGACCAGGACCTGTAAGACATGGAGAAGAGAATCTTTGATCCTGTTTTAGAAAGAGAGTTCTTAGATACAATGTCAAAACTGCAATCCAGGGAACCAGCAGTTAGCGTAATGGCTATGTCGCTGGACTCCCATGTAGTCGACCGCGGACCCGGTGACTTAAACTCACGCCGGGCGCATGTGCGTGCACGCCCAAGATCCCGAGAGGAGAATGGAGGAGGAGGGATTGCGGCATGACCATCCCTCCTGGGGGGTGATTTCTCGCTTTTTATCTCTCTGTCTCTCTCTGTCTGGCGAGCACATGCGCCCTATAGCAAAAACCTCTCCAAAAATACAAAAACCTTCTCCTCTTTGAAAAACACTATTAAGAAAATGAAAAGAGAGACAGCCCCATAGCAGTTAAAGAAGTCAGATCCCACATGGTTAATCACAGTTTTCAAATCCTAGTTTTGGTGGCAGGGTGTGTGTGCCCAAAATACTGAAAGAATGGGCCTGACAGGTCTCACTGGGGTGAGTGCTTCCTCGCTCTTTGATGAGTGTATGCACCCTCTGACAATTAAGAGATATAACTTCAAAGAAAGTGAAAAGAACCACAGATTAAAAAAGAATATTTGATAGTACTTGCAAATCATAAATTAGTATTTGCAAATATATTGCAACCACAAAATATAAACAACACTAAAAACTCAGTAAGTTGAATAATATAAGAATAACAAAACCTCATTTTTATAAAAGTTCTCCCAGAGGGCACATGTACTTGCATGGGCGTTGGGACGTAGAGTGATGAGAAAGCACTGCCCAATAGGAAATGTTCTTGCCACGGTCCACGTTTCCTCCTCGTGGGACTTTTGGGCACATAGAAACACACATTCACCATGTTTCTCAAGCCACCAAGTCTGAAATCAAACCATGAAGTCAGCCATGTGTGAGTCTGCCTTAACCACCATGCTATAGGCTAGCCCCAAAATAACTTATTTTTTTAAATAGACAAAAGATTTTAATAGACATTTCACCAGCAAACATATGGGTAGCAAATGGACACATAAGGAACAATGCTAGGGACCAGCAGATGGCACAATGGTTACATCCCTGGACTCCCATATAGTCAACTATGGTTTGAGTACCAGACCCAGTGGCTTAAAATTCATGCTGGGTGTATGTGAATGTACGCCCAAAATTCCATGAGAAGAATGGAAGAGAAGGAACGGCGGTGTGGCCACTCCCCCTGGAGGGTGATTTCTCACTTTCTGTCTCTGTCTCTCTGGTGAGCACATGTACCCTATAGCAAAAATCTCTCTTTAAAAAAAAAAAAAAGATGCTCAACATCATCCATCATTATGAAAGACAAAGTAAGAACAATGAGATAACACTACATGTATCAAGATTATGATGAAGGTAGTTTAAAATACTGACCAAAACAAAATCAAAGATGAAGAAACTAGAATACTACTCTACAATGAAATTAATGAACTATTAGTACATGAAACATGAATGAGTTACAAAATATGCTGAATGTAAAAGCCAGACAAAAAGAGTACAGTTTGTAAGATTCCATTCATATACATTCTAAAAAATGAAATTCACTTTATAGTGACAGAAAGTAGATTTGTAATTTCCTAAGAAGGAGAATGCAGATATGGAAGAGAGTCTGTGATTAAAAATGAGCCTCAGCAATCTTTGAATATTGACAGATATGTTCGTATCTTTTGTATATGTCTATGATAAATATGACAAAACTTATCAAAATATATACTTTATGTGAAAATGATTACGTGTCAATTATATCTTAATTAAATTGTTTAAAAAATAATAACTATTTAAATAGATAAAGAACAGGAAAAATCAAGGGAAAAGCAATCTTCAAAAAATTCAAGAAAGAAAATATTATCACAGTACACAATTTGACTCACCAGTGAGTTATATTTCCAAAGTCATGAAAATATATAAATACTGAATATTGATTTAATCTAAATTATGATATGGCTTTATCCAAGAGAAGGTAATAAGAACATGGAAAGGAGAGGAGAAAGGAACACATGAGAGAGTTAATTATCTTGACCTACTATAAAAAGAAATCACAAGACAATGTATAAAATTACAAAGTTGAGAAATGTAGATTACACAGATTATTTAGAGATACGAAGGCAAATATCAGAAGTGCTAAAAAGTTGAAAGTATCTATTCCTTGGAAGTAGGATTAGAAGACAGTAAGTAGTAAAGCAAAGAAGACTTACTGGTTTTATGCACACAGGCACATAACTTATGGTCCCATTTAAACCATTTGCATTAACAAACCATTGCTGGCAGGCAGTGTGCCATGAGTATTTTTATATTTCTGTATACCCCAGATTTTATGATTGAATGGCAAACATAACTTGGAAGTTAGAGAATAAAAATTTCTTTAGATAAGATTTGGATTTAACTCTCCTAGGATTACTTGCTTATATTCTAAGGGGGATAAACCCCAGAAACAACTTTTTATTCTTATTCAGAGATATTTGTTCATAGTCTAGGATAGTCCTCTCCCCTGATCTAGTAGGATTTGATTAGAATAAAATTGTGCCTCTCCAGCAAGAGGAGGGGTAGATGTCTTAAATGCCTGATGTAGTACCAAGCCTCATGATTTCAGAGATCCTCTTTTGTAATGCCAAACCACTGCACACTCAGGTGAACATCTTGGGCTTGCTGAGCTGCTTGTTGGAGAACTGGGGTATAGATAACCATGTAACGAATATAACATGTTAAAACCACACAAATGTAGGCTTTATTTCAGGAATGCAAAGATGGCTCAACATACCCAAAATCATAAACATAATACACCATATAAACTTGAAGAAAGATAAAAAAAAAATGATCATATCAACTGATGCAGAAAAAAAGCATTTGATAGAATACAACATCCCTGATTAAGACTCTCAGCAAAATCAGCATAGAAGGGTCATTTCTCAACACAATAAAAGTTATCTATGAAAAACCCATGGCTAACATCATTCCAAATGGGGAAAAGCAGCTTTTCCACTAAAAGCTGGTATAAGACAAGGACACCCGCTTTCTCCACTCCTTTTCAATATAGCACGGGAAATCCAAGCCAATACAATCAGAAAAGAGAATAAAATAAAAGGCATTAAAAATAGAAAAAGAAGAGGTGAAACCATCTCTATTTGCAGATGACATGACTGTATATATTGAAGACCCAATGATATCCATAAAAAATTCCTAGACGTAATAAAGGAATACAGTAAAGTTGCAGTATACAAAATCAACATACAAAAATATACAGAATTTGAATCTATATATGAATTACAAGCAGACTGAGCTAGAACTGAAGAAAGTGACCCCATTTACCATAGCCACAAAAAGTATAAGATACCTAGGAATAAATCTAACCAAAGAAGTCAAAGACCTCAACAAGGAAAACTATGAAAAGCTAAAAAAAGAAATAGAAAATGACACAAAAAAGTGGAAGGACATTCCATGTTCCTTGACTGGAGGAATTAACATAATTGAAATGGCAATTCTACCCAAATTAACCTACATATTTAATACGATCCCAATCAAATTACCAAAGATATTATTCACAGATCTAGAAATGACAATCACAGAATTTGTCTAGAATCATAAAAGACCTCATATTGCCAAATCCATGAAGTGCAAGAAGAGTGGAGTAGAAGGCATCTCACTCCCTGACCCCAAAATATATTACAAAGCTGTGATAATCAAAACAGTATGGTATTAGCACAAAAACAGACATGCAGACCAATAGAACAGAATACAGACCCCAGAAATAAACAGCCAACTGATTTTTGATAAAGGGGACCAATCAATTTGGTGGAATAGGAAAACCTCTTTAGCAAATGGTGTGGAGAAAACTGGGCATCTGTCTACAGAAAGCTAGATCTGAACCCCTATCTGTCACCATTAACAAAAATCCACCATTAACAAAGTGGATCAAAGATCTAAACCTAAGACCTCACGCTATAAAACTACTGTTAGAAAACACGGGGGAAACTCTAGAAGACATCAGGGTAGGCAAAGACTTCTTAAATAAGACCACAAAGCACAGGCAATAGTCCCAAAAGTAGACAAGTAAGATTACATCATATTAAGAAATTTCTGCACATCAAAAGGAACAATAATTAGTGTGAATCAACAACCTTCAGAATAGGAAAATATTTTTGTAAACTATGCCTCAAATAAGGGACTAACTGATAACCAGAATACACAGGGAACTCAAGCAGCTTACCCCCCAAATAAGTGATGAACTCTATTAAAAGATGGGAAAATGGGCTGAAAAAAAACCTCTCTAAGGAAGACATATAAACAGCCAAAAAGAGTATTTAAAAAAATGTTCAAGGTAGCAGTTAGTGTAATGGCTATGTCGCTGGACTCCCACGTAGTCGACCGCGGTTCATGTCCCAGACCCGGTGGCTTAAAACTCACGCCAGGCGCATGTGCATGCGTGCCCAAGATCCTGAGAGGAGAATGGAGGAGAAGGGATTGCGGCTTGGCCATCGCCCCTGAGGGGTGATTTCTCGCTTTCTGTCTCTCTGTCTCTCTCTGTCTATCTGGCGAGCGCACATGCCCTATAGCAAAAACCTCTCCAAAAAAAAAAAAAAAATGCTCAACATCCCTCATCATAAGAGAGATGCAGATCAAAACCACAATGAGATACCTCCTAAACACAGTCAGAATAACTAAGATTAGGAAAAAAAATGATAAATGCTCACAGGGATGTGGTGAAATTTCCCACTACTGGTGGGAATGTAAATTGGTCCAGTCACTATGAACAATAATATTGAGATTCCTCAAAGATCTACAAATAGAACTACCATATGATCTAGCAATCCCACTCTTGGGTAGTTACCCAAAGGACAGGAGAATGCTCAGTTGGAAAAGTGCTTACACATTTACATTTATTGTGGCATTATTCACAATTGCTAAGACATGGAACCAACACAAACATCCACAAATAAATAAATGAATTGAAAAAGAGTGGCATATATACCCTATGGAATACTACTCAGCCATAAAAAAACAACAAGACCCTGGCTTTTTATAGAAAGTGGACAAAAATGAGTGAAGCATGCCAGGCTATAAAGGAGAGACATTGTATGTCTCCACTTAATAGAAACTGATTATTACAAAATGGTTATAGATACTGGATACAGTGTGGGAAAAGGGTGGGAGAAGGGGGAAAGTGAAGGAGGGAAATCAAGGAGAAAAATAAAGAGGCAAGACATTTATGGGACATAGAAATGGATCATTATCTGTTGATGATAATGTGTATAGTATCTTCAATGGACTGATGTGAAGTGTATTCATGTTGGAAAATTCACTTTATAAGCTAAGTGATGTATAGTGATTGAATGCATAAAAGAAATTAAAATATAAATATATTAACACACAAACACACACAGATTATCTTACATTTTCTATGGATCAGAAGTCAGAAGTTACCTGGGTCCTCTGCTAGTGTCTTACCAGGCTGAATTCAAGGTGTCAGTCAGGTATGCAATTTTTTTTTTTTTTTGGTACATGTTGGCCATAGGGCATGCGTATTCACCAGAGAGATAAAAGTGTTCTAGAATTTTACCAATCGATTTAGTCTTTTCAAAGAATTTACTTTTGATTTTGCCTTGGTCTAGGCCTACATGATTAATTAGATTTAATTTAATTTATTTATTTATTTATTTATTTATTTATTTTCAGTTTTACTATAGGGCATGTGTGCTCACCACAGAGAAGGGGGAAGTGAGAAATCATTCCTCGGGCGGGTTTGGTCATGCCACAATCCCTCCTCTTCCATTTTCCTTTCAGGATATTGGCCATGCATGCACATGCACCAGCATGATTTTCAAGCTGCCAGGTCTAAGACTCAACTGCAGTCAGCTATGTGGGAGTCCAGCACTGTAAGCACCACACTACCTGGTGATCCCCAGGTCTTCATTTTTGTTCAAAAGGTCAAGGTCCTCTTCTAAGATTACTGGTTGCTGACAGCAGCAAGTTCCTTGTGGTGGTATAACTGAGGTCCCATTTTCTGTCTGAGTGTTGCATCAGGAACTGCCATTAGATTACACAGACTAATCTCAGACTCTTGACACGTGGCCCTCTCCATAAGCAGTTCCTAAGGTAATTTGCTTCTGAGAGGTCAGCAAGAGAATCTCCCTCATACTTTCAATCTTTTTTTTTTTTTTTCCTCCAGGAAGAGCTCAGTTTCTTTGAAAGATTCATCTGATTATGTCAAGTCCATTCAGAGAGATCTCTCTTTTGATTAACTTAAACTCAACTGGTTTTGATCTTAATTGCATCTGAAACATTATTTTAGTGTCGTCTTGTAAAATATCCTATTCATGGGAGTGAAAGTCTTTATATTCATAGATTCACCCACTATGGGAGGGGCTAGCCAGGCTGTGTATATGAGGTGACAAGGAAGTTTGAGAGTCATCCGAGAGTTCTGCTCACCACATTCTATGACCCCCACATACTTGAAGACACATGTCCAAAGTGACAAACACATGGATGCACATCATACCATTGTTGGTAACAGGAAAACTCGTTACTTCTTGCTATGGTCTGAATGCTTGTGTACCTCAAAATTCATGTGTTGTAACTTAATTCTAATGTGATTGTATGAAGAGTGGGGACTATGGCGAGGTGATTAAGAGAACAGAGTCGTCATGAATGGGATTAGTGCTTTTATAAAAGAGGGCTAAGAGAGATATTTTTTGTCCATTTCCATAATATGAAGATGTGGCAAGACAGTGACATTTTTGAAGCAGAAACAGAATTCTCACAAAACAGCAAACCTAATAAAACCTTGATTTTGGACTTCTCAGCCTCCAGGACTCTGAGCAATAAATTTCTGTTGTTTATAAATTACCTGGACAAAAGTATTTTACTATAGCAGCCTGAAAGGACTAAGACACATCTTATCCAATATTTAAAATGGGAGATATAAAAAAAGAAATATTTTAGGTTGGAACATTATATAAAAGTTCAGCAATAAAAATTAATAACTAGGTAAAATATAGGTACTTTAATACACATGTTCCTTTGCTCAATAAATATAATGGTGAGTGAAAAAAAATAGATATGTCAAATTTTAAAATGCATGAGAAGAACAAAGTTGGAAGACTGACACTACCTTTGATCATCAAGACAGTACAGTATTGATAAAAAAGAACATAAAATAGATCAATGGAAAAGAATGTAGAGCCCTCAGGACCAGCAGTTAGCGTAATGGCTATGTCGCTGGACTCCCACATAGTCGACCGCGGTTCGAGTCCCGGACCCAGTGGCTTAAAACTCACGCCGGGTGCATGTGCGTGCGTGCCCAAGATCCTGAGAGGAGAATGGAGGAGAAGGGATTGCGGCGTGGCCATCCCCCCTGGGGGGTGATTTCTCGCTTTCTGTCTCTCTGTCTCTCTCTGTCTGTCTGGCGAGCGCACGCGCCCTATAGCAAAAACCTCTAAAAAAAAAACCAGAAAGAATATAGAGCCCTGAAATATCCACACATAAATAGAATCAACTCACCTTGGACAAAGGAGCAAAGGCAATACAATGGAGCACAGAGCATTTTTTCAACAAATGAGGCTGTAGCATTTGACAGCTACCTGCAAAATAATTAATGTAGACACTGACCTTATGCCCATCAAAAAATTAACTCTAATGGGATCCTAGACTAAAATTTAAAATAGAAAACTACAAAACTCTTAAGATATACCATAGAAGAAAACATATCACTTTTGGAATGGTGATGACTTTTTACATACAACAACAAAGGAGCAATCTATGAAAGAAATAATTGATAAGCTGGACTTCATTAAAATGAAAACCTTTGTTCTTCAAAAGACAATGTCAAGAGACTAAGAACAGAAGCCACAGGCTGGGAAAAAATATTTGCAAAAGACTCATCTGATTAAAGACTATGATCCAAATATACAAAAAACTCTTAAAACTCAACAGTGAAGAAACAAACAACCCAAGAAAAAGACACTTAACCAAGAAATCAATATAGAGATGTTAGATAAGTATCTTAAAAATATGCTTCACCTGGTGTGTAGTATGTTGTCAGGGAAATGCGTATTAAAACAAAGAGACACATTGCACATTTGTTAGAATAGCCAAAACTCTAAAACACTAACAACAAATGTCAGAGAAGATGTGGATCAACAGGAACTCTTATTCATTACTAATGTGAAAGTAAAATGGTACAGGCACTTTGGAGAACAGTCCAGTGGTTTCTGACAAATATATGCTTACCTTGCAGTCAAATAATTGCACTCCTTGGTATTTATGTAGAAGAGCTGAAAACTTAGATCTACACAAAAGTATGCACATGCATATTTATACAGCAACTTTGCCAAAACTTAGAAGCAAACCAAGGTGTCTTTGAGGAGATAAATTAATAAATAAAACATACAGAAAATACTCATGAACATACTTAAATGTACGCCAAACTATTTCTATAAAGCATTGACAGGATACACACTAAAGCCGTCAAGTGGCTGTTTTGTGAGTGATGAGGGAAATGAGACTGGGGTTCTGGGTTATCAGAAGGTTATAACTTCTCATGGAATCACACGCTGTCCTAAGAAATTTTGAACAGATATAACAACATGTTAAAAATAATTCTATGTAATGATACTATTTTATATGGTCTTTACTATATCATTAAATATTTTTGGGACCAGCAGTTAGCGTAATGGCTATATCGCTGGACTCCCACGTAGCTGACCGCGGTTCGAGACCCAGACCCGGTGGCTTAAACTCACGCCGGGCACGTGTGCGTGCGTGCCCAAGATCCCAAGAGGAGAATAGAGGAGAAGGGATTGCGGCGTGGCCATCCCCCCGGGGGGTGATTTCCTGCTTTCTGTCTCTCTGTCTCTGTCTGTCTGGTGAGCACACGTGCCTTATAGCAAAAACCTCTCCAAAAAAAGAAAAAAAAATATTTTTAATTCACTTATTTCTTGAGAGAGAGAAAAAAGGAGACAAGCACCAAACAGGGTCTTCACGTTGCTAACGACCTTCAGTCTCAGCCAGCCCAAGCTACGAGCCCGTGTTCACACATCCAGCATACTAAGGGAGGTCATGAGATATGAACTTAGGACCTTCCTCATGTGAGTCCAGAGGCATTATAACTGCACCACCACCTGGCTCCTAAATAAATATTTATTTTCAAAATTTCTGAAAATCAAAATTATTTTTAAAGGGGACAATATTCTTATTACATTCAAAAGACATCATAAAAATGATACAAAATATTTAGAGCAAAGACAGTCTTCAGAAAATTCATAAACAAATTGTGATGAAATTTGCAAAAAAAAAAAAAAATAGTTAAGGCAAGAAGTTCAGGGAGGAGACAAAAGGGAAGATGCTTGCAGGTAAGTAATGGCAGGCCAGGCATTCAATTTATTTCCTCATTACTCGTTCCACATCCCTTCTCAGCAGGGATAATGTATCGGTTTTTCATCACCCATGTTATGCCGTGTAATGGCAACAGAAAACATAAAATGTCAGTGACATATAGCAATAAATACTTACTGCTCACAAGCCTTTGGGTTGACTAAGCAGTTTTTCCCATCTGAACCGGGCTCAGGGAGACTTCACATGTTCATTGCCAGCTGTTGGTCAATTAAATAGGGCACCGTGGCTGGATTCTCTCACAATTCCGGGGCATCTTGCCTCTGTTCCACACGACTGTCCTCCCCAGGCTAGCTCAGGCTTATTCTCCAGCGAAGAAAGAAGAGCAAGAGAATGCAAGAGGAAACACATGGGGCCTTTTAAGACCTAAACTCAGAACTGCCAATGCCATCAACTACTCACATTAATATCAAGGCAACTCTACAGTCTTTAATAGAAGGAGTAAACAAAGCGAGACACTCTACAATCAACTTATCACAGTTAAACAAGAACTATCCTGAGGTATAGTTTTTCCAGTTTACTTCATTCACGATGAGAATTAAGAAGAAGCTAGACAGAGCAGAGATTAGAAAGGACTTGTTTAAAATGGATCCTTACATGTCCTTGCTTGAAATAAGCAATGAAGATGTCAGTATTTTTATAAACCAATATAGAACCCCCTCCCCCCCAGAATGTGGTGACTCTGAGAAACATAAGGACTAGTTTCTTCAGAAATGCAGTCTGAAGAAAGCTAACTTCTCTACCTGCCTAAAGGGATGGAATTCTATGCTGGGAAGATTACCATCTATAAGGGCTACCTTCAGGCCACAGTGACAATGATATCCTTGCCAGAATACCTGTAAAGACTTTTCAGGAGAACTCCATGAGAAAATATAATAGGGAAACACCACATGTGACTATTATCTCCCTCGTGGAATGTCACATGCATATCAGTTTTGGTTTTTTTTTTTTTTTGGAGAGATTTTTGCTATAGGGCACGTGCGCTCGCCAGACAGACAGAGAGAGACAGAAAGTGAGAAATCACCCCCCCCCCGGGGGGATGGTCATGCCGCAATCCCTTCTCCTCCATTCTCCTCTCGGGATCTTGGGCACGCACGCACACGTGTCCGGCGTGAGTTTCAAGTCACCGGGTCCAGGACGCGAACCACGGTCGACTACGTGGGAATCCAGCAACACAGCCATTACGCCAACTGCTGGTTCCCCACATGCATATCAGTTTTGAACACTGCTGGCTGCCAGCCCTACATCCATTCCCTCTTCTTCTTACTAAAAAAATTATTGATTTTGCTTTAGGACAGCAATGAACCAGTTAAAAATATTCATTATTTCAGATTCCTTTAGAGCTAGGAATAGTCCATGTACTCCTTCCTTCCAATAAGACACAGAATAGCAAGAATAGTAGGAAACTGATTTATATACTGACAAATTTGTTTTAAAGCCTTAACTATCCTGGAATAGATATTCTTGGCTTATTCAGAGTCTATTTGTTGGAAAATATTTATTAGTCACCTTACAATTTCCAAACTCTGAGCTAGGTTCTAGGTATACAAAGGTAATGTAATACTGTTTCCAGATCTCAGTTAGTTTAAGTCAAGTAAGTGTGACAAAACAATTACTTGTAATGCAACGTATCTATCATTATGTTACTATAACTTAAGGACAATTTCAAATACCCAGAACACATATTCATGATCCTCCTGATTTGTGAATATTGTTCTATGCACTGTCAGGTTGGGAGAAACTGGATACTTAACTAGGAAGGAATTGGAGTCAATGATCTAACATTTGCATCTTAACCTCAGCTTTGATTTTCTTTAATGCCCTTGTACACATGACTCATGTCATAGTTCAAAAATGCCATTTTTTGTGACAATCATAAACTAAAAATGGTGATGATAGAAGTGAAGAGACTTAATATGTAAAGAATAGGAGAAAGATGTGGTTCTGACTAAAGGGGGTTCAAGTTTGAGGAGAAGGTAATTTGGTTAACTTTAACAGAAGGACATGAGCATGTTGTCAGAAGACGGGAGACTTTAGGGTGAAGGTCGAGGTTGAATGTGCAAAAAATAGTGGCTACCTGGAGCGAAGTCTCAGAGCAGATAGGATGGACTGCAATAAAGAACAAGAACACGGTGTTAACCTGAACAGAAAGAAAACATCCTCTGGTACAAGAGGAAGGGAGTAAGATGAGAGGGAATGCAGGGCAGTGTGAGGATGGAGTCGAGATTCTTATGGGTTGAATTGTGTCTCCCTGCACTGTCCGTGTAAGTGGGAAACCCTTACCTCAGAATGTGTCCTCCTTTAGCAGTGGGGCTATTGCTGACTTAGTCAAGGTGAGGTCACACTGCGGTAGAGTAGGCCCCTAATCCAAAACAACTGCAATTCTTTTAAAAAGAGAATTTGGACACAGACACACACACAAGGAGGACATTGTGAAGACACACGAGGGATGATGACCATGTGACACCTGAGGCAAAAAGTGGAGTGAAGCATATACAAGCCAAGGAATACCATAGATTGCCAAGAACTTCCAGAAGCTGGGAAGAGGCCAGGAAGAAGCCCCTACAGACTGCAGAGAGTGCATGGCCCTTGCAGACACCATGGCTTCAGGCTTCTAGACTAGAAAACTGTGACTCAATACATTTTGTTGTCATAAGCCATCGAGTTTGTGGTACTTTGCTACAGCAGCCTTCGGAACCTAATATAGGAATGTTGAGGAAAATTACACTTGTGGCCTTATGTTATTAATGAAGAATAAGTTAAGGGGCTAGCATGAAGGTTTAGAAAGGGGTGTTGAGCAGCAGTGAGGTTCTAAACTACTTGAGAGTAATAGATGTGGAAGCCAAGGATGAAGATATAAAAATGAATAATGAGGAGGGACCTGGCTTTAGTCAGTGACTATGAATTTATGGTAACACTAATCTGATAAAAAACCAAGACACAAACAGGGATTTAAACATGATAAAGGTGGTATTTTAAATCAATGAATAAGTGATGGATTATTTAATACAACTGACAACTTGAGGAAACAAACATTTACAGGTAGAATACTCTGCCCTCTTGAATTTAAAAATGACCTTAAAGAGTTGTTTATCATAATAGTAAGAGAGAAAGAGGGAAGGAAGGAAAGAAAGAGAAAATATCCAAAAAGTAAAAATATCATATAAATGACATTTAGTCGTTAATAAGTTTTGCACAGTGAAAATGTATTTTTATTCACTGAGAATTATTTATACATGCTATTTTCAATTGTTATAATTTTGTAAATAATTTTTTTTTCCAGAGAGCTTTTTGTTATAGGGTGTGTGTACTCACTGCAGAGACAGAGAGTCAGAGAGACAGAAAGCGAGAAATCATCCCTCCAGGAGAGATGGCCATACCGCAATCCCTTCTCCTCTATTCTCCTCTCAGGATTTTGGGCAGGCACACACATGCACCCAGTGTGAGTTTTAAGCTGTCGGGTCTGGGACTAGAACAGTGGCCGACTATGTGGGAATCCAGTGATGTCACCATTATGCCATCTGTTGGTCCCTGTATCTATACATTTCTAATGAAAATAAAAGTTACTGATTATTATCTCTAAATGATAGAATGACAGGTCATTTTATATAATTTTATTTTACAAATTGTATCATTAATTTGTGATTTTAACCATCTATAACTTTGTTTTAAAAGGGAAGTACCATAACAATTTTGATTCCAGAATTCTAATATTGCAATTTTCAAACCAGACCAATTTTTCAACACCTTTTCTTCAAAAATCAAAAAGAAATTCATAGATGGAGAGCAAAAGGATTATGTGGAAAGGATATACACAAACCAGATACCCCAGGAGGCCAGAGAAGGGAATTACATACCTTTATCATATGTATAATACACACCTGGTACATCAGTCGGGGACACTGAGAAAGAAATGCGTGAAATTTGGGGAATAAAATACACGTGAAAAAAAAATTAGGCTTTTAGCAAGGTGGGTGATTTAATGTTTTATGGCTTCTTTTTTTAAAAAACTTAGAGATTAGCAATGCCTTATTTTATGTCATGTGAAGTTAGCTTTTACCTGCTGTCATCTGAGTGAGTAACCTTAAGTTTAGGGCACTTGGGATTTTGACCTTGTCCATTTCACTCCTGCATGTGACAACATTATGCACAGGTAAGTGGCTGTTACACAGACAGGGACAGTAGGTACCAGCCTTACATGCCAGAGGGTAGGAGGGTCTCACTGACAGGGTTGGCCACAGGAGCTTCAATAAACTACAGCAAGGGTTCAATTATAGGTGACAAAAATATTTCCGTATACAGACCTTGGAGATGTTAGGGATTTGAAATGTATTTCCTAGTTTTGCTGTGTTTTTGCAGTCAAGACTATAAATTGATGCTAAATTCCCTGAGAACTTCAGTGCATACACGCCTCTAGCTTTAAATTTCTATGCAGGACTAGGTAGACAGTATAGGTAAGCTGCCTGAATTTCCATTTATTTTCCTCATCAGTGAAGGTCAAAAGTGGTACTGTGGCTGGGCTGGTCTCTGGGATCCATGAGTCTTATCTAAAAGTCTCTTAAGATTGTTCCCAAACACATCGTCTCAGGTTAGTTCTGGATTTGTTATTTTCATAAACTCTGGTCATAGCCTTGGATTTAGATTTCAGAGACTCAATCTTACTGTTGGGTTAAAATAGCTTTTCTGGGGGCCAGCAGATGGCATAATGGTTATGTTGCTGGACGCCAACACGTCCAACCGTGGTTCGTGTTCTGGACCAAGTGGCTTGAAACTCATGCCGGGAGAATGTGCGTGCATGCCCAAGATCCTGGGAGTAGAACAGAAGGGATTGCAGCATAGCCATCTCCCCTGGGGGATGATTTCTCATTGTATCTCTCTCTCTCTCTCTCTCTCTCTCTCTCTCTCTCTCTCTCTCTCTCTCTCTCTCTCTCTCTCTCTTTCTCCAGACCTATATGCCTTAAAAGAAAAACCTCTACTCAAAAAAAAAAAAAAAATCTTGTCTGCCTTCTCTTCCCTGAGTAGAACAGACGTACACAGGTAATAGTTCTCCATCAAATCAAGACTCATTCACTTACATTCCTGCCTGGCTTCCTGTAATATGGCTCACCATTTTTATGTCTTCCCTCAGAGATCTACTCTATTCATTCACCTAGTGTGTCTCACCAGAACTCAGGTAATACCTCCATGTTTATCTCCTGTCATGTTGATTCTTTCCTTGTAGTTCTTCCAGCATATTCTACTGATCTTCCTAGACTTCTCTTTACCCAGATTTTTTGTAACTACTTGAATAGCAGTCCCTATTTTTAAGGTAGTGGGTTCCCAACAGCTTATATTACACATTTTCCACCTGAAACTGTAAGAGGTTGCCTCTGAATTATTTTTGATCCTAGTCCTTGATGAGGTCTGAAGATAATTCAGTCTGCTTTCTTATATCTCCCCTCTTGTTCTACCCAAGAATTCTTTGGACTTCTGTTACAGATTCTGATCTAATCACAATCAAATGTTCCCCTTTTCTAATTCTTTTGTTAGGTATAAGTATATAGTAGTTTATGTTATTTTTCTATTTGTCTTCTCTGGCCTTAATATATCATTTTCCCTTCAACTATGTCCAGTCTGATTTCTGTAACCTCAGACTTTCTTATTTATGAAATTATTTTCTTCCTATAGCTAAGTGTTTCTCAGGGAGAGTGGAATTGATAACAAGGCAGGACAATTCTTTTTAGGTGAGACCTCCTGTGTATTGCAAATAGTTTAGCATCTCCAGCTTCTGTTAACTTCACATTTCACTATGGAAATTGAGAACCTACTTGTTACTATGACTGAGTCATAGCTTTTCAGTGAGTGGATTCTAATGTGCCTGACCACTGGCCTGGACAGATAATCATACCTAGAGAGCCCCAAGAGAGGTTGTAGAGCATTGGGAAAGTGTCACAAGCTTCAGGCCTGCCGGTAGAAAGGAAGAGCTGGATATCCGGGGGCGGAGGGTGGGGGGTGTTAGCATGTATATATATATATATATATATATATATATATATATATATATATATATATATATATATAGCAATGCTAAGGAAACATGCTTGACCTTTTATTGGAAACTTTTCAGAAATTAAGAGGAAGCCTGACCCATTTGAAAAAATGAAGAAACATCAGTGGGTCATCTGCTTCCATAGTGAGGCTGAAAACCAAAGCCATTTGGAATAGTTAAGGGATAAAATGGACATTTTTTTTCTGTAAATGAGAGCAGAGTTAAGACAGAAACTGGAGTGGGATTTGGGGTAAGAAAGGGTTTTCCTATGATAGAGATAATGGAGTATGTTCATATGTGTGACATCAATACCTGCCTCAGAAAAGGGTGGTTTCCACTTCCTCTGCATAACATAGAATCCTTGAGAAAAGCTAACAAAAAAAGTCTGCCCACAGGAATATATGTATGTTTATGTGTCTCTATATAGACACACTTATGCATATACATTCATTTAAGTACAACGGTGTAAAAGAATCGTTACATCTATCAGGTGTCACTTTCACATCCTCCAATTTGATGGAAATAAAAGTTCTGCTGAAAATAAAATGTTCTAAAAAAGAAGAAACAGGTCAGTTTAAGAACAATTATGCTCAAAAAAAGTTTGAGGATTGTCTTCCTGGTGGGCTCAGTTGTGGAATGCAATCCAGAAAAAGAACAAGTGTGTAGAGTATTCTCAGAGATGATGAGTTTTTGAGATGTTTTATTTTAGTGCTTTCATTTTCTATAATGAAATGAGATAATAAATCCCTATTTGTGTCTGAGTATTCTAAAATAGCTTGTAAGAATAGAAAAATCTGACAGTGGCTGAGAAAGAAAGAAAAAAAAAACACATGAAAATAGCTGAATCTGTCCAATCTTATATTTATCTATTCAGGCTATAAATGGTGTTATTGTTGAAAAGAAGTTAAGGAATTTTCTTCTGAGAAAAAACTTTTTGTGGAGGGAAAAAAATGGCATTTGCTTCTCATGAAATATAAATGTGCAAAATTAATTTGACTCCCTTCCATTGGTAACTAGTAAAAATATAATAGTGAATTATCATTTGTTCATTCTGCAGATACTTACAAGTCCCAGCATGGACTACACCCAGGGTGCAGCACTGATGAAAATGAACTCCAGCAGGAATAAAATGTATTCCTGCCCTCAAAGCACCTTCTTCATAAAGTAAAATCCTAATTACGAATACAAACAGGTAATTCACAAAAGAGGAAAATCTAATTGTATAGAAATGTATATAAAATATCCGTCTTCACTAGTAATCAATACATGCAACTTTGAAATTATGATGAGATACTATTTTTCATCAACCAACTCAGAAGAGACTTTATAACAATAAAATACAGGAATAGGACATAAAAAACTGGCCCTGTTAATAATTATTAGAACATAAACTGGAAACATCTTTCCAGAATATAATCTGGTAGACTGGCCTCATAACCTAGCGGTTAGAGGAGGCAGAGTCCACACAGCCAAATGAGTTTGAAACTTGGCCCCAGAGACTTGAGAAACAATGGGTGCATACATGTGCCCCAAATTCCAGCAGGACAAAGAAATGGACAAGGGACAGCAGCAGGACCATGCCCTACTCAGGAGTGCTTTCTTTCCCTCTCCTCTCTCTCCAACTCTTTGTCTCTCTCTGGCAGGCACAATGCACCCTCTGGCAATAAATACATTTTTTTTCAATTTGACAACACATAATAAAATAATTAAAAGTTTCATATTCTGTAAAACAAATTGACCTCCAGAAATTTCAACTAGAAAATATATGATTAAAGTCTTCAAGATGGTGCAATGGGAATATCCACCACAATGTTTTATTTATGTGTATACACACATATACAGACATTTATGTGTTCTGTGTATATATGTATACTACCAAATGGAAGATTTGTCAAATATATGATACATTCTTATAATATCATGTTGCCATTAAAAATTTAGTGGTATTTTGTCAAATATACAACACCTTCTTATAATATCATGTTGCCCTTAAAAATTTAGTAGTAAAGTAATATTGAATAACATCAAGGCTTTTGAGATGTTAACTAATGAAAAAAAAGAACCACAAAATTGGGTAATATGATGCCATTGTAAATAATGTGAATATCATAAAAAGACATGCATAGACATGGAAGGATATACACAGAAAAGTTAAATTAGTTATAATAGGAATAAAGATGACAGGTAATTTTTATTTCTTAGCGAATTGCTAAATTTTTTAAATGCTGACTATGTAATACATCTTCAGTTAAAAGTTAAGTTTAAGGGCTAGCTCCATAGCCTCGTGGTTAAGGAGAAATAGAAAAAAAAGGTCCGTAACATGGCCATGCACCCTTGGGGTATTCTCTCTTTGGAGGGTACATGCATCCACTGGTACTTAGAAATAAATTTTTAAATTTTTAAAAATTAACTTTAAAAAAATATTACTAGAGAGTGCATGCTCTAGTAGGAGTGAAGGATGAGAAAGCGCCTTCCATAAGGGATGATCACATCACATCCCTTCTCTTTCATTTCTCCCTTCTTTTGGAATTTTGGGCATACATACATATTTGTCCAGCATATTTCTCATGCTGCCAAGTCTGGAACTCAATCGCTCAGCTGACCATGTGGAATCTGGCTGTCTTAACCACGATCCCACCAACTGGCCCTTAAAAGTAACTTTTAATTAAACAACTTGATGGAAGAGGTTAAGTTCTGTCCAGAGGGATCCTACATGGCTATCCTTAGTTCAAGTTCTGACCTCAGCAGCAATACACGGGGCAGATGTGCCCAGAATAAGACAGGACAGTGAAATAAAGAAAAGGGATTATGCATATCCAGGCCCCATTGGTGGTACCTTCTCTCCCCCTCTCTGGCGTGCACACATGCCCTCTGGCATAAAAAGGAAGAAGAGAAAGAAATAGTAATTAGCTAAACAACTTAATCTCCCTATCATTTATACAGTAAATTCTTATCATTCCATGCTGCTTTGGCATCTATTTTGAATATTAGTTGGATTTTTCTCATATTAGAAGCAGGGTGTATCACTTTGACACATTTCTAATTCTACATCTCTGCTTGGTTTCCTTAATTTAATCCATACATCTGCCTTATACAGTTCCCTCCTGGCGACCACCTCCCTCCAGGACATCTAAATACAACCTACCTGACTGGCTCTGCTGACGTTCACACCGCTTGGTACACTGTGTAGATACACTATAGTGATTACCTCTCAGCCACAACATGACCTCCTAGAACTCATAACTGCTTGCTATAAATCCATCAATTAAAACTCTCTGAGGGACCAGCAGTTAGCGTAATGGCTATGTCACTGGACTCCCATGTAGTCGACCGCGGTTCGCGTCCCGGACCCGGTGGCTTAAAACTCACACCGGGCACATGTGCGTGCGTGCCCAAGATCCCGAGAGGAGAATGGAGGAGAAGGGATTGCGGCGTGGCCATCCCCCCTGGGGTTGATTTCTCACTTTGTGTTTCTCTGTCTCTCTCTGTCTGTCCGGTGAGCGCACGCGCCCTATAGCGAAAACCTCTCCGGGAGAAAAAAAAAAAAAAAAAAAAAAAAAAAACTCTCTGAAGTAAACCTGTTTGGATAATGCCCTGGACCCAATAAAGGCTTTAGCCTATGAGTCTCTGTCTCTCTCTCTCTCTCAATGTTCTCCTTGACCTCCAAGCATGATGTTTACTCCTCCAATACTTATAAGTAATGAAACTTCATTTTCATCTCGAGTTGCACCTAATCATTGAGTAGGTGCTCTCCATCTTAAAGATCCTAAATTAAAACACCCTGTGTGCTCTCTCAAATTCCACTGACTACCTCCTTTCACTCTCTTGGTTGACCACCTACCTTCATCGAATTGCTCCCTACTCATACTTAGATAAAACATTACACATTGAAGTATGGAATTTGGCTTCCTGAGAAGCTACTAAGAAGGCAGATGAAACATTCATACTGATAGGTACTATAACTTAAGTGAGCCCTAAAAATACCGAGCTAAGTAAAAGAAGTCAGTCTCAAAAGGTCATATATTATATGATTCTATTTATATGAAATAGCTAGAATGGATAAAACCACAGGAACAGTAAGAATAGCAGTTGCAGGGGCTGGGGGAAGGGAAGCATGGGGAGTGAGAGTTAATGGGTATAGGATTGTTTTTTAGGGTGATGAAAATATTCCAAAATTATATAGTGGTGTTGGTTCCACAGCTCTGTAAATACAAACCACTGAAATCTGTACTTTAAAAAGGTGGATTTTTGTGATACATAATTATGTCTCAATAAAGTTCTATTAACAAAATACTGTTGTGAAAATCAAAGGTGACAATCTATGAAAAATGTTGGACACCATGCGTGGTACATAGTCAAAACTCAATAAATTTTACTGGGACCAGCAGTTAGCGTAATGGCTATGTCGCTGGACTCCCATGTAGTCGACCATGGTTCGTGTCCCAGACCCAGTGGCTTAAAACTCACGCCAGGCGCGTGTGCGTGCATGCCCAAGATCCTGAGAGGACAATGGAGGAGAAGGGATTGAGGTATGACCATCCCCCCTGGGGGGTGATTTCTCGCTTTCTGTCTCTCTGTCTCGCTCTGTCTGTCTGGCAAGCGCACACACCCTATCGCAAAAACCTCTCCTAAATAAATAAATAAATAAATAAATAAAATATTAGAGATAACCATTTTAGATTGGGTGAATTTATGAAGTTTTGTGTGGCTATAAAGTCACTGGGACTTTCATAAAAGAGAAAGTGGTTCCAAATTATGATGAGGTCCTATGTTCTATTGTGGCCATGAAAGCTATGAAACCCCATCCCCTGGAGCTGACAAATGAATGAGGACAATGTCATAGTGACAGAGGGCAGGAAATACAACATTCTAAGACCTGGACATTGTTGGTCAGATGTGGGCAAGAATTTCCCAATACCCTAAGGCTGGAACAGAGAAGAAGTGAAGGCCTCACCATTGTCAATTTGATGATAGGGAATCATAAATTAGTGGGAAATTTCCGATAGACTATTAGATATTTTGACTAGTGTCATGAACACAATTTTGCTACCAAGAGAAGGTGAGATTTAAGGAGAACTACTTTAAGGCTGAGCTTTCCACACAGTCTGGATCTATGTAATCTAATAGAAGGGCTTATTGCTTTTGTACTGTGTTCTGAAGGAGCCACTTCACTGTGAAAAGATGGTCTTATTACATGCCTAAGGCCCTCAAGGTGCATACAATGGTGGCTTATTTAGCCATTAGATGTGTAATTTCCTCTTTTAAAAGAAGGGAAAGTACATGAAGAATATCTGTAAATGAGAGAAAATAAAATCTTAATTATTATAATTATTATTATTCTAATTTGACCTGGGATGCTTTGAATTCACCCTTAACAAATGCCCTGTTGAATTCTAACATTTAAAAATCCAAGGTATTTTAAAGACTTAACCTACATGATAAGGACTGAATATTTGCTTAGGATTTCCAGCGTTCTCATTAAAAACAACAACAAAAACAAACTTAAAAATGTGGACAAATTACTTCTGAAACGTATTCTGTAAAATACTTTAGTATTAGAATTTATATGAGACATGAGGTTTCCCAAACTAAATCTCTATTTGATTGAGTCAATGATAAGCTTGATCCTAAATATGTTATAAAGAGTATTCTATAACCGTCAAAAGATCGTAATAGTAAGGATGCATTAGAATGATATTAACAAAAATATATAGTGCTTTCTACTCCAACTATAGTAATGTCTCCCTAAAGGGCATATGTATTTGAAATCCAAATGAAGGAGATCATTTAAATTGCACTGATGACACACATGCATGTACAGAGATTTATTAGATAAATGTATTCAACACCAACATATATTCCAAATTGTCAATATTCTTTGTTCCTTTCAGCCACTTGCCACTGTGCAAGGCATTGAGAGAAGTACAAAGATAAGGAGCACATAATGTCTGGTGTCAGAGCTTGCCATCTCATAGAGAAGATGCAAGAGCATTAACCTACCCCTTCTGAATCACAAAGACAGTGCCAATAATGAAAGGGAAACTTAAAAGAACACTGACAAAGGCCGGTTGGTTAGAAGGGAGATTAGTGAAAAGTTCATAAGTAAAAATGACAATAATCTGAAAGAAAGAAAGAAAAATAGTTCTGGTTCTGGTATTCCTTTTTTTTTTTTTTTTTTTTTTGAGAGGTTTTTTTCTTATTGGGTGCGTAAGCTCGCCAGAAAGACAGAGAGAGACAGAGAGACAGAAAGCGAGAAATCACCTCCCCAGAGGGAGAGAATGGCTATGCCGCAATCCCTTCTCTTCCATTCTCCTCTCAGGATCTTGGACACACACGCACGCACGCCCACCCGGCATGAGTTTAAGCTGCTGGGTCCGGGAATCAAACAGCTGTCAACTACACGGGAGTCCAGCGACATAGCTATTACGCTAATTCCTGGTCCCTGGTTCTGGTATTCCTTTTGAGGTATACATAAAAAATAGCATTTAGGCTGGCATGGTGGTTAAGGGCACTGGACTCTCATATGGCTGACTGTGGTTCTAGTCCTGGACTTGGTGGCTTGCTTTCTCACTTTCTCTCTCTCTTTCTCCCCCTCTCTTGTCAAATTAAAATAAATAAGTAAATAAAGCTAAATAAAATAATTCTAAATATGCATACGTATATCTATATAATATAACCTTTCTGGGCTTTCCTATAAATTGAGGGAGTTGAACTAGATAATGTCATGGTCACTTCGAACCTTAACATATACCTACTAACAGCAATATATGTGTTTGTTCATTCTATAAAAATAAGGGTTTTTTTTTAAATTATTCAAAGCTTTCATCAGTATTTTAAGATGGAAAAATTCCATCAATCTTGGTGGAAACCTTTTTGTTAAAACTTTCTAAACCTAACTTAGAATGCTATGAAGTTGAGTGGAGGGATGTTGGTATTAGGGAGAAACTGGCAGGAAAATTTTCCTAAGTCAAATATTGAAAGGCAGCGGTGTGGTGGTTAAGGCAACTAGATCACTGGAATTGCACAGTTCTAATCCTAGACCAGGCAGCTTGAAAAGCACACCAGGCACATGTGTGTGCATGCCCAAAATCCCAAGAAGAGAATGGAGCAGAAAGGATTGTGGTATGGCTATACCCCCTGGAAGATGCTTTCTAACTTCCTCTCTCTCTCTCTCTCTCTCTCTCTCTCTCTCTCTCTCTATCTCTCTCTCTGGTAAAAGCATGGACCCTATTTCAAAAACTAAAAAAAAAAAAAAAAAAAAAAAAAAAAAAACCCAAGAAGAAGAAGAAAGAAAGTCAAGTACAAATTACATTTTAAAGGTTAAGTAGAATTTGAACTGGTGAAGAGGAAGATAAGGGAAAGTTTTGCCAAGTTAAAAGATACTGTGTGTATATACAGAAGTCTAAAAGAATATGCAAAGGGACCAGAAGTTGGTGTAATGGCTATGTCACTGGACTCCTATGTAGTTAGTTGACCACGGTTCGAATTCTGGACCTGGTGGCTTAAACTCATGCCGGGTACATGTGCGTACGTGCCTAGTATCCTGAGAGGAGAATGGAGGAGAAGGGATTGCAGCATGGCCATCCCCCCCCCGGGGGGCGGGGGTGGTGATTTCTCGCGTTCTGTCTCTCTGTCTCTTTTTGTCTTTCTGGTGAGCACACATGCCCTATAACAGGGACATAAATAAATAAATAAATAAATAAATAAATGAAAATGCAAAGAAGGAATTGCAAGGAGGCCCACTAGGATAGTGTAGGAAGTAGTAAGGAAGTACAAAGACAGTCATACTATTTCTTCTGGTGCCACAGACCTCTATAAAAGCTATTCTAAAATAAATACAATTTCATTGGGGTCCTGGAAAGACCACTTTGTTAGCAAAGTGAAAGGACTAGAGCCAAGAGATACTGATGGCAAGGAGATTAGCCATGAAGCCGTCACTGGAGTACTGTGTTAGAAAACAGAAAAGGCTGAATTAAATTGTCGGCAATATAGGTGGAAGAGGACAGCTATGTCAAACTATACAATACTGACAGTATGTGTCAAAAGTTGGACCTGAACATGTCAGAACCAGATGGGATCTTTGCATAAGGAAAAATAAAGACGAAATAAAGAGATGGCCAATACCACATCCAACAGAATTCAGTCAGGCCCTTTTACTTTGATCTCTTTAAATCATGCTTCCAGTCATGAAGCACAAAAGAGAGAAATAAATTAGAGACCAAACTTACCCAAACAGTCTTTCTCTCCTCGCCCTCAGCTGCTTCAGAAATGGTAATTCTATGTGGTCTTGGTGTACCATAACTGATGGAGGGGGCTCAAAGTGAACTTAATAGGCTTCTCTCTAAAATTTGTTCTAAGAAGTACAGAGGTTGAAATGGTAGAGATTGCAGTCATTGGTCATGCAGATTTAGAGCTGGAAGTCATTTTCAGCTGTGATCATACTGAGAAACACCGAGATAATCTGTTCATGGAAAGAAGCAGGATACAAAGGTCTATGGAGACTAAGAGAAAGAGAATTTGTTTCTGACTTTTTAGTTCCTAGCCTAGGTTCAGCTCCATTTTTAGCAATTGAATTCCTTGGATTTGGGCTCATCGTGACTTGAGGTGGTGTGAATTACTGTCTGTTTCTTGAAAGCAAACTATCACTAATTCCAGCAAAGATTGATACATTGCAAAGCAAATGTCTGTTATAAGAAAAATTAGAAATTGTTTAGCTAGAACTTTGCCAAAAAGCACTCACTATATCCCTTGGAGACACTATGTTCTGGTCACATTTATAATTGCCTGTCCTAGCAGGTACTGAAAGGGAGGTAGGCCAGCCTGCCCCACCTTGGGAGTGAGTATTGGTGATCTTTCTGAGGTAGTCCAGTATAGTGATTAAGAATGTTCTGGGCTTTCCAAAGATTTAACTCCACATGATTCAGAGCTGAGTTGTTAGGAAAATGTGTATTCAGAGGTCCTCTGCAAGTTCTGCTTATGCTCTGCTTAAAAGCTTCTGGTTTGGACCGTTAGTTGGGAAGAAGCAACTGTTAGACAAAAATCCTTCTGACTAAAGGAGTTGCTTACCTTTCGTAACTGCTTCACAATTCACAGGTTTCCAGCTCTTATCTCTGAAACCAACAGGTTTGGAGATTCACGGGGTCTGGCCTCCATGGCGTTCTCACAGCTCTCTGGGCAGTTGAAAAGACCTGAAAGCCACATCTTGCGCCCTAGACCTAACCGTGAAAGACCCCCGTCGCTATTTCTTCAGTGCAATTGGTTCCCACGTGACAAGGCAGAGGGGCCAGCAGCCATCCTACGTTAGCTTTGGAGTCTCCATCTTCAGTGTCAGCTGGAGAGTCATCCTTCATGAGGTACTTACTACCTTCAGAGGCGTATTTACATGATCAGTTCTGGCTAACAGCTCAGCACCCTCATCGAATTTCTGCTACACCAATCCTACTTGGAACCCAAGGTACTGGCTGAGCTACCGTTAAGGAAATCTGATGTGGAGTGGTGATGCTGAGCTTTTTACATCAACAAATCATTTTGTTTGTGGACACTACCGATTAGTTGGCCTCATTTGCTAGAGATGCTCTGGTCCATGCTTTTGAGTTCAGTTTTGCCATACCACACACCACTGATATTCTGATGACTAGGTGATAGTCATGACTGCCAACCTGTATTAATGATAAAATTATTTTCCCTGATCCAATTACCAAAATTGAATGACAAACTATAAGTCATCCTTTTTACCAGAATCTTGGACATCATCTTATAATCACAGATCTCCGTCTTTAGCTGGAAAACCTTAACAGTTCATTCATCAGACTTTTTTCCGCTTACCACGTCAGTTAGAAGTACTGCATTCTGAATCTTTAATGTTAATCTGAGAAAGGTGGGGAGACCTCATGCAAGTGGAGCAGTGTTATGGTGGATAATGTCTTTACATCTCAGTTTAGAAGAATTGCATCTATTTACTAAGTTACAATTAAGGTGGGTGAGAATGATATCCTCAGTCCTTTGTAGATTTTTTTTATGATCCCTTATCATTTTCTGATTTCAAATGAATAGAAAGAGCCAAAAAGGTGTGCTTTCTATGTCCTGTTAAGAAGGGTTTGGAGCCATATTTGGCATAGTGGTAATAGACTACTCTCTGCCTGGTAATCCTATATGGGCAGGTTCCTAGTTCAAGTTTGGCAATCTCCCTGTGTATGCCAGGACACACATATGCTCATGATCCAGGGTTAGTGAATGCTGGGAGTGGATGGTGATGTCAGGGACCTTTTGACAATCCAATCTTTCTCTTTTTCTCCCTCTTTGACTCACTTATGGAAGAAGGAAATAAATAACATTTTAAATATATTTTAAAAGTTTAAACTTTTGAAATGAAAAAAAGAATACATGAGCTGATGGCAAATACTTGAATATCCCAGTTCTTCCTCCCTCCTAGATGTATGATCTGTGACCTAGGTCAAATGATAGAACCCCTCTGTGCCTAATATTATTCATCTAAAAACAGAATAAGAATGAAGAAATGAGATCATGAATATAAAACAGTTAAACACTTCTTTTTACATGAAAGTATTCAAGAAATGTTAGTCATTATAATTTTTTATTATTAATACTTTTAAGTCTACATTTCTTATCAACTACCAAGTCCTTTTAACTCTCTCTTTTAATTTACTCTCACATCCATGCAATTCACTTCATCAAGATTGCTCGATATTGGTTTAGGCTACTATCAGTGCTCTCCAGTTGTCACATTTATCTTTATTCCTGATCCCAGTCTGACTCCAAATTAGTTTGTATACAGAACTAGAGTAGTCCTCTTACTATGAAAATCAATTAAAATATCCCTTTCTTAAAAGCCACCGAAGTCCTTTTCTTTTGCGATATGCAAGGTCCTTCTTGATGTCACTCATGTTTAGCTGTCCAGCTTCATCTCTGTCCTTTTGTTCCACAATATAGTTTCTGCCCTTAGAAGTTTGTCTTGTTGGGCCTTCATACACCATGGAACACTCTTCTCCCTTTCTTCTCTTGCCCATCTTCTTCTATCCTTCAGTTGTCACCTTAAAAACCAGATCTTCTGGCAATATCCCTTGATGCCACAAGATTTGTCTTCAACCTCCACTGTAGTGTAAGAAACTTTAGTAAGCTATATCATTCACCTTTCTATTTTCAATGCTTAATATAATACTCAATATTATTTTTTAAGATGCATAGATGGATGGATGAACAAATGAATGCAATTTAGAATACAGGAAATTATATCCAAGGCAGAGGCCAACCTGAAGCCAGGTTAACCTAAAATTGAGTTGTCAATCCAACTGATAAGAAAGTGAGAGCCAAGGAAGAAATCAAAGCAGAAGCTAAGCAGTCCAGCTAAATCCAAAGAGCAGGTACAAAGAGACAGTGGGGAAGGATTTGTGAGATGCAGGAAAGTAGCTAATGATATCTTTTCTGGGGATACCTAAGCTGACTTGCACTGGCGTATGAGATTCATTTAAGGGCCCATAATAGAGTGGACAATAAGCAATGAGGAGAGATGGAACATAAAAATGACAGGATCAACTTTGCATGGAAGCAAAATGGAATTTTTAGCATTACTAAAGGGGGTCTAGAGGGGCAGACTATTAGTAGAGACTCCAGTTAAGAAACCATGTCAAAACTACAATAAATGAGAGATAATATGAGGATGCGGGAAAAGGAACAGATTAAGGCAACAATGATCAAACGCACATTTGGACATAGACCCAAATTTCATTAGGGTTCAGTTTGTGAACAGAACTATAGAAACTACTTTTTAGTAAACCTAAGAAAGTATAAAATAATTTGTATAGCTTATGAATTCTAAGCTTGGATTTCAGACAAGAGACTCTGTCACTTCTTCACTCCTTTGGAATTGTCATTTATTTTTTATATGTTTAAATAGACTCCTGATGACTTTATAAACAAGATTTTCTTAACAGGCAATTACTAGGACACTAGAGTACTTACATTTAGTTCGAGATTGTCCACTCTAAGACTTCCTACCAATCCTTCCCAACTTTGTTTCCAGTGATTCTGGGCTCCTATCTGAAGTACAACAGTTCTGTCACCCACATGGAGTGTGACTGAGGACAGATCGTGAAAGCTGCCAGACTGCCATTTCACTAAAGTTGGCATGGTTTTCATCCTTACTGACAACAATGATGCCATCATGCCCTGTGTGAGGAGACACCTCCTGCTGGAAAGTGATCAGCACAAGAGAAATGAGTATAAGTTTTCTGTAAGAAGCAGGGAGCTAATTTAGCTTGTGCTGATGTAGCTTTCCTTTTATAATTTAAAAAAAAAAAATTAATTTTTGGTGACCACACCAGTTGAGGTTTCATAGTTAGAATTCTTCCCCAAATTATCTAATACCTGTTGGGAAAATTACCTCAGATATGTGCATAGTGAATATGGAATATAAAATGTCAGAGGACCACTCACATGTCATGCTTTGCTCTCTACCTCATCTTCTGTCTTAGCAACTTTTCTCTTTTTTATAAAAAAAAGTCTTGAGGCTAGAACAGAGGCTAATCACAGTTTCTGAGCCAAGGAGAGAAGGGTGCTGAGAGGAGAGAGCCCTCTAGGTTGCTGGAGCCCTCTGCAATGTCACAGGACCTCTGCAAGGTGAGAAGCTGCACAGTGAGAGCTTGTGCTAACCTGCCTGACAGCCAAGGTCTTGTGCCTTTCAAAGTAATCTCCCCTGAGCACTCCAAGACAGACTGGCTTAGGCGGGTGCAATCCAATTTAATGGATGATTTGACAATAGAAAATTGAGGGAAGAAGGAAATGATACATGCCAGATATGAGCACAGGAGAAGCTGAAAGGGTGTGATATCTGCCATTCATTTACCAAGTAGGAAGTGTCTGAATGAGTAAGTGCTCAGTGTGGGGGCAAATTCTAGCCGTCTCTAGGGAACAGGAATGTCCATCTCCCTTCTAACCTTCTTTCCTAGCATCCAGACTTAGAAGGGCATTATTTTTGCCTAATTTGGCACACTTTATTTTAGGGCCTGTCTTTCCCCAGCAAATGGGGAAATACCATCTATTTTTATTGTTAAAGATCTCTGTTGCTGACCCTCCTTCCCCTTCTACATTTCCACTTGTGTTTATCATCATCCAGCTCTGATTCCTAGTTGATAATTCTCAAGTCATAATGGTAATGAATGGCTCCCAGCTGGGAGCCTTGGAAACTCTATCTTCATGAAGTATTGTCAGAGGGTTCCTTTCTGGGCATGGCACAATCAGGAGACTCAAGCCAATCTCCTCCTTCAAGATGTTCCTTCTTATCCACACACTTGGCCGGCCTTATAGTCTGCAAAAGTACATTAGCATGAACAGAGACAAGAAAATAAATTAACTAGTGGTAGCTTTAACTGTTTGTTGTCATTTTTATGTTATTGCTTACTGCCATTATACAAGGGTAAAACAGATGTTGATGTTTGCTTTTAAAAATTAGGTCTCCCAAAGGTTAACATAGTATCCTGGGAAGCCTCAGGATTCATTTTAGAGACCCTAAAGACTCTTTCTCATGATGCTTTAAAATTACTCATTTCAAACCTATCATCATATACTTCTTGCTTTTATGGGCAGCATCAGAGCCCTCTTGGCATCTTTTATTGTCCTTCAGTGGCATCAAAAAGAGGAGGATCCAATTTCCCTTCAGCAAGGCAATCATTCATCTTTCTCTGCCCTCGTGTTTGGACGACTGCCTTTCCTATCTACTGCTGGAATGCTGGTTAGAAAAAGATTATTCCACAGCATGGCTTAGAATATACTTAAAAGGACAATTCCCCCATTCTTATTCATAGGAAAGGTAATAACAGTATCTAACATTAATAAGCACTTACTATAGGCTAGAACAGCTAGACTGTTTGCTTAGATTCTGTCATCTAATCTTCACAACTAAATAAAGAAGTAGACTATAATTCTTCCCAATTTACACATTAACTGAGCAGTTAAATAATTTTTCCAAGGTCAGACAGCAAGTAAGTCAGAGAATCAGGACTCAAATGGAAGTACTGTCTGTTTCCATAGCCTCCATTATATTTTCCCAAAGGAATTCTTTCTTTTACAAAAAAAAAAAAAAAAAAAAAAAAAGAGAGAGAGATGTTTTCACAAGCACATTTCCTTGTCTGTTTATAACCCCACCCACTACCCTTGACTTTGCATTCCTGGGTCCTCACCCCAGTAAATCTTCCTATATTCTCCTATAATAGGAAGTTAGCAGAGTTATTTCTGGGAGTGTTGGTTGCCTCTGACCCAGGGAGTTTCTGTCATGGTGCAAAGATCAAACTTTTTGATAAGGTTGCCTGTTTCTCAAAAGCAGTGAGTCAGACCCAGACATAATGTAAAACAATTGGGTGTTGCTTCTAGTTGATGATAACTATTAGATAGTTTTCTATTTTTGTACCACAGATAGTTTTCTATTTCCACTCAATTCCTGTCACTTGAGTGACAGGAAGCAAAAAACTTCTTTGAATGTTTCTTTTGTTGTTATTGTTGTTGTTATTATCTAGAGGCTAGAAGGAGAAAATGAATAAAGAATGATTTTTTAATATCAAATTTAGCATGGTTCAGTTCAGCTACCATTCTTTCTCTATATCTATGATATGCAAGACACAGTGTTTGGTGTTGGACAGTTCATGGAGGAACAGAGCATACAGCAACTGAGCACCTAATGGGAAAAATAAACATCACATATAATAATAGAGATCATCTTTTGTAAGTTGTGACTCCATGGTAAGATAATATTGCATAGGAAATATTTATGGCAAAAACCTGCATGGTACATAATCTCCAGAACTTTCTTATTCTATTACAGGAAATATACTGGATTGTTGGAAAAGTCATGGTACCTTTTTGCATAGAAAAACAGAAAAAATACATCATGACTTTTCCGATGACCCGATATTATGAATCAAAAAAGAGGTCAAAGGAGACAGGTAATCCAAAATCAACATTGTGGTTTACATTTCCTTTTTAAGTAAATAATAATACAATTTCTAATGTAAGCTCTTTAGTCACATTAAGCAAACACAAAGTCCTATTTATAAATTATGGAGAATTCTCCTTATTCATACTATATATTTCACTTTAATTATTTGTGATTTCTTGCTAATGACCAATTCTAAATCTTTTTTTAAGTCATGTTATTAGTAGCCACAGTAATTTGAGTTCTATCTTCAGCAAGGTACATTACATTTCATTAGTCTTTATATTAGAGTCTTACCATTAAAACTGTTACATTTAGGGGCCAGCAGGTAACATAATGGTTAAGGGTGCTGGACTCCCACATAGTGGACCACGGTGCGAGTCCCAGATCTGGCTGCTTGATTTCTCACTTTTCCTCTCTCTCTTTTGCTCTCACTCTATCCTCTCTGGTCAAATTAAAATAAATAAATGAATAAAGTTAAATGAGGTGATTCCAAAAAAAAAAAAAACTGTTACATTTAATTAATTTTGGGGGTGCTTTACAAAATATGTATATTCGAAAGTGATTAAGTTGAATTGGAGTTGCTTTATGATTAACTGCAGGAACAATAATTATATTGAGAGATCAAATTCAGTACTTAATGTAACCTTATATAGCATTAATAACTATATTTATAAATTCATTATATAGAACAAGGCTTTTCTATAAAATCACACATGGAAAAATACACAAGATTTAACAATAAATGGCTAAACAGTACATATGACTGTGTATGGAATGCCATTTATTGAACAAAGAATATAGGACTACATAACATGCAAGATATATATACATACATACATATATGCATTTTATATTTATAAATGTATATTATTTCAGCTAGTGAGTTTCTCTCTCACATAACTTTTTTTTTATTTCTAAGAACTTTAAAAACCTAGGTTCTCCTGTTTCAATTAGCACCATTTCTTTGTTTCTATAGCTTTAGGTACATTTTTAAGCCTTTACCTAGTGGCTTTCATCAGGAGACATCTGTTAAGCCTTAGCTACAGGGAATAAAATATTTTGCCATACTGAGAACTGTCCCTTCCAACAACTCAGATGCCAGAATCAGTGCAGGATTGCTCTCTCACCTTGCTCTTCAAGACCTGAAGAAATACTTTAGGGCAATAACACAGGCATCAGTAGGTGCTGATGGCTGTTTAGCTCTTTACCCTCAAAGTTGTGATCTCCACTCAACTTACTCATTATTATGAGTCCTGTAGAAACCAAGGTGAGAGGGAGGGCTAGAGTTGCCTTAGGTAGGTGAAGAACAAAGAGATGCTATCACCTACTTTTGCTGAAAATTTAAAGGATTATGTTATCCTCTCTTGGCTAGAATCATATTTCACTCTGACAATCATCCTGTGATGGGGAGAGACATGGGATGTATGGGCTTCCATAAAGCACCAGGGGGCCGCCAAATGAGTGGGAAGAGGCAGCTAAAATCACAGAGATCTTGGAGAAGCTATGATGTCAAGGTAAGACTTAGGCCACTCACTCTTGCTGTAGCTCTGTGTGTACAAGAACTGGAACAGCTTCATGGCAGCCATCTGTAGGAAGTAGAGAGAATGGTGGACCGAAACTAAAGCATATAGCAAGTCTAATGCTTCTACTTAGTTTTCATATTTATTTTTGTGTTTATATTGAATGACTTAGAAATATTACCCTAACAAGCATACAATTATTACTAAGATTACTAAGATTACATGTTTATATGGGGTGTTAAGGTAGCTAACAGAGATTGTAGAAAGGATCAAAGCCCTGCCCAACCACACTGGCATATCCACTGAGCAGGGTGCTTTGCACAAACATACAAGTAGGAATAGATGAGAGCAACACTGACAGCAAGAGCTGCACTTCTGAGGCAGTTGCCAGATCATGCACCTGCCAGGTGCGGGTAACTCATTCTCCAAATGGAAAATTTGATCCCTATGTGCAGAGTGGCTATAATGCCCCTTTGTGCCATGTCTAGAACTGTACAGTTGAACCCTCTGAAAAAGGAAGAGAATAGAAAAGAGAGAGATTCATCATATTTTTTGAAGTTGCTACAGCTAGAAGAAATGTGTCTATGATTATAGCTCCTACAGTATAGAAATAAACCCAAAGAACTATTTTACATGAAATTTCCAGATTTAATTAGTTTTAATACACTGACCTCTATATCAAACAGTTTCGTATAGCAGAATATAATTTGCTACACCAGAGAGCAGCAGCTATTACCCATCAATTGATTTACTAAAGTTCAAAACCAGCTGACATCATAATCACTGAAAGGAAGCATGTTGGGGTCTTAGGGTGGATTCTCCCAAAGCAAATCTAGAGGCAAGGATCTGAATGCAAGTAGTTAATTTGGATGGAAGTTTTTGAAAGCCTCAGCAGGGAAATGAGAAAGTAAAACATAGAAGGAAGGAAGAGTGTGAAGTGAGCATTACAGTTGAGTGGAAATTGAGGCTCAGTCCCACTAGACACCATGGGAGACAATGCAAAACATGCCTCAAAGTTATCCCCTGCTGAGGACCAAGGAGCTTGGGTTATTTACCCTCAACTCCCATCTGTTACGGGCTAAAGTCTGCCCTCGAGGGCACTTCAGACCTGTCAAAACAAAGCCCTCGAGAGGGGACTAGCAGAACTTGCAGTAGACATTGCTGATATGTAATGAAATGGTGAGCGGAAGGACTATGCCACAGCAACATCTGCCATAGGAATATTCCCAGATTGGTCCCGCTGTTGTCAGCACAAGACACCCCCACAAGTGCAGCCCGAAGGACAGAAGGCTAAGCAGCATTTAAACTTCTGAGCTATAATCTCTACTTCTCTCAATCTGACAAGATACAAAGTTGTTTCTATAAAATTCCTATATAACGTCTTTTTTTTTTCCTTGATAGCTAGAAAAGAGGAGAGAGAGGCAGAGAGATTTCTTTTTATACGGACTGACTACGCTGCAGTCCTCTTGCCTCAGCTTTCCAGGTAGCTAAGACCACAGGTACATACCGCCATACCTAGCTTATTTTAGGTTGGGCCTAGAATCAAACCCTTGGCCTCCCATGTGAGCACAGCCTCCACGTGGCAGTGCCTACCGGTGTGTGCCACTATGACTGGACCCCTATATAATCTCTTGATGCTAAATACTGAAAATAGGATGCTTTCAATTGGTTTTGACTGTGTGTTTCCAATCTCATTTCCTCACTGGCAGGTTCAGTGGACGGCTACACATTATAATGGATACTTAAAAATAGGGTTGTACAAAGGGATGAGAGCAGGCTAGGGGAAAAACCTTGTTCAAAACTGGAGCTTAAAACTCATAAGTCTGAGCCAGAAGGACAGGAGACCTAAAGCCCAACTATATACAAAACTAAAAGCTAAGAAGGTCAGTTAACTCAGGTCATGGGACCAGCGGATGGCATAATAGTTATATCATTGGACTCCCACGTAGTCAACCATGGTTCAAGTCCCAGATTCACTGCCTTAAAACTCACACCAAGTATGTGTGTGTGCATGCCCAAGATCTCAAGAGGAGCATGGACAAGGAATTATGACGTGGACATTACCCCGAGAGGTGATTTCTCGCTGTCTGTCTCTCTGGCAAAAAAGAAAAAGAAAAAAAATGCCTATAAATAAAAGAATTCAAGTCACAAAAGCTAGTAGAGCAAAGGGGAATTATAAAACTAGCTGTCTCAATCAACATAAAACTAGATGCTATAACAAATGAACCTCCAATTCCCAGAGCCGTAATGTGAGGATTCTTTCTCCCTCCTGTGAAGTCTGCTGCTCTTCTCAAGCGTGATTCATGTTCCTTCAGTCTGTGGCTCCATCCTTTACAAGTGACTACTATCTGTTGAATCCTCCAATGCTGGCTGATAGAATACAGAACATGAAAGACTGAGTGGGAGAGTATGATTTGACAGGTCTGGAAATGGCATGATTTCTTTGTCCCACCCACCATTTTCAAGAATTTAGTCATACTTCCCTCACCTAAATGTAGGTAGACTGTAAAGTATAGTTCCTGATTTAGAAGGAAGATTCCAGAAAACTTTCTGCACTGAGGAAGTGGAGCATGACTCTTTGGGAGAGAGCAGACCATTTCTATCATGCAAGCCAAATCTAAATAGCTCAATAAAGACAAGGTATTTCTGGAAATGGAACTCAACAAGCTTGGACAAAGCAGACCATGTGCCAATTCTGAACCCAGCAAGGGACTAAATGCCTCTGATACAGCCATCCCTGCCAGTTAGGGCATGACCTAGTTCATTAAAGTACCAGGGTAGAGTGAACGATGTGGAAAACTGGATCAGTGGGGGTGGGGGAGCGAATCCCAGTATGAAATTCAGGCTTTTCCCCCCCTCCCATCCTCTCATCCAAAGATGGACTGCCTGCACAAATTCAATCCAAATTTGAATTCCACTTATTATCACCAATAGAATTTTTCACTGGGCTTGTTCTGCATTCAGTGATAAAAGCAGCACACAATTATTTTCGATTGGACCAATGAGATTGTGCCGAGAAGTCTCTGAAGATTGTCTGCTGAGTGCCAGTTGTTAATGAATCCCATTTGTCTTTCTTGATTAAGTCTGCTATTACCCCCGTTTAGTCCTGTCACCAACCCTTTAGCAAGAATTTTCATATCACTGTTTAGATGAGAAATTAGCCTATGAGAGCAGCACTCATCAATCAGGAGGCAGTTTATTTAATACAGTTTACAGTTTATGAGTTCAAAAACTGTAGCCTCATACATTAGAAATGGATCACTTTTCTAGACAGACAATCAGGGGGTTCAGTTCACTTGACAGGCATGGAGAAATGACTTCTAATGTGAGCTGTGTACTTTGAGAAGGGCTTTGTGCAGTATCACAAGCCTGCAGTAGAGCATCAGGAGGCTTTCTCTTCCATTAGGAAATCCCCTTTGGTGTAAGCAGTGCTTCATTGTAGGTCCCTAACTATGCCTTTCTGCAATACTCAGACCAGGAAATCCGAAATAAAAAATGTTGGAATAGACTCACTTCTCTGTGATACCAAATCTATTCCCTTGTGGGCAGTATCTTTAAGACAGTGTATCTAGAATATTTACCTGTTTCTGGAAATCATAAAAAGCAAGGTGTAAAAAAAAAAATACCCTTACATTTGCAAAAAGTTGTGGAATTTCTATTTAGTTACCACACTTAAATAGCACAGAAGAAAACGGAATTTTGGCACTAGCTATATGGACATGTGATCATACAGACTAAATGATTCTGGTCCTTCAGAGGATTTTAGGAGGTCCAAATAGGCAGGATTTATTGCTTATTTGATAGTATTAAAGATTGTGGTTACTTTAAGAGTTCTATTTCACATGAGAATGTATTGAACGAATCAGATTTACAGAAATGCTTCCTTTAATATTATTTCATTCAGGGCAATAGCATTCTAAATTCATTTTATCTATGACACATCTTATTTTAAAATTATTATTTCCCAATAAAAAGTGCCATTTGGGGAACCAGCAGTTAGCGTAATGGCTATGTCGCTGGACTCCCACGTAGTCGACCGCGGTTCGCGTCCCGGACCCGGTGACTTAAAACTCACACCGGGCGCATGTGCGTGCATGCCCAAGATCCCGAGAGGAGAATGGAGGAGAAGGGATTGCGGCGTGACCATCCCCCCCTGGGGGGTAATTTCTCACTTTCTCTCTCTCTCTGTCTGGCGAGCGCACGCGCCCTATAGCGAAAATCTCTCCAAAAAAAAAAAAAAAGTGCCATTTGTGGGACCAGCAGTTGGCATAACGGCTATGCCACTGGACTCTCATGTAGTCGACCATGGTTCGAGTCCCGGACCCGGTGGCTTAAACTCATGCCAGGTGCATGTGTGTGAGTGCCCAAGATTCCAAGAGGAGAATGGAGGAAAAGGGATTGCAGCATGGCCATTCCCCCTGAGGGGTGATTTCTCACTTTCTGTCTATTTCTCTCTGTCTTTCTGGCGAGCATACTCACCTTTTAGCAAAATCCTCTCCAAAAAAAAAAGAGTACTATTTGTATACCTGGTTAAGTTTAGAGAGGCAGACATTTACTTACAGCCCTTAGTTCTGTCTCACACATAGACTTAAGTCTTAGATCTTAAATCTTAAATCTGAGAAGGAGAATGTCTTAGAAGCACTTACAAGCTAGAGAACCCTGGCTACTATTATCAGGACGCATAAATTCTGCCACTACCACTGCCCCTTGGCGACTGTTTCGACATTGAATTCCAACTTCCATGATCTTTTCTGTAATTCTTAAGGTCCTCATATGATATTGGCCCCTATTTTAAATGACAATCTATTTTTCTTTTCAGAATGATGCCTTTTATATCCAGATTATGGCATTTTATGCCAAAGTATTTCATTTTAGTCACTTAAAGATCATTTCAGTCTTTTTTTTTTTTTTTTTATTGTTCCAAAAGGTGTGTGCATGTGCACAAAAGAGAGATATTGGACTGGTCACACTGATTACACTGCAATATGTTTTCCCTCCATTTCTCCATACTGTTAGGATCCTTGGCATGCATACATGCACATGCCCTGCATGTAAACTGCCAGAGCTGGAACTCAAACCCTGCTCGGCCACGTAGGATCTGGCTTCCTCTGAACAGTGCTTGACTGCTGGACTCCAGGCCTGACCCTTCAGTATTTATTTTGATTGCGTTAGTTGCAGTCTTAAAAAATATATGCTCGTTATAAAATAACTGAACAACACATAAGTATATAAAGTGAAAAGTCAGTCTTCTTATCAAGAACTCACTTTTAAGGTTGATGAGCAACTCTTATACCATGCTTATGCATGCCCAAATACTATTTATAATGCTTAACCAAAAAGAAGTGAGGCCACACATGTTTTTCTATGATTTTCCTCATCATACACATATCTCATGAGCAATCTTCTATTTCTGTATATTCATATAAGTCATGTTCTTTTTTATTGGCTGCTAAATGAATATATATGCTTTACTAACCCATTTCTCTATTGAAAGGGACTTAGGTTGTCTCCAGTATTTCTTCTAAAAAAAGTGCATTACACATTTTCAAAAGTTTTCACTTAATCATTTGTGTGAAATTCAAATTTGAAGAATAGAACACTATGTAGACAAATGGAATAGATAGAGACCCCAGAAATAACCCCCCAAGTAGTATATCCAACAGACTTTTGACAAAGGGCACCAGTCAATCCAGTGGGGAAAAGAAAACCTCTTTAGCAAACGGTGCTGAAAAAATTGGATATCCACCAGTGAAAGATGAAGCTAGATGCCGGGGACCAGCCTCGGCGTGGGTGGGTTATCTCGATGGAGGCGGCGCAGGTGAATAGAAGACAGAGGCCTCAGTGCCTTTTTCATGCATGTCCTATGCCGGACACCCCCGAGAGATCGCTCTCTGAGGAGTGACAACTGCTAGGAAACATCATGCCTTTTTATTGAAAATGTGTTACATGCAAGTAAAGGGAGAGGGGCTACATGTTTCAATTATCAGCTCATAAAGTTTTTAACAATAGGGAACATAGATTCTATTCAGGGTTGGATTAAGGGTGGGTCTAGTGCAGTTCAGGGTTGGATTAAGGGTGGGTCTAGTGCAGTTCTGCAATTGTAGGTGGGTCTCCATGGAATTGTAGGTGGGTCTCCATAGAATGCAGTTTCGGGAAAAGTGGTTCTGGTAAGCAGAGATGATTATCAGCTGATGCGGCGCAGCAGCCATCTTGTGATTACCGGGAATGGTGCTGAGAAAAGAAAATCTCAAGAATAGATATTAGATAGATAGATAATAGTTCTTATGGATCTTAATAAAGAATGATACTTATATAGTTTTGTAGGGATCTAAAACTTGATCTAAAATATTTATCTATTTCGCTTGGTGAGGGCGGGGGTGTCCTGGACCAGTTTTGGCCTAATCCTATTTTACATAAAGAAAGGATTAAGTTTACCTTAAATGTATTTTGAAGGGCCTTCCAAAGGTCAAGATTATTTCTGCCTAGATAGAACGTCAGCCCACCCTCTACTGTGACCATGGAGATAAAGCATTGTAATTAATAGTAGGTGATTATAGCAAAGGGGAGCGGTCGGGGGAGTTCCTGGAAAATTTTATCATATACTCAGGATGTATAAGAGAGCTATGTAATTCTTTTATAGTAGTAAATTGGGGAGTCAGAGGGGGGTCGCTTCCCAGCAAGGCTACCAGTTTTCTGGAGCAAATAGCAAGTAGCCTTGCTGACATGTTAATTGACCCAAGCTTTGTTCCAAGGTCAGGGGGGTGCACAACAGTGGCCTTGCCAGTGTGTTGATCCAACCGGAAGCGGTGCTCAAAGGTCGGGGGGCTCAGACAGATCCTGGGGCCTCGCCGGGTTGGACTCCTCCAGCTAGACCCTTATCTCTCACCATTAACGAAAATCAACTCAAAATGGATCAAAGATCTAAACCTAAGGCCTGAAATTGTAAAAGTACTGGTGGATAATGCAGGGGAAACTCTAGGAGACATTGAAGCAGCAAAGATTTCTTAAATAATACCCCTAAAAGCACAAAAATAATCTCCAAAATAAACAATGAGATTACATCAAGTTAAAAAGCTGCTTAACAAAAAAAAAAAAAAAACAATTAGAGTGAACCAGGAGCCCTCATGATGGGAAAATAAACTTGCAAACTGTGCCTCAGATAAGGGACCAGAGTACACAGGGAACTCAAGAGGCTTACCCCCTAAAAAATGATCAATGCAATTACAAGATGGGTAAATGAGCAGAACAGACAACTCTCCAAGGAAGACATACAAACCGCCAAAAAGCATACAAAAACATGCTCAACATCGCTTACCATAAGAAAAATGCAAATCAAAAAAAAACACAATGAGATACCACTTAACCCCAGTCAGAATGGCTAAGATTTAAAAAACTAAAAAATGAGGACCAGCAGATGGCATAATGGCTACGTGCTGGACTCCCATGTAGTCGACAGCGGTTCAAGTCTCGGACCCGGTGGCTTAAACTCACACCGGGCATGTGTGCGTGGGTGCCCAAGATCCTGAGAGGAGAATGGAGGAGAAGGGATTGCAACATGGCCATCCCCCCTGGGGGGTGATTTCTCACTCTCTGTCTCTCTGTCTCTCTCTGTCTTTCTGGCAAGCGCATGGGCCCTTTACCAAAAACCTCTCAAAAAAAAAACTAAAAAAACTAAACTAAAAATGGTGACCAGCAGACAGTATAATGGTTATATCATTGGACTTCCACATGGTCAACTGCAGTTTGAGTCCCGGACCTGGTGGCTTAAAACTCATGCTGGGTGTATGTGCGTGCATGCCCAAAATCCCAAGAGGAGAATGGAGAAGAAGGGATTGCTGGTAGCCATCCCCCATGGAGGGATGATTTCTTGATTTCTGTCTCTCCAGCAAGTGCACATGTCTGATAGCAAAAATCTCTCTTAAAAAAAAACTAAAAATGGTAAGTACTGGCAAGGTTGTGATGAAAAGGGAACTCTGCTACACTGCTGGTGGAAATGTACTGTGGAGAAAAATACTGGTAGTCCTCAGAATTGTGGAGAACAATACAGAGGTTACTCAAAGATCTAAAAATAGAACTACCACATGATCCAGCAATTCCACTCCTAGGTAGCTACCCAAAGGATACAAATACACTCAGTTGGAAAAGCATATCCATTTCTATTGCAGCATGATTCACAATTGCTAAGGCCTGGAACCAACCCAATTCTGCAAACAGATGAATGCCACATAAACATTATATAATATTACTCAGTCATAAAAAAAAAAAAACAGTAAGACCCTGGCACTTGATAGAAAATAAACAAACATGGAAGATTTACTGTTAATCTAGCAAGCCAGACTATGAAAGAGAGACATGGTATGTCCCCACATACCATGAACTCTATTGCAGAAACTTAAAGATTGCAAGATATAAAAGCATGGAGAACAATTGCAGATACTAGAGACAGTATACGAGGAGGGAGGGATATGGAGGGGAGGTGAGAGGAAGGTAATCAAGGGGAAAAAGAAAGAAGCAAACATTTAAGAAACAAAAATGCAACATTTTGTTTTGATATAATGTGTATGATAATACCTTTAATACAGTGTATTCATGCTTGAAAAATTCATTTTACAAGCTGTAATGATATACAGTGGTTGAGTATATAATAAATAAATAAATAAATAAATAAATAAATAAACTATGAAAGTAAAAAACGAATAGAAGGCTATGTATTTCTAAAACATTATAAATCCCTCCAAGATTAAGTAGAACTTGATAACCTTTTAACTTGCTTAAATACGCTATATAAAATTTCATTTTTCACAAACAGATGATCTTGACATTGACTGGTCTAACTCATAGAGGGTGAAGATTTAAATACAGCACAAAACAAAAACATAAGTAAAAACATGTGTACTAACTCAACTGCCTACATTTTTCTACCATGCCAAGCTAAACTATTGGGTAGCTCTAAATGTAAATATAATTTATATCAATATTTTAAGAGGTCAGCAGGGGTGTCTGCTATACATCGACCCTTGAGGACTCAAGTTGATTGAGGCTCATCTTTTAGTTGTGTCATCTAGAAAACATGGTTTACTCACTTACTGTGGCAGGCAGAGAGCAACTGGAGATGTGTGCATGTTTGTCCCTGTACTATTACTACAGAATATGGTCATATTTTTAAAAATGTTTACTTATTTATTTATTTTAATTGTCAGAAGTTTTATGTGCTCACCAGATACACAGAAAGAGGGAAAGGGAGAAGACAACGCCCAATAGCCCATGGTCATGCTACAATATCTCCTTCATTTCTACATCCTGTTGGGATTTGGGGCACACATGCACACACACCTAGCATGTTTTTCAAGCTTCCGGGCCCAGGATTTGAACTAAGCAATTGGCCATGTAGAATTTGTCTCCCTTATCCACTAGGTCACAGGGCTGGACCAATCACATTTTCTTTACTACCAAATCTGTAACCCTGAAGCCTCCTGACCAGGAGCTATTATCTCTAGCTCCATTATCTCCATACCAGCAGTACACCATCAGCATCCAAGTAGCGGTGCTGAAACTCTGCAGTGTGCAAAATGGGATATGATGAGGCCACCTTCTTTGGTTGACCCAATTCTTCTCTTGGCATCACCAGTGCTAACCTTAGTCCATTGACCTGGGCTTATAGTTATTTCTTTAGAAATGAAAGCAAATGATCTCCCCTTCAGAATCACACTCTGAAAGGATGTTCTATAGCAAACTGGCTATTGCCATTCTTTAAGAAATAAAGTACTTTCAGTTAACTCACGGAATGACTTGGCTCGCAGAGGGTTCCAGCCACAGTCCTTCCAAAACCCATAACCTATGGTTGAGCCTACAACTCACCCATTTCTTACAATGAATTCTCTCTTAGGATTCTCTATTACCTCTCTCTGCCTCTAACATCAGTTAGTCTGGCAGATAACCTCAAAGGAAAGGAGCAATGTACCTGTCCTTTTTCTCTTAAGAGTCACCTCACTGCTATGAGAATGCCTGAACACAAATAGATGGAAGTAAAAGGGCATTCCTATTTACACCCTACATTACTTAAAGACCAAATGTCACTGCCTCTGCCAATCAAACATGTTAAATGTACTGTTCATATATAAAAATATCGCCCCTCTCATCCTTCTCTCTCATTAACCTTGGTTTATACACATCCCCACTACCTGACCACTATTAGCGTGAATAAAAATCCTTAGTGTTTAATTAACATCATCATTGTACTCAAAAAATTACACAGTAAAATTTCAATTATCAACTATTATTGTTTTTCTATTACTTTATTATTAGAAACAAAATATTCTAGATCAGGAAATATGGAATTGATCAAATCTTGATTGGTTAGTTTTAAATAACCATAAGGATTATTTTTTGTTTTGATAGTTCTTCAAATTTATGTTTAAAAATTACAGATTCTATAGTTTATCATGTGTCCTGTTGAAATGCTTAGGGTAATTTAAAAAAAAAAATGCAACTTTCCTAAATTGTTTGATATCATTTTGAAGTCAATGATGAGTCCAAGGTTCGTGATCAGATTTGGTCAAATAATTTATGGTTGTGTAGAGACTTACTGCTATTTGAAGTAATGAAAAATAATTTAAACTTTTTAAAGTACAAACAGTAGGTTGGAATTATACATTTTCCTTCTGATAAGAAATTACTATAAATTCCTGTTGCTGGCCAGGTTCTACGGCAGTAGTTCAGGCTTATCACAGAGGCTTCGTAAGCTGGATGCAAAAATGTAGGGGGGAAGAGGAGAGCTTTACACTCAACATCCCATGGATAGCTCATCCCCCAGGATTCTGTATGTTTGCATTATTTTATTAGCAACATCTTCTAAAAATTTATTCAAAAACAATTCTTAGAAGACAATAGATACTTCACATAGTGCCTGGCATTAAAATTACCAAAAAATGTGAGTGCTGCCCTCAAGGAGCTCACATGTGTTTGGAAACAGCCACAGTAAGCTACTTTAAAAATAAATAAGTCAAAGGAATAGATTTCCCAACAATGAGTCTTGACCTTTTCAATGCTACTTCGATGGCAGATGTTCCTTCAAGCTGTGAATGTTGGTATTGATCATCATGGGAACATAACACTGAATATAGGTCAGTGGTGAGATTTGTTGCCACATCAGGAGATAAATGACTTACTGGACAGGACCTGATAGAGGTAGAATGGATTGTGAAAATTCTCATGCTGGGAAGCACATAAGGTTCTGAAACTCAAGAGCAGAAAAACAAGGCAGGCAGGGTGCCAGGGCAAAGATCAGGGATTTCAGAGGGTACGCAGCGAGTGAGAGCAGCTTTCTATCAGCAGTTGGGAGATTTCCGCAGAGCCCAAGAACCCAGGGTCTTTCTAGCTGATTTACTTATTAGAAGAAAAAATGTGGGTTCAAGTTTAAGACTTCAAATTCTTTGATAAACTAGACATGGCATATTCAGAATATAGACTATTAGCAAAGGTACCAAATGTGGTTATTGAGACAGTCACCTTGGTATCACCAGATTTTTCTTCTTGCCCCTTAAGAACATCTATCAATAGCTGCTTCTAATTCAAAAGTCAAAACTAGCAAGATCTGGCCATGAGCTTATTCATGCTAAAGCAGTCCAGGAAAGGGAAAAGAGCTGTAGATAAAATGTCAGAAGACTTGGGTGCTGATTTGGGTTCTGTTTGTAATTAGTGATGTAACATTACCAACATCACTTACATCTTTGGGTCTCATTTTCTCACCTGTAAAATGAGATCTCCAAGATCTTTCCCAGTTCTAACATTTATACTAGTTTCTGTGGTCCTATTTTACTGCTATTACCTGTCAACAACGTAAAGAGCAAATTTTACCAGGTACTAAATGCATTTTTACTATTTATATTTCCTGAATATTTGATGGTGAATGGGCTGGAAAAATGACAATTGGAGAAAATTTGTTTTGGAGTCACTGGAATATCATTACTGAATCTACAGCTCTTTTCAAAGCAAACCATGAAAATTGCTCCTAAGCTTTCCTTTTGGAGTCACTCACAAATGAATACATTTTTTAAAAATAGAAAACAAGAACATTTTAATTGCCTGAGCTAGATACTTTTATTTTGTTTTATGTGTGCAGTCAGAACCAAACCCTTGTGGATAATGTTAAAAGATGGATATTCTTTTCTCTGAGCTTTTTTTCTTTTTTGTGTAAATTATAACAATTGCTTCGGGGATTGGGCATTTGGACAAGCCATAAAATAATCAAAAATTTAATGCTGTTTGGTGCCAGCTTAGGGCTCTTTGAATTAGGGGCTGGATTAACCATTCACAGATGTAAGCATTTTATTTCTACCTGGATGTAATAGTCTTGGTCATTGAGGGAATAAATTCTCTTGGTTGGTTTAAGGGTTTATCAAAATAATTTCTTGAATGCGAGTAAGTAACCCCAGCACTGATAACTAGATTTTCCCTAAATCTAATGCTATTTCTACACTCTCCAAAAATAACAGTAGGAAAGTTATTTCTCATTCTTTATTGTAAAAGAACTATTCCAATCACAAATTGTTTAGCTCCAATTACCAAATTGTGTGCAATTTTGTATGTTTCTAGCCACAATCATAAGTCTGTTTTTACCATAAAACTTTCCAGGCAAGTGTTAAAGACTACTATCTCAAGAAAATTACCTTCAGAAAAAAACAAACACATGCATGCTCTACCTTAGTTAAACAAATACCTTGGATTTAGTCTTGGTCACTGTTTTAGTTTCAAACGAAATCTCAGATAAGACAGGTCCCAGCTCAATTTTAAGTTGATTAGTTTCTCTCCCTCTCTCTTTTGTCTTAATTATTTTAAATCTATTCTGTCACTTTAACATTTCAAACTCAACTGTTTTATGACTGTGAAATATTGTCACAATATATTATGCTAATGGGGCTAATTAATTCCCAGGGAAACTTTCCCATAGACTGTGATAGAGTATATGATAAAGTCACCAGTTCTCAACAGTGAGCAGAATTTTTTCAAATTTGATGTTTATAACTGCTGCTGTATAATTTGTTTTCCTGTGTCAGAAAGCTAGTGAACATATTTTAATGGCCCCAGTGCGTCTTTGTTCTTCATCAAACTGCTACTTATCAGTGTGTATGACCTGCTTATCATTCAGGCATATATGAGAAACTCAGTAATTAATTGTTATGGCTATGAATCTGCCTAGATTTCTGGCTCTCATAGAAGGGAAAACCACTGAGAATGAAGAAAAAAAAATCCTTGGGCCAGTCCCACAGTGCAGTGGTTAAGTGCTGGGTAGAGGAAGCTGGATCCCACAAGACTAGCCACATCAAATTCTAGCCCAAGAGGCTTGAAAAACACAGTGGGTATGTGTGTATGTGGCTCAACCAGATGGAGAAATAGAGGAAAGGATTGAAGAGTGATCATGTCCCACTGAGGGGTAATATCGCTCTCTCTTGCTCTTTTTCTCTCCTTGACTATTATACACACCATCTGGCAGTGAGAAGATCCTCATAAAGCACCCTACCCACTCTGATTTCCTACCATAAGGGACTCAAAATGCAAAAACCTCTGGAAAGTGCTAGCAGTGGATAAGCCCCTAATATTCAACTCAAAAATCCTTACAATAAATGTTTCTTTTTCACCAGAAGTTTAATCCAAACTGTGATTCTCAGTATTGCCAATTCCTACTGTGCTCTAGAAAAGACATAGAATAAACAAAGTTCTGCAGAGTTAATGATACTTTTAAGTAAGAAACAAAATGCCCCAGTTGGAGCTGAAAGGTTATAGGTAATGGGTAAGATAAATTCTCCAAAAAATATAATAAGGTCTAAGCCTTTCACAGAATGTAGCACAATATGGCCAAAAGCTCAGTGGTCTGAGTGCTGAGAAATGTGGGTTTGAATTCTGACTCTAGCATTTAATGAATATTGGATATTCAATCTTTTTAGCTTTAGTTTTCTAAGTTGGACATAATATCTACCTTCAAAGGATATCAGTGAACTGACAAGCAAAAGCCTAACAACTTAAGGCACCAAGTAGGCACTCAATGTATTAGGTTATCAGGAAAGTCATGAGGTATTTTTCTATGCAAAAGTGTGTCATGACTTTGCTGATGACTCAATACATTATTTCTAGCTTTTCCAAAAGCCTTCTCCATTCCTCCACTTCACAGGATTTTGTGCTTAGAATTTCTCTGCACATCACTTTTCGGCACACAATCAAGCTCTACCTGATAGTAGCCCTTTTTTACAGGTGATGATACATTTTCTTCTTGAAAACATGTTAATTTATTTTAGGTCAGGAATTCCATTTTATTCTTTGGGTGTTCTGTTCACCACCCATCCTCACAACAATATCTGGTACAATTTATTAATAAATAGTTGAATTTTAAAATTATTTTGTCTTTTTCTCCCCCCCACACTCTACTATTTTTTACTATTTTTTACTACTAATTAATGCATACATCTATATCCCAGGGTAAATTCAAAATATATGGAGCACATAGCTTTATATAATTATAAATTGTAGACAATTGAAAATCACTAAATTAAAAGAATAACAATATATCTGCAAGAAAATGTACCAATATCCTAGAGTACTAATAATGCGCTATGGGAAGACCAGCAATAGCAACACAACTACTACCTTTCTCAAAAGACTTAATACAAAGTGATAATTTCACTCTGCCCTTTACTGAAAAGATAACTTGATTTTTCTGGATAGGTTAACAAAAATATCTGAGAAGATAACCTTACATACAGTGCTGATGACTCTACTACTTCACTGAAACAAATAAACATAAATGCTTCCTACCATCCATCATGTCATGCCTACATGGGTGGGCACCCTGATGGTAAATAGTAGTACAGAAACCAGACCCTAGAGTTCAGGATCCTGGCTCCAAATTGGGCACTTGATTTGTGTACAGGATGCCTTGGTCAGGACACCAACAAACTGGGCCCACATATGGGCAGACTGAAGTTAGAGCCAGCTAATGATTACTTCAAGTAGAGGTCTACCTGGGAAAGTTTTCCCACTCTCAACAGTTGGTAAAGATCACCAACAATCTCCACATTTCCAATTTGAGTAGACGTTTCAGTTTTAGTCTTACCCTAAAGAGATGATTACCCATCAAAAATATGTGCCTTGTATCCCAGAGTTTAGTATGGTTTCTGGGCAGTGGGCAGGCTACACATCTCAACCTCCTTACATCCAAATAGACTCACAGAATTGGTTCTTTCCTGGGACCAGTAGGTGGCATAGTGGATAAGGTGCTGGACACTCCCACATGGCTGACCATGGTTCAAGTCCCAGACCTGGCAGTTTGCTCTCTCTCTCTCTCTCTCTCTCTTTGTGTGTGTGTGTGTGTGTGTGTGTGTGTGTGTGTGTGTGTGGTCAGCTCAAATTTTAAAAAAATGAATGAATAAATAAAATAAAATTAAATAATTCTTTAAAAAAATACCTTTAAAAAAAAAGAATTGGTTCTTTCCTATGGAATTGGAGTAGAAACAATGTGTGATACTTCTTGACAGGTGGTTAAGAAGCAAATATGCCTCATTTCTTTGCCCATTTGCTACATAGATCCTAAAAACTCCAAGATACTAGGGGAGGGCCAAGCCACATCATGGACTGGATTTGCATTTCTGAAGTTACCAAAATTGTGGTATTTATTTCTAACAGCATCTTGTGGTACATTAACTAATACATTCATTAAATATCCTGTTGCATTTTACACATGGATCATGTCTTCCTTGACATTTGCTACCTTCTGTCCCTAGTCTATCCTCTCCTTGATCCTCTATTTTACTATGCTGAAAATGTTTTCTTTACCTATCACTATTAAAATTAGCATTCTCCAGGGGTTCATTCTTAGTCCACTGCCTGGGCTGTTCCTCCCAGCAATCTCATTATAACTTTAAGGCCTATTGTTGACTACTAAATTTTATCTCTTATCTAATTTTTTCCTAGCATATTCAAATACCTACTCAGTTTTTCTTTCCTGGTGTTCCCGGCAGCGCAAACTTAACTTGTCTGAAACTGAAATCAGCATTTTTCTTCCTTCATTTTCCTACCCTGATTCATCCCCTACTGCATTTTCTGTCTCAATAAATGGCACCATCATTCAGTCAGAGTACTGCAAATCATCCCATACTCCTTTCTTCTCATTTTCCATATTCAGTGCATTACCAGATCTGGAAATTTTTACCTCTTAAATAGTTTATGAATCCATTCTGTCATCTCTACCCTAAATAACCCTGTCCTATTTCAGACTTCCATAATTTCTCACCTAGGCCACTCCAGAACACAGTGGCTAGACACACAGATTTTGAAATCAGGCTTAAATTTTTGCTTAATTCTTAGCTGCATAATTTGACGAAAGCTTGATAATTGCTCTAAAGTCACTTCTTCCCATGTAAAAAGTAGGAAATACTAATAGTACTTTCTAAATGGGGGTGTTACAAGCAATGAAGGAAATCAGGTAGAAAGAGACTGTAGGACAGCCTGGCATAGAGTAGGGCACCATCATGTTAGCTGTTATGATTGGAGGCTCAGTGCTTCCTAATGCACCTCCATGAATTCACCTGTTTTAAGGGAACGATCTTTCTACAACACAAATTCTGCTCTCTTCCACTCTTGCCATGTGGATGGAAAGGAAAGAGTCGGGTGTGAGAAAGAGTTGCAGATAGGATTGATAGGAACTGGAAACTGATTAGGATTATAACTGATAGGTATCTTACTAGAAACATCTATAGCAAAAATATATAAATTGGATACATTTGTCTTTGTGAGTAAATTAAGTGTATTTTAAAATTCCATCCTGTCCTTCCTTTTATTTTTCTCTGGATTGGATCTGTATGCTAAAAACGAAGTTACTGATTAGTATTAAATTAGTGATGATCTAAATTTAGTATGAACTATACCCACTGCATAATGGCCAAACAATTTGCTTACTTACAGAACATGCATAGCAGCTTAAAAATAGGAAATTAAAATTAACTAAAATTTTCCTGTAAGAGAATGGTATATGAGGAAAATTCTAAGTATAGTATTTTTAAATTCTCATTCCCATTCTTTCCACACACATCTCATGCCAGCAACATTTTCCTCTCAATTTTTATTTCCTCTTAAAGCTCATCCACAGGGCGTCCTGAACAGACAATGAAAGCATTTAGGAGATAAGAAATAAACTGGTGATTAGAGTGAAAATAATTGAGGAAGAAAAAACCAAGAGTGATTATGCATGTTCCACGTGCCAATCAGTGTCCTTTACTTTTTGTTGTTGTTGTTGCTACAGTGTATTTTCAAGGAAAAACAGAAAGAGAGAGAGAGAAGGAGAGTAAAAAATCACCCCCCAGGGCGATGGACATGCTGCAATCCATTCTCCTTTTGGGATTTTGGGCACACATGCGCACATACGTGGCATATTTTTCACGTTGCCGGGCCCGGGACTTGAATTGTGCAGTCAGTCACATGGATTCAGCAACCTTAATCACTATACCACCTGCTAGCCCTCATATGTTGTCTCTTTTAATTCTCAAAAACAAAAAATAAAATAAGTAAACGCTGTGATTTGTATAGGTACTGTGTATATAAAAGGACCTAGAGGTTCAGTGAAGTTAAGCTCCTTGCCTGATGTTCTACAGAAAAGATATTTATTTGCCAGGATTTGAATCTACTTTTATCTGTGGCTAACCAAAACCCACTAGTTTTATACTATTTAAAGGATCTATGGAACTAAGTATTTGGCTACTCTGTATACATACTGTAGTATAGTATATAAACAATAAATAAATAAAAGGATGGGTTTTGGTTAGCCACATTTCATGTTGACACGTTGTTCACATTTATATGGGAGTTGAGATGGAAACACAGAAACATCTCTGAGTAAAAACAAAACAAACAAACAAACAAAAACAGTCACTAGAGACCCCAAAAGCACCAATAATGCACACACATCCCAGTGAGATCAGATCATCTTCCATTCTTTGTGCCCTTCCTACTTGATAAAATAAACATCCCCTCGTTTCCTGTAATTTGGGTCTGGGTTCTTTGGAGAATAAGTTCACGTTCTTCTGTATCCATGACATAGGGGAAAGAAATTCTGTAAAGCAGCAGAAAACAAATGATTGCTGAATAATTTTTTTTTAATCAGATTCTTTCTGAGACACTGATCTCATTATTTGTTCACCAGACGAGCTCCTACTAAATCTATTCACAATTAAAAAAAAAAAAAAAATTACCCAGCTAGTAGTATTGAACTCTGCCTTAATTAGGGCAGCCAAGAATGTCTTGTATAATTAACTGGGCTTTGTTTATAATTATTTCCTTGTGGTTAGAACTGTTTTCTGCATGTAACTGGGGCAGTGCTAATAGTAATGCTAACCTTTGATTTTCATAGGAGAGTAACTGAAGGACAGGCAGAAAAAACAAGGCCAGGCCTGAGAAAGCAAAACCGAGAGACATAAAATATAGTAGTATCTCTTTCTACTCTCTGTTTTGCCTGGGGATGAGCACATCTCCCTAACCTATGACCCAATCTAGTTTAGCTGCCAACATCTGGGCTCCTTCATCCTTCTGTCCAGTGAAAATGTTCCTTCACATTTGAAAAGTGCCTTTGCTCTGAGATCTGTGTTCTAGGTTTGTCCCTCTAGATCCATTCTCAGATCTCCCAGAATCTGCCCGCTATCATCAAAGACTGATCCACTTGAACCATATAACATCCTCTGATATTCTCTTTAGTTCGGCCGATAACTTACCCTAGAAAAAGAGATCCAAGAAATAAGAGAGTGACAAAGGAATGGCAGGTGGGAAGGAGAGAGGGAAGAGAGTGATAACTCTGTATTTACTCCCCTGCATTCTTTTCTGCAGAGTTATAATGGGCAGGCTGTATCCAATCCTTAGGCCAAATTCCCTAGCTCCTACAAACAGGCTTCCCTAGAAAACCACCTTTGTCACTCTTGTAAGCACTCATATCACTTGTCTCCAAGGCTGTTAACAGACCTCTGCTATTATACTTGCCCAAAGTATGACGATCTCATGTGGCTGACTTACCCCTTACCAAAACCTTGTACACAGTCCCTATTAAAGTCTCCTCAATTATCATAATTTGAATATGTTCTCTATTCCTTGCTGGAATCCTGATTAGCAAGATTGACATAGTTGCATTTGAAACACTATGTATTTTACCCAAATACACTCCCTTATGTTCTAGAAGACTGAAGGAATGATAGGACTCTCAGTTGTAAGGAATTCGGAAATTCATTTAATGAGCAATTAAGCAACAATATTCAGCATACATTGGGCAGACATAGAAGCCCTGCCTCTGTGAAACTGCAGGCCAAATATAATTGTCTAAATCCTGATGCTAAATAACCTCTGGGATTTTATAGATACTGACAAAATAAAAATTTTTTTCTTGTAAATTTTGCTAATTGTGGTTGGAGTAACATAAAAAACTAAAACAAAATTCTTTTTTATTATTTTATTTATTCTTATCATAATCTTGTTTATATTACATTGAATCACATATATCCTTACACTGTATTACATTTTTTTTTCTAGAAGGAATACCATGCATATCAGTCAAGACAAAGACATTACTATCCACATCATCAAGTAGCTTTTCATCATTTTTTCCAGGTTATTATTATCATTTTTATTCTCATTGTTTTTTAAAATATTCAATCAATATATATTGTTTTACTTGTAAAAAGAATTTATCCAACATGAAATACTTCTCAGACCAGTCCAGTTGAGAATACTATACATGTTAATCAACAGGTAATAAACAATTTCTATGTCCCACTAATGTCATGCCTCTCAATTTATTCTCTTGCTATCCTTCTCTACACTGTTCCCTTCTCCCACCCCATTCCTCACTGTTTTCAGCATCCCTAACTATTTTCACTGCTTTTATGCCCTCAGATATTTCGATCTCTACCATAAAGTGCAGGTAGTTGGTATATATTAAGTGGACACATACAATATCTTTCTGTTATATCCTGGCTTGCTTCACTCACCAAAAGATCCTCCATATCTGACCACCTTCTATCAAATGCCAGGGTCTTCTTGTTTTTGTTTTTGTTTTTGTTTTGTTTTGTTTTCTTTTGTTTTATGGCTAAGTAGTATTCCATAGAGTATATGTGCCACACTTTTTCAATGCATTCATCTGTTTGTGGACATTTGGGTTGGTTCCATGTCTTGGCAATCATGAATAATGCAGCAATAAACATTGATATGTAAGCTCTTTTCCGACTAAGCATTCTCCTGTCCTTTGGGTAGATACCCAGAAATGAGATTGCTGGATCAAATGGCAGTTCTATTTGTAGATCTTTGAGGAACTTCCATATTGTTCTCCACAGTGGCTGAACCAGTTTACATTCCCACCAACAGTGTAGGAGCACTAATCACTTTTTATATTTTTAATCTTTGCCATTCTGACAGGAGTTAGCTGCTCTCTCATTGTGGTTTTTATCTGCATCTCCCTTATGATGAGGGATGTTGAGCATTTCCTCATATGCTTTTTGGCTGTTCGTATGTCTTCCTTAGTGAGATTTTTGTTCAGTTCATTTTCCTATCTTCTAATTGGGCTAATCATTTCCTTTTTAGAGTAAGTTGCTTGAATTCCCTGTGTATTCTGGTTATCAGTACTTTTTTTGGGGTGTAGTTTACAATAATTATTCTCCCATTCTGAGGGTTGTGGATTCATACTTGTTACTGTGTCCTTTGCTGTGCAGAAACTTCTTAGTCTGATATACTCCCACCTGTCTATTTTAGGGATTATTGCCTATGCTTTTGGAGTCTTATTTAAGAAGTCTTTGCCTACCCCAATGTCTCCCAGAGTTTCCCCAGTATTTTCCCCTAGGAGTTTTATAGTTTGAGGTCTTAGGTTCAGATCTTTGATCCACTTTGAGTTGACTTTTGTTAATGGTGAAAGATAGGGGTTCAGTTTCATCTTTCTGAAGGTGGATACCCAGTTTTTCCAGCACCATTTACTGGAGGTAAAAAAGAGGCAAAGAGGTTTGCCTTTTCCCAATGGATTGACTGGTATCCTTTGTTAAAAATCAGGTGGCTGTAAGCTTTGGGGTTTATTTCTGGGGTCTCCATTCTATTCCATTGCCCCTCCTTCTGTTTTTGTACCAATATCATGCTGTTTTGATTATGTTTTGGGGTTAATTTCTGGGGTCTCTATTCTATTCCTTTGGTCCACTTGTCTGTTTTTGTGCCAATACCATGCTGTTTTTATTATCACAGCTTTATAGTATACTTTGGCATCAGGGAATGATATGCTACCCACTCTACTCTTCTTGAGCAGGATTGCTTTGGCAATACGAGGTCTTTTATGATTCCAGACAAATTCTATGATTGTCTTTTCTAGATCTGTTGAGAGTGTTTGTCTCTCTCTTGCCCTCTCTCTCTCCCTCACATACAGGCATACATCCTCTCAATCATGAATCTAAAATTTTTAAAAACTAAAATAAAATAATTGGCAGAACTGATACTGCAATACAGTGGATGAAAAATAGGCTTTATAATAAATTGTGCTTGAGGGGGACCAGCCGTTAGCATAATGGCTATGTTGCTGGACTCCCATGTAGTAAACCACGGTTCGAGTCCCGGACCTGGTGGCTTAAACTCACGCCGGGCGCATGTGCGTGCGTGCCCAAGATCCCGAGAGGAGAATGGAGGAGAAGGGATTGCGGCGTGGTCATCCCCCCTAGGGGGTGATTTCTCACTTTCTGTCTCTCTGTCTCTCTCTGTCTGGCGAGCGCACACACCCTATAGCAAAAACCTCCCCCCAAAAATAAATAAATAAATAAATTGTGCTGGATCAACTGAATATTCATATGAGGAAAATATTTATCTTAATCTCTTGCTTATACAAAAGGGAACAGAAGATGATTGCAGATATAAATAGTAAGAATTCCAGAAGATAATATAAGAGAATACTTTTATGATTTTGGGATAAGCAAAAAATTTCTTAAGCAGAACATAAAGACAGCTGACCCAAAAATAAAAGATCGATATCCTGAATTATATTTAAATTAAGAACATCCATTTATCGAATAAACCAACAAGAGAATGAAAATTCAAGTCAGAATGGGAAAAGAAATTTCCAAAACATGTATCCAACAAATAACCCATAACTGGAATATGTAAAATACTGCTGCTTATCAAGAAAGAGTGTCAACACAAAACAATCGAAAGATGGGAAAATATTACCAAAAATGATATTCAAATGGCAATAAATATGTGACAAGATATTCAGTCTTTGTAATTATCAGGAAAAGATAGTTGTCAAGGAAATACAGATCACCAGGTTTATATTTATAAAATAAATAAAATATAGCCTCATGTACCAACGTGATAGATTTTACAAACATAACATAGAACAAAGAAACCAGACATCAAAAAGAACATTGTTATTCCACTATATCAAGTTGGAAAAAAAAGTAGGAAAACTAATATATTGGGATGAAGTTTCTGTTGGAGCAGTGATCTGGAGGAGCTATAAGGAATGCTTCTTTTGGTGATGGTTATGGATTGTTTTATGATCTACATAGTTTTACATGAATGTTTTAATATCATGGTTATTCATTATGAACTCATGAATCATTCACTTTCCTGTATGGATATAGTATTTCAGGAAAAATGTTTGTTGAATAGATGAATGAATTAATCAATCAATATCTAAATAAAGAATTGGCTCGGCAAAAAGTAAACCTACAGTACGTGGTATCATGAAATCAGAGAGAATTGAATTTCAAGGAGTAGGTAGATAAGAGTGCCAGTTACTGAAAAGTCAAAGGCTTGGCATCCTTTTAAAAGGGCATTGGCAACAATTACATAATGAGGATAACATTGCCTCCCCTTGGATAATGTGTTAATTTTGAAGGATTCCAGATCTAGGCTGGAGTGGTCTCACTCTCATACATTGACTGCTGGTCTGAAGGGGAGAAAAAATGGTTATGATAAAAAGATGTCTTGGGACCAGCAGATGGTATAATGGTTACGTCACTGGACTCCTACGTAGTTGACCACAGTTCAAGTCCTGGACCCAGCAGCTTAAAACTCATGCTAGGTGCATGTGTATGCATGCCCAAATTCCCAAGAGTAGAATGGAGAAGAGATTGCGGTGTGGCCATCCCTGCGGGAGGTGATCTCTTACTTTCTGTCTCTCTGTCTCTCCAGCAAGCACATGCTCTCCCTATAGCAAAAAAAACGCTCTTGAAAAAATTAAAAAAAAAAAAAAAGTCCTTCACACAGTTTGTTTGATATGTTCCTGTTGTTTTTGATTTTGTTTTTGCTTCCTGGGTTTTTTTTTTTTTTTTTTTTTTTGGGGGGGAGGGGGGCTCGGGTAGGCTTTTGAAATGGAATTAGCCAATACAATTAATCTAATTTTAATTAATAAAATTAATCTAAAATTTGTTCCTTTACATAGACAAAGTAAAGAACTCTAATTAAAAGATCTAATTAAAATGTATCTAACATGCTTTGTAATTTTGGTAAATGGAATAATCTTAGTTTACAATTTTATTTCACATATGTTCAGGAAGGATTAAAAGGGATGGTTACATTAGAATTCAATAAAAGCAAATCAACTTGGTTAACTTTAGCTAACCTTTTACAGTTCTGTTTTCTTATTTCATAGCAGTAAGTTTATAAACTAGCTTTGTATTTTCACCAAGCAAATCTAAGCCCATTACCAGTGGAGTTAAGATGACACAGTATCTGTTCATTTTTTCCTTGAAGATCTATGGATGAGCTCCAAAACTCCGAAGCTTTTTATGCACTGATGGCTATCCCAAAGCTTTGCCTGCCAAATAGATATATGGTACCCACCATATATCTGAAGACCCTAAAACACATTTACTGATGTTAACACCTTCCTGAGAAGGTATTGGAAATTTTAGGCAACAATCACTTTACATTGTGCTTACTTTATCTTACAACACCTTTATCCTCTCAATACCACATTCTTGTTTACAACAGTGGAGAAACAAGGAATAAAATTTTATTGTGGCGTAGTGGTTAAGGGCTCTGGACTCCCATGTGGTCAAATGTAATTCGATTCCCAGACCTGGTAGTGTGCTCTCTTACTCTCTCTCTCTCTCTCTTTCTCTGATCAAATTTAAAAATAATAATGAATAAAGTTGAGTGAAATAATTTTTTTAATTTAAAAAATTTTTATCCTAGAATTTGTGCACATCAATTTTCAAAGTACTCAGCAATTTGTACCACACCCCTGCAATAGACAAAAAAGAGGATTTAATCTCATTTTGAAAGAGATCTCCTCTTTAAACTATATGTCATAAAGTCATTGATACTATGATCAGAAAATTGACAGTTGATGATAAATAATGCATAATTATACAATAACTTATTAGTGTGTTTCAGTGTATCATTTTAAGAAAGATGAACTCTTGAATCACAAGAATCTGAGCTGGATTCTCGTAACTATCATCTTCTACTTAAGTGAACTTGCAAATTCCTGAACACCTCAAAATATTTCATTTGTTTAATAAGTTAAATAAGAGTAATAACTACCTTGGAGGTTACTAGGAGATATTCACAATAAAAGATATAAAAAGTTCATAAAAAAGTGTTCAGAATTTAGTAAGTACCCAAAAAATGGAAGCTATTCATAAGATTTTCATTGTGTTCTTAGATATGTTTTTTAATAGACTTTATTTTTTACAACAGTTTTAGACTCACAGAAAAACTGAGCAGAAAAGACAAAAATTTTCCATATATCCCCTCACCCATATATGAACAGCCTCTTACCCATACATGAACAGCCTCCCACACTAACTACATCACCACCAGAGGGGTACACTTGTTACAAGTGATGAGCCTACACTGACGCATTCTTATCACCCAAAGCCAATAGTTTACATTAAGGTTCACTCTGTGTTACACAACCTATGGCTTTGGACACACATTTAATGACATATAGCCATTATTACAGAATCACATGGAATACTTTCACTGCCCTAAAACTTCTCTGTGCTCTGCTTATTCATCCCTCCCTGCCCCAAACATTGACAACTGATTTATTTTTACTTAATCTTTTTATTGTCTTCATAGTTTTGCCTTTTTTAGAATGTCATGTAGTATGAATCACGTAGTATGTAGCATTTTCAAACTGGTTTCTTTCACTTAGTGCTATGCATTTAAGGTTCTTCTGTTTCTTTCCATGGCTCGATAGCTCATTTCTTTTTAGCACTGAATAATATTCCACAGTTTATTTATCCATTCACCTACTCAGTGACATCTTGCTTGCTTCCAGGTTTGGCAGTCATGAATAAAACTGCTATAAACATCTGTGTGTAGGTTTTTGTGTGGACATACATTTTCTACTTCTTTAGGTAAATACCAAGGAGCATAATTGCTGGATCATATGCTAAGAGCATGTTTAATTTGTAAGAAACTGCCAAGCTGTATTCCCAGTGGCTTTCATTTTGTATTCTTATCAACAATAAGAATTTCTGTTGATCCACATGAAAGTCAAAGTGCCATACTTCAAGGTACTGTTTTCTGAGTCCAAATAATATATAAGTATTTTATTTGGGGTGTGAGTGGATACTATTGCAAATTGTGCTGTGCTGTTTTGTTTTTAAGAGATATTTTTGCTATAGGTTGCCAAAGAGACAGAGAGAGATAGACAGACAGAAAGCAAGAAATCAACCCCCAGGGGGATGGCCACACTACAAGCCCCTCTCCTCCAGTCTCCTCTCTGGATTCTAGGCATGCATGAATACATGCTTGGTGTGAGTTCCAAGCCTCTGGGTCCAGGAATCAAACTGTGGTCAGCCACGTGGGAGTCCAGCAACACAAACATTACGCCATCTACTGGTCTTTGTGCTGTGTTTTTAATTTCTTATTCTACTTGCTTGCTGTTTGTATTTAGGAAAGCACTTAATGTTTGTATATATTCCTTAATTTCCAGACAGAGTGCCTTTTCAGAGAGAGAGAGAGAACTGAAAGAGGGGGAAAGGAAGAAGAAAGCACCCCCTAATAGGACATAGTCACACTACAATTCCTTCTTCTATTTCTCCATCCTATTAGGATTTGGGATATGTACATACACACAGTCAGTGAGTTTTTCAAGCCACCAGGGCTGGGATTCTAACCATAAAGGCAGCCATGTGAGATCCAGATCCCTTAACCACTAGGCAACAGGGCGAACCCTAATTTTAGTGTATTAATCTTTCATCCTACAACTTTACTGTATTACTTATCAGTTCCAGGAATGATTCAATTCTTTTGGATTTTCTATAGAAATAATCATGCTGCTAAAAACAAAGACCATTTATTAATTTTCTATCAGTATCTTTTATTTCCTTTTCTTGTCTTACTTTATCAGCTAGGGATACCAGTTTAATATTGAAAAGCAGTGGTAAAAGTTGTTCATAGTATTATTTTATTATCTTTTTAATATTCATAGATCTATAGTGAGGGCCCCTCTTTCTTTTTTTCTTTTTTGGAGAAGTTTTTGCTATAGGGCACATGCACTCACCAGAAAGACAGAGAGAGACAGAGAGACAGAAAGGGAAAAATCACCCCATGGGGGGATGGCCATGCCACAATCTCTTCTCCTCCATTCTCCTCTCAGGATCTGGCATGAGTTTAAGCCACCAGGTCCGGGACTTGAACCACAGTCGACTACATGGGAGTCCAGGGACATAGCCATTATGCCAACTGCTGGTCCCAAGGGCCCCTCTTTCATTTCTGATATTAGTTATTTGTGTTCTCTCTTTTTTTCTTAGTCTTACTAGAGGCTTATCAATTTTATTGATTTTTTTTAAAAGGTTTTTGCTATAGGGCGCGTGCGCTCGCCAGACAGACAGAGAGAGACAGAGAGACAGAAAGTGAGAAATCATCCCCCCAGGGGGGATGGCCATGCCGCAATTCCTTCTCCTCCATCCTCCTCTTGGGATCCTGGGCACGCACGCACATGCACCCAGCATGAGTTTAAGCCATTGGGTCCGGGACACGAACCGTGGTTTACTACGTGGGAGTCCAGCGACATAGCCATTACGCTAACTGCTGGTCCCAATTTTATTGATTTTTTAAAACCCAGTTTTTGCTTTTGTCAATATTCTCTATTTTCTGTTTTTAATTTTGTAGATTTTTTTTGCTTTAATTTGTATTATTTCTTTTTTTCTGCTTATTCTGAACTTAATTTGCTCATTCTTTCTAGTATCCATGAGCAGAAACTTAGACTGTTATTGTTAGATCTTTCTTCTTTATTCACTCAAGATTATACATTTCTAAGTAATACTTTCACTGCATCTCACAAGTTTAGGTAAGTTGTACTTTTATTTTCACAGTTCTTATATATGCTGATTCATTTTTTTCATGTTTTATTTCTCTTTAATTTCCAGATTCGAAAATTTCTACTGATGTATTCTCAAGTTCATAGTCTTTCATCAGTATTAGCCAATCTACAAATAAGCCTATAAAGCTATTGTTCATTCCTACTATGTTTTTTCTATCTCCAACATATATTTTATTTTAGTTTTTTGTTTGTTTGTTTTGTTTTGTTTTTGTTTGTTTGTTTTAGGATGTGTGTGTTCACCAAAGACAGAGAGAGGGAGAGGAGAAAGCACCCACCACGGGGATGGGGAATGGTCATGCAGCTATCTTTTCTCCATCATTTCTCCCCCTTTTGAAAGTCTGGGCATGCACATATATGTACCCAGTGTGTTTTTCAAGCTGCTGGATCCAGGACTTGAACCTCCTTGTAGGCCATGTGGCATCTGGCTGCCCTAACCACCAGGCCATGGATTTAGCCCTGAACTCCAGCTTTTTTTTTTTTTTTTTTTTTTTTTTTTTTTTTTTTTTTTGCTATAGGGTGCATGAGCTCACCAGAGAGAGAGACAGAAAGAAAAAAGGAAGGAAATTGAAAAGTCATCTTCTGGGAAGATGGCCATGCCACAATCCCTTCTCTTCCATTCTCCTCTCAATTCTCCTCTCAGGATTTGGGACACACAAACACATACACCTGGTGAGTCTTTCAAGCCACCAGGTCTGGGGCTCCATCTGCAGTTGGCTATGTGAGATCCAGCTGCCTTAACCTCCAAACTACCTACTGGCCCTAATACCCAGTAGTTTTTAATTCTTTCTTATGTTTTTCATCTTTCTATTTATGTTTCCCTTCTGTTTTTGCATAATCTTTACTTTGTCTATTAGAGACCTTCGTGTATTCATCAAAATTTAAATTTCCAGTCTGATCATTTTTTTAAATATTTTTGGAGAGGTTTTTGCTATAGGGCGTGTGCGCTCGCCAGACAGACAGAGAGACAGAGAGATAGAAAGCAAGAAACCACCCCCCAGGGGGGATGGCCACATCGCAATCCCTTCTCCTCCATTCTCCTCTCGAAATCTTGGGCACACACGCACAAGTGCCCGGCATGAGTTTAAGCCACCGGGTCCAGGACTCGAACCATGGTCGACTACATGGGAGTCCAGTAACATAGCCATTACACTAACTGCTGGTCCCCAGTCTGATAATTTCAACACTCCTGCCATGTTAGACTCTGGTTTTGATGCTTGCTCTGTCATCTCAAGCTGTGTTTTTTCCCTTTTAGCATTTTTCTCTTGATAGTTTTGGGTAATGTAGTGAATAAAAGACATTTATTCAACAGATTTTTTAAATTTACCTACAAATAATAAAAATGTTAATAAATATTTCTTTCCTGTAATTAACCAGGGGTAATGTAAATTAGTTCGACATGAAGAGTCAAGATCAGTCTCAAGAATCCTCTTCCTGGGCTGACCTTGTGCCCAGTGGTTAAGGGAGCCAGATTTCATATGGTTGACTATGCAGTTTGAATCCCAACTCCAGTGGCTTGAAAAACACACCATGGTGTATTAATGTGTGCATGCCAAATTCTCAACAGCAGAGAAATGGAAAAGATTGCAGTGTGACCATTTACTATTGGGGAGGTTTTCTTCTCTCTCTTTTCTCTTATTTGCCTTCTGATGAGCACACATGCCCTGTGACCAGAAAAAAAACAAAAAAAAAAAAAAAAAAAAACAGGGCTTAATGAGCCATATCTATGAGTAATCACTAAGCCAAATGGAAAAGGAATTTCTCGATAGTGCTCACATTTATGGGGAAAAAAATGCAAATACATCTCAGTGGGTTTTTTAAGACATATTCATTTAATTTAATTTATTCATTCATTTATTTTAATTTGACCAGAGAGAGAGAGAGAGAGTGAAAGTGAGAAAGCAAGCCACCAGATCTGGGACTTGAACCATGATCGGCCACATGGAGGTGTCCAGTGCCTTAACCACTATGCCACCTACTGGTCCCTTTCAGTGGTTTTTCATATTTATTCCATACATTATTTTGAAAACTTGTAAGGATCTGAATTGTTCATGGACAAGTTTTCCTGGTAGTAAAAAGAAGACTGTGTAAAGGAATTAAAAAAAAAAAAAAAAAAAGAAAGAAAGAAACCGCTTTCAAACTGAAGCCAGTTGCATCTGTGTGACATTAACAGCCCAGTCACTTACAGTCTCATAATTCTACTCTGCCTCTTTGCTTCTTGGTGCCTAGGACAGTGTCTATTGTCCAAAAAATGCCAATATGTTATTATGTGGTCAAAGGCGGTACTTGCTCACTTTATCGCAGAAATTGGATGGCAAAACGTCAGTTTCTCAGTCAAGATGTTGAGGTGCAAGCAATGCCCACTTGACTTATTTGTTCTCTTATTGACTTCCTGCATCAACTTATTTCATTTTGCTGTATAATGATATTCACAGAAAGACTATTACAGTTAAGGTTACTTTGGATTCCTCTCCAAATTGTGTATAAGTATTCATTTTAGATCTTACTGATTTTTTTTTGCAAAAGAAATAGTTTCTGTGTTTAAAAGAAATGGATTCACATACAAAAATAAATTTTCTCCACAAATATGCAATATTTGAAAAAAAAAAAGAGGAAAATTAAATGAAATCTATTTTGGTACCACTGAAGATTTGAAATAAAACAGAATCAAATGGCTTGGGTGAAAAATAGAGCTATTTTAAATATATGTAACTATCATAAACTGATCTTATCATTTGAGGTCCGCAGTACTAACAGAAAACTAAGAAAAGGAGCTTTGCTCCTAGAGTTGCTGGCACTGACCAGGATCCACATATCATAGATCAGAAAAGCTTTATCATTATTCCATGCTATAGCTCTGCTCTTTTGATAATATCTGTATTTATTTATGTTTTCTTTTTTAAATGTTGCAATAAAAACAACTTGAAAAATAAAAAATCCCATTAAATGATCTATTATTTTATATAATAATTTTCCAAAGCACTTTACCTATTTCTTTCTTTAAAGCGACTGATCTGATCATTGGTTATTATCCAAACATAGCCTAGATGTAGTGGATTATAATAACTTTGTCATATTAGTAATCATTTAATAAGGAATTCTTATGTGATATCAAATAGATTTTTAATAAATTGCCCCAGTAACTTAGTCACTCATTCATTTATTCAAAACCTGTTACTGACTAACTATGAGTCCAGGTAGTTACAGAGTGACAATTTGGTACAGAAATTCCTTGAGAGAAGAAACTGCATTTCTGCTTCTGTATGTGTTGTACCTTGCACAGAACTTCATATTGGCACGGGGTAAAGATGAGTTGATACTGCTTTCATATTTACTTTTGTTGGTGGTGATTGTGATAATTTGTAAGATAATAAGGAGGCATGGCAATGAAATTCATCAAATCTCTATATGTTTTATGTAATTTGAGAGAATTTGCCTCTAAATAGAGTTCCTTTCCCCAGTGGCAAAGGGATGTCCAAATGAAAAATATCCTTTAGATGGCAATACTTCACTAAAAGGCTACGTCATTTTGTAGATTAAAAAAAATTATTAGCACCTCATTCTGGAAATACTGCCTTGCTCATTATATCAAACAATTTCTGGTTCTTTTAATCACTGCTAAAATACTAACAGCTCTCTTTAATGCCTAGTCAATAAGCAGATTAAAACATAAATGCCACTAAATATGCTTTAAATATCAGCTCCATTGAAATATTTCTAAGTTCTGTATCCTCTTAAAATAATCCCCATTCAAAATTGAGAGGAAATGTCATCCATATGAGTTTCTTCAGAATTTAAGCTCTGATTATACAAGGAATTATGTACTATAGCTTTGGGAATCGGATAATTAAAGAAGCACTGGACTCTTTGTTAGTGATATTTTTAAGCCTAGAAAGTTTTCATCAATGCTACAGTGAAATTTCATATTTAAGTAATGTTGCACATGCTGAGTAAATTTCTAACCCCAATTAAAGCTAGTTACCTTACAAGGAAACTGAAAAAAGGCAAAGATGCAAAATTATACCAGACAAGCCAACTACCTCAGCTAGAGAGCTGCAAAAAAAGCCATCTACTTTGACTAAGACTTACTAGAAAAAGGAAGAGACATATAAAGTTATAAAGAAATAACTCTGACCTTCAAGGAAATAATGCTCAGCTAAAAAAATGAATTTGGGGGGCTGGCAGATGGTGTGGTTGTTAAGGGTGCTAGGCTCCCACATGGGCTGTCATGGTTCTAGTCCTGAACCTGGCATTTGCTTTCTCATTTTCTCTCTCTCTCTCTCTCTCTCTGTGTGTGTGTGTGTGTGTGTGTCCCTCTCTGGTCAAATATAAATAAATAAATAGATAGATAAATTTTAAAAATTAAGTTTAATAAAACAATTCTTTAAAAAATTTTTAAAAAAAACTGAATGACTCAAAAAGGTGTTTAGAACTTGGATTTATACAGCACCTTAACAAAGAACAATAAATTTACAAAGAAATGACAAAATAAAGGGAGAGGGTCTTAGGTTTGTAGAGGCTAAAATTGTGAGAAGCGAAATGTATGTGAGAAACAACTAGAAGATAGAACTTGTCTTAGCATGTTTGGTTTGTGCAGGTCCCTTGTTGCCAATTTTTTTTATCTTCTTTATGGCCATAGAACTTCCCTGGGAGAGGAGATCTATAGCAGTATGCCTTTCTTAACAGTTTCTGATTTCAGTCAGATAAGGGAAACTATAAGTAGACTTCTTTCTGTACCTGTCAATCTCATTGTCTCCAGTATAAAATAATCTCTGTCAAAATGGCCTACTTGGGTGTGTCATTTGTGGGATCACCTACACAGTCTAATCACAATATTTAATATATTACAAGTTCCTAGTATATACACTTTTTAAGGCCTTACAAATGCACATTTGGTTTTAGCTTAATAATCAACCACTGATATTTGCCAGTATTTGCATCTTACAGATTTGTAACAAACCTACATTCTTCTTAACAACCTCCTTTATTAAGAATGCATATGTTCTATACACAATTCCATTGAAAGTCTAGAATTCAAACTCTAGTATTTAAAATCATCCTCATTGCTTTTCTTCTAGGTCCACAACTTCTGTTTTCCTCATATTATCCAAGCTCCCCAACGAAATCTAGAAACTCATTATTTCTCCCATTGAAATGCTGAAGAGATTTATCATAGAAAGTGTGCAAAATTGTTCACCAGAGTCATCTCTTCTTTCATTTTGCAAATGAAGACACAAACTGCAGATAGGTTGTGTGTCATGCTTAAAGTCACACAGTTAGTTGATACCAGAACTTGTATTGCTTATTATACAACTTCAAGCTGCCATTAAGATAGGAAGTTTCCATTTAGGGGTGTTCTTAGAAGAGAAGAACAAAACATTGCCAGAGATGTAGCCTAAGAAAGCCCATCTGAAATGGGCAAGAGGAAGCACCCCACACCTGTCACATTTCTCCCTGAAGGAGTTGTTAGGCTAGTTCAAATAGGCACCTTTTGTAACTTGCCCCAAGGCACCCTATCACCTGTGGGTGGCCCAGGTTATGGTTAAGGTACTTTTTGGGGCAACTCCATTGAAAGGATAGGAGGGGGCCTTCAGAAGTCTCCTGAGAGCATTGACATCTGGGATTTCCAAAACTGAATTAGTTGAACTTGATAGCAACTCAAGAGGAAAGGTCACACAGGTTTGGGTAAGAAATTCATGATTTAACAAATGTCAGCTAAGATTTCGATAAGCATCTGGCTTTTGGTTCTATATCTGAAAGTGAATAAACACTGAAATCTGGAGGATTCATACTCACTGGACCTAATCCACCCAGGATTTAACAGCCAGGAAAGAAATGCTGGTTATGGCATGGATTCCATAAACTTTTAAGTCATTTACACACAAAAACAAAGCAGCACATATGTATATGTCTGTATACATATGTAAACATGTCTATACATAACCCATACACACAAATATGTGTATATTTTGTATACTGCTATGCATTTCATGTATATATGCATGTACGTTTGTGCGTGTGTGTGTGTAAGTGCATGTGTGTGAGTGGGTTTAAATATTCCAAACCATTGGGCCAGTTGGCCATGCATCCAGTTTCTCTTGGAAAAGATTTGCTTCATATCTAATAGAAATATACAATCTGGTTAAATGTTGCTGGTGAAATGTCTAACACATGGGTGGATTGAGATTGTGAACAAGTGGAGAATACTAAAGCAGCCTGATGGAGATAGACCCTTTGAAGGGAGGCCAGAAAACATTCCATTCCAAAGAGAGGGGATACGCATCTATTGTTTCTCCAGCTGGCTAAGCAACGCAGGGATGTTTCCTACTAAACAGCCTCATTAACATAAGCATAACTACAGGGTAAGTTTTCAAGCTCATTCCAAGCGAATTCAAAAGGGTGGGGGAAGAAAGATGCCGTTAATATGCACAACTCATGCAGACAATGATATGAAGCTAATTCATTTCATCATATTATCACCATAGCATATTAACTTAAAAGAAATAATAAGACAACATGGAAATGTTTGCATATTAGAGAGAATTCTCGTTGTACCCTATTAGCACCATATCCTATTAGTATTGCATTAGGCTACCATGCTGCAATGCTAAAATGATGAAATCCCACTGTGAAAACTGATATTGAATTCTTGTAATGTTTCAGAATCATTTTTAGCACTGCATATAAATAATTCATGTGAGCAGATCTAATGAATTGATGGAAGGAAAAAACATCCCTTGGCATTGTGAGCATATTTATGAATGTAAAGTCACGAGCAAGATGCTTTCTCATGGAAGGTGGGCCAGGGCTGAGATGTGACATCTACTCCAGAGCCAGTTATTAATATAACGAGGAATTCTAGGTCAAGTCCAAATGAAATATTCCTGAAAGCACATTTCCTTCTAGGAAAAGTAGCACAATATTGGTTGGCACTGTCCTGTCCTTTCTGAATCGAGATTGCAGATCAACTCCGGTAGGCACCCTCATTTAGAGACACTGGATGCACAGAATCAAAATACAATAAACTGAGAACCAAAGTGAAGTCATGTCCTTTGTATGCTCGCTGTCTTTGTTCAACTTTTATCAAACTGTGTTACTGACTCCTCATCTATCTCCACTGCTGGACACTCCTTGAAGTCAGGCATCTTGATTTATTTGGATATGTAATCCTAATCCCTAGCACAATGCATGGCCCTGAATAGGTACTCAGTAAATATTGAAAGAACTGATGGATGAATGAATGAATGAATATATTTATTCAAATTCAAGGATTCCAATTAAAAAAAGTTGGGATAAAGGTGAGAGTGGGTCATTTACATTTAAATCTGATTGTTTTGCTAAATTAAATATTTATTTGCAATGTTGAATCCAGTCAAAGCAGTTTCAGTTTAGAGAGGCATTCTAATTCAGTGGAATTCTTCCAGAGTTACACAATTGTTTAAGTTCCTGCTTTAGATTAATGGATTTTGGGTTTCTCATACCACATATTGCATATTGGTGTCAGCGTGCTTGCAGAGAAGTAATCCTAATGCAATTTCAGCTCCCCAGGATGGAGATTTCCTGCAAGGAGAGCTGTCGTGTAAAGCATGTTCCCCTATGTAGAAATATCGCTGGCAGTTACCGTGAATTGCAGGGCAGAAGCCAATGACCTGTTTTTGGTTCGCCGTGTAGCTGGCTTGTGGGCACTGTGATTCTATGCTACTACTCTCCGGAGTTCACTACACTTAAGCACCAGATCCCTTAAGGCCTATTTCCTGCTTTCTGCTCAGCAGAAAGATCACATATAGCCCCTAGTTCCAGACCTTCTTTCTATACAGTTAGTTGTTTCACAAGAAACTGGGAAAGAATAACAAATAGATTTTCCTGGAAGGAAAAAAAAAAAAAAGAATTTCTTTTTCTCTTTTTAATGCTAAAGAGAATCTTCTAATGTGGGTTTGAGAGAAATCACTCCACTCCATAGTTCAACACAGGCTCGACAAGGTGCGTGTATGTGCTTGGGAACACACAAACACACACAGACGTTCATTAGGTCTTCAGCTATGGCTGTGAAGTCTGTCAAGCCTGAGAATCATTCATCAGAAGAGTGTCTTTGTCATAGGCCAAAAGGTCAGAAAGCAGTGGGCTTCCAAAAAATGGCTCTGAGGCTAAAAGGAGAGTCACCTGTCCTCTGGCAGATAGCTAGCTCCCTGCCACAGACCTGGGTGCCTAAGACTCTTAAAAGAGTCCATCCCCTGGGGACTTTTTCGTGCTTTTAAACTTCCCAAGAGTCTTATGTAGTGGATTCTCTCAGTGGTCAACACTCAAGGAAAGGAACGGTTCTTGGTACAGAGATTTCAACAGTCATTGTTAGAAACAGGTCACGGTGGAAAACAAGTGGTCCCATCCCTTTCAGATGAGTTAAGAAAGCCAGGATTTCTTCCTCACTTCCTCTCCATCAACTGAGAGTTTGCTCACAGGTTGAATCAGACCACACAGTAATATATGGGTGGCACTGAGATTAAATAAGGCAAAAGAAACAAAAAGAAAACTCATAATCATTGTTTTAGCAAAAGAAACCATTTTATAACTGTATACCACCAAGTGCAACTGGCAAACATGATGTGTAGTTGAATTTTAAAAAGTTAGAATTAAGGACACGATCAGCAAGACTAGATGGTGTCCTTAAGCAATAATTTGTTCTATTTTCCTGATGGATGGATTTGAGTTCCTCTGCAATTCTTTCGTGGTTCACAGATCACCACAGGTAACCTGCTGAAGTTGCTGCTAGGCTATAGCATACAAGTCAGAAAAACCAAGTAGGAAGGTTTAAAAGGCTTATGTTTTCTTTTTTGTTGTTGTTCAGATGAATAACATTATGAAGGTATTTTCTCCTGTTTTTCAGTCCCGTGTATATGTTAGGCACTTGAGATGTATACCACACAGTCATTATTTTATTTTTTTCTCATTTTATAGTTTAGAAAATTAAAACTCAGAGAAGTTAAGTTACTTATTCGGAATAACAGAGCTCTGTGAGTAGAGAAGAGTAGACAGGGATCAGGGTTTACCTGATTCAAGAGTTCATGCTCTTTTCTTTTCAGAGCACTTACAAACAAGGCCTACCTGGAAGATTTGAAACCTAAAACAAGTCGGACATTGATGAAATAAGTACCAACCTCTCAGCCAGACTCTACAGATGACCAGTCTGGGTCTGAATGGTTTCTATCATTCATACAGAACTAGAAAATAGATGAAATAGATCTGGAGTCTTAGATCTTAAGAATTTGTATGGAGGGAAGGAGAGGATAAATAGGACATAAGGAAGATAGAATATTCTCAGCAATATGAGTGATATCCTGCTATGGTATCCTTGGATACCCGTTCTAAATAAAACCTACTTCCTTTCTTTTTATTTTTTTAAAGAATTATTTAATCTCATTTATTCATTCATTTATTTTAATTTGACCACAGAGAGACAGAGAGAGAGAGAGAGAGAGAGAGAGAGAGAGAGAGAAAGTGAGAAAGCAAGGCACTAGGTCCAGGACTCGAACCATGGTCAGCCATGTGGGAGTGCCCAATGCCTTAACCATCAGGCCATCTGCTGGTCCCCCCTACTTCCTTTCTTAGGAGGTAGTCTACCATGGGAAATAGCATGGATTTACTGAATCAGACAAAAATTGCTTTACATCTCAACTTGGATGATGACTTTGGACAATGCCTTAGTTTCTCTAAATTCCTTAATCTATAACAGAGATAATATCTAATGCCTAGAGTTTTGGGGGAAAAAGAAGAGAGAGAGAGAGAGAGAGACAATCACACTGCCTGGCACACAGTAGTGCTCAGCAATTATTAATTCCTTTTTCTTTCTTCATTTAATTAGACACTAACCCCTGTCCAAGCACAGAAAATCCCTTCTTCCTATCCTATCCTCCCTAAACACATACCTGCACACTCTCCCAATAGTCAACAGTATGAATGCATTTTCCATCCTAAATTATATCTCCACCATTGCCTTAGGGTTCCTAGGAGATTGGGAGCCAGATTCAAAGTATAGGCTTCTCCACTCAAGTAGAATCACGGGCTCAGCTGAGGGGCATCACCTAAGTCCACAGTGATGCCAAACGTAATATTCTTGTAATAAATATTTCACAGAAGGCATTAATCTCAATGATACCTTTTCAACGCCCAATTTCTCTTTTTTTTTCTATTTACGATTCCAGCTAACTTTAATATTTCCAAGTTATAGACAAAAAAATACTGAACAAAATCCATAAGTGCACCTTACCAAGATTTCATCACTGCCTTATAAGTCATTTTGTTTATGGATCAGTCAATAGTGGGCACTCTAGGTCTTTCTGGTCCTAGTTGATGCTTGATTGACCTGGTCTAAGAGCCCTTGGAAGTATGAGTTGATACAGAGGTTAAAGGAGTATGTTAGGAACCAACAGAGGCCCAAACTTTGCAAGGAATTGACCTTTACCTCACTGTTGAGTGGACTCTTCGGGCAAGCTCAGTGTACCTTACCTTCATTGCATGAGCCAGGTCTCACGAAACAAATACTGAGTGTGTACTTCCCTGTGAGTGCTGACCTACCATATCTCTGAAACCTAAAAATTGATTAAGGAACATACACAGAGCCTTTAAGGGAGTAAGTAGTCAGTAAAAGCCTACTGCCTATATTTCTAGCTCACGAAAAACTTATCTTAAATCATACACTAACCCTTAACCTAAGACTATCTGAATGTTATGTATGACACAATTTCAGACTATCATGGCAACCTCAAAGTTTCAAAATGCTTTTTCAAAGGCTTATTGAATCTCTCTTCTTAATTAAGCCTTTCCTCAAAGAAGGCTGGTAGCTTCCATTGTTTCTCTGAGCTAATAAAATATTCAGGACATTTTTCTTATAAAGTCAGGACATAGCAGGATGACCCTACATATCACTACAATTTCTCAAGGTATTTCACCTCTCAATTAACCAAGTCAGATTCATCTTCATTTCTGCAAGAAATTCTGCTTTTAATTGGATGCAGAGTAATACAGTAGCTAAAATGTGGAGTTATTGCACTAGGTTATGTTTACATTTGTGGTACCAGTTTCAACTAAATATCTTCATGAAAATGTCAGAGTTATTCTTGATGTAATGAAATACATTCAATGGCTAATAATGTATTCATTAATATCTTTTGTTGCCATCAAGTCATTATTGGTTCTAATAATACCTAATTGTGATAATAAATACCTAATTTGGGGGATTTGTTTGTTTTATAATTAGACATTTTTTACATTTCTGTTCTGTAATTATTCATGAGTAATTACTGTTAGTCACAAAATAGAATTATCGTTAAGCCTGTATAAACTGCAGCCAGCTTCTTACTGAAAAAAGGAATTAAACTTTTCCTGCTTTATGTTCTAATTAACTTTTTTTCTCTGTCTTGTGGAATTGTTCAAAACAATGTTGAAGGGAAATGTAAAGCAGAGTCTGATAATTCGAGACATTTTTATAATTATAAATTTGCTGTGGGGAAGTTTAAAGAATCATATTATTGGAGTTTTATTCTCATACCTCCACTGGGAACCAAATAAATTTTGTTTTCTGGTTGCTTGGCTGACCAAAGCCAAGTCTTCATATGTTACGGTACTGAGCAAACTGCAACAGCACACAAAGCTTTTCTGGATATCTGCCCATCAACCTCACCTCCTTCATGACCTCCTTGACACTGACTCATATAGACAGTACACTCCACCCACACAGACCATCTACCTGTTTCCAGTAGGTCTTTCCCGGCCAGTGAACATATTGTTCTTTGTTCCTGGAATGATCTCCCTTTTGTTTAGTCTCAAAGACTAGCATGTATCAATTCAAGTAACAACTTCTCTATAAACCTTCCTGATGCCCTTATGAAGACTTCTTTTTTTTGAGAGAGAGAGATTTTCGCTGTAGTGTTTTTGTGCTCACAAGAGTGACAGAGACAGAAAGTGAGAAATCACCTCCCAGGAGGGATGGCCACACTGCAATTCCTTCTCTTCTCAGGATTTTGGGCATGCATGTGCATGCACCTGGCATGAGTTTTAAGCCACCGGGTCTAAGATTCGAACAGTGGCTGAGTACGTGGGAGTCCAGTGATGTAACCATTATGCCATCTGCTGATCCCTGAAGTCTTTCTTTTATTCTTCATATGGTTAAACTTACCTAGAGCATTATCACTTATCACACTAGATTTTGTCATTTCTTGACCCCTTTCACTAAATTATGAGTCCCCCCAGAGAGGCTACAGTGTTACGTTGCTACTACTCATCTTTGCACTTGAAAGAAAGGGGAATTAACACTGTCTTCAGGGCTTAACCAGTGAGGAGTGGGTGTGGTGGATAAATACTTTACTCTTCCATGTCTTCGGCATACACGCATTGTATTGATAAATGATACCTCAGCGAACTGAACCCCGGTTGTCCAAGAGGATTACCAGTTCAATAATGTACCTTAGTTTCCCTTCTCTCCCTGTTTTATGCTTCCCAACCCCCAATTTCTTTTCTCTGGTGTGTCAGTTTCCTATTGTTATAACAAATCACCATAAGCAATACAAATTGATGCTATTACTGTTCTGGAAGCCAGAAGTCCCAAATCAGTTTCACTGAGCTACAGTTAAGTTGTTGGTAGGACTGGTTTCCTAAGGAGACTCCAAGGGATAATCTATTTCCTTGCCTTTTTTTAACACCTGGAGGCCACCTACATTCCTTGGCTCATGACCCTTCCTCATATCTCCTACTTCCTCCTTTGACCTCCTTGCCTTACTCTTAAAAGGACTCATATGATTGCACTAAAGGCCTACCCACTTAATCCAGGATAATCTTCCCATCTCAAGATCCTTAATTTAATCACATCTGCAAAATCCCTTTTGCCATGTCAGATAACAAGTTCTGGGGATTAGAATGTAGCTATCTTGGTGAGAGGGTGAAGGGTTTATCACAACTAAGATCATTTGACAAATTAATTACATGCATACTCCGTATTTGAGGTAAATCTAAGCTAAAACAGAATCCAAAAGAAATAGACTACTTAAGATGGGCAGTTCTTATTAAAACCTACAGATCAACAAGATGTGACTTAGAAAGAGATTACTAGTTTATGATACAGAGGTCATCAGGAGACAGAGTGGTAATCATTTCAAAGGGTACTTGTAAAACTGCAATGGATTCAAAAGTAATTCTCAAAAGTTGGCCAAAGATATAAATGTAAGGAGGGGTCAGTATCAGCTTGTGCTCTTCCAGAAATCAAATAAATATAAAACAAAGTCTAAGTTTTCAAATGATGCACTAGTTACAGTAATTAAACTTTATTTTTCAGTAGGTCTTCCCTGACCTAATAGACCTCTTTCCCTCTCCCGGGTCCTTGGAGAACTCCTTACATTTTCTCTGTCCTCCAGCCTATCATCCCATGTAATAACTTATTTAGGATCTGTCTTCTCCCAGTGACTTCAGCTCTGTGGCAGCAGAAATCATGTCCTTGTTTGCTTTTTATTCATAGCCCTTCACATGGCTCCTACCAAAAAGTAGATGTTCAAGAAATAGTATTACAAGAAAAAAGAGTCAATAAATTCTGTAAATGTGACTACTAATGAAATCATAGCTCATATATTATGAGGCAGAGATGAAAGGGAGCTTAGAGATCTGCTTTTCAAGCTTGAATGGGTATATGAGTTATTTGGAGGTGTTGCTAAGATACAGATTCAGTTGATGTGAGAGGGGCCCTAGATTCTGCATTTCTTCTTTCATTTATAAAAATCTGCTATAGGGCATGTGTGTTCACCAGAGAGAGACAGAGGGAGAGAGAGGGAAAGTGAGGAAGTACTCCCTTGTGGGATGGTCACGGTGCAATTTCTTCTCCTCCATTCTTCTCTTGGTATTTTGGGCACACACACAGCCAGTTTGTTTTTCAAGTTGCTGGGTCCAGGACTCCCACCATGTAGCTGCCATGTGAGATCCTGCTGCCTTAGCCAACATGCCACCAGCTGGCGCAATTCTGTATTTATCAAGCTCCTAGGTGATGTTGATGCTGCTGTTTCTCAGACATACATTTGGAGAGGAGCCTAGTCCAGCAGTTCTAAATCCTACATGAATAGTAAAGAGCATTTGGGAAGCTTTAAAAATAAAAGCCAATGCTAGAGGCCCATTGCTATGACTTGAAATTGTTCCCCCAGAATCCATGTGTTTAAAATTTAACTGCCTTTGTAACAAGATTATGAAGCTGAAATTAAATCCAATTATGAAATTGAGAGGTGGTGTTTTGGGGACGAGATTAGAATTAGATAGAGTTATCAAGGTGGGGCTCCCCTGATTGGATTTTGGTTTGTTTTTAAGAAAAAATGAAGATAGACATAGTGATGCTTGCTGAAGCTCTCCTCACCATGTGGTGCTCTGTACTGCCCTGAGCTTCCACAGAGCCACAATTTAGTAACAGCTCTCACCAAACGCAGCTCCTTGATCTTGGGCCTCCAAAACCATGAGCTAAATCAACTTCTGTTCTTTAGAAATTGCCCAAACTGGTATTTCTGTAATTAGTCATGAAAACAACTAAAACATCCGTGCTCAGAGATTCTGAGTTAACCATGGGGGAGGAGGGCGGTGTGGAGCTCCAATACTGATGGGTTGTTGTTTCGTTTTTTTTTTTTTAAGGTCCACTGATGATTCTAATGGGCAGCCATGACTCAGAACCACTGGTCTAAGTCAACTGCTCACTTAACAGATGGAAGAAATGAGGTATAAAAAGGGTAGAATAAAGCCGAAAGCCAAGCAGCTAGGACCCAGCAGAACAAGGAATAGAGCCCTGTCTCTTGATTCTCATTGCAATGCTTTCTGCTGCACAGTGAATTCAGGAAAAAGTGGGGGAGACACGTTTGCATTTAGACACTGCTTCAGTGATCCCAGGGAGTCAAGTCGGTGAGAGATGACTCAGATGTGAATTCCCTGCTGGCTCCCATTTTCATCCCCTTGGGCAGTGTGTAGGAGAGGTATAACTGCATGAAGAGAGCATTGTCAAAGAAAATATCCTGGCTGATCTATTTTAGTTAAAACAGCTTTTTTCCCCCCAGGTACTGTGAGATTGCTTGTCTGTCAGGGTGTTGGCCTTGAGCGGGAGCTGGGCACCAGGGAAGGTGTTTTTAGTGGAGGGAGAAAATAGAAATAAAAAGGAGGGCTGAGCCACAGGGTGCTGGGAGTGGAGGGAGTGAGCGCTGTGTGCTCAGCGGTGTGTTCTTCATCGCAAATATCTCAGGGCTAAAGCAGATTCTCTGCTTTCACAGTGCCAGTTGAAATTAGCATTTCTCACGTCCCAGGATTTGTCTACTGTTATTCAGAGTATTGCACTAAATTCAGCCAGTTCTTAATTTTGTTATAGGTTTATGCTCTTTTAAAAATTCATCCTGCTCTCTGGAAGGAGTATGTGAATCTGAATAACAAATAGTGTATGCTAAAATTCAAGTGTCAGGACCTGGGCATGTCCCTAAAGAGCAGAGTCTTAGGGTGGTGAACAAGGGCTGTGGATACACCTGCAGATAGCTAAAGGAGAGGAATTCTAGGAATCATGGAGGCAGGCTGAGGAGAAGAAAGTTCTAATGAAGGGGGCAAGAAATCAGGGGGAAAAAATGGAAAGGGGAAATTACTAGTTATCTTCAAGAAAAAGGTAACTTTCCTCAAACTATTTCAAAATTCTGAGTCTGAGGAATATGGGTTATGTCTCAAGTCAGTAGCTTTTGGACATGGTGCAGTCACCTTGGGTATGAATATTTCCCTAAATTCCTTGTTTTTATGACATAATGGTAGATAGAGTGGACGGGCCACTTCCTGCCAGACATTCTCTTTACAGGTCCTCATTCCAAAATTCCAGTGTACTTGTAATTCACCTAGAGGTTCTGTCCTAATGCGGATTCTGATTTACTGGGCCTTGGGTGAGACTGATAAAGGTAGATATAATGAACAAGGAGTCCCAATATGCCAACAAAAGGGACATCTGCCATATGAATCACTGTTACCAGTGACTAGGTCACTCACTTCCTCAAAATCCTCACCTGAAAGAGAAGTACATAAGTGCAGATGGAAGGCAGCGAAATCCGAACAAAAGAAGAGGCTACTATTACAGATCTCCCCTGCTAAATATGTATTACCAACTCTCACAATAAAAGTAACCCCTAGCCCCATAGCCAGGCAAGTTGTCCTCTGGTGGCTGCCCACCTGCAGGCCTTTCTGGCATGAGGGCATGTTTTGTTTCTATTAAAAATCTTTACTTTCCTGTCAAAGCTTCTTTTTTCCTACTTTACACATGGTTGTGGGTTTTTATTCATGTCTTAGGAGGAGACTCTAATCTTAGATATCTGGACCCAAAGAGCTGAGAACTTTACACAATGCAGCTCAACTCCTCCATCCGTTAACAAAACCTGAGTTGTGACGTTGGTAATGAGGTCTATAGGTGAGCTAATGCTTTTCTAAAAGCAGTAGGTGTGATTTTGCATCTGCCTCTCCTTACAGACTTCCTCCACTCTCAGCCATGTGTGCAGGACTGGACATGCTTGTGCTGTGGCTGGGAAGTGGGGACAACTCCGGGAGACTGCAGGAGGGTACCTAAAATCAGCAGAGCAGGAAGGAAGTCTGCCCTGTGGGGCATGGTTTGCTCATACTTTACACAAAGGGACCCTTCTCTGGTTTTGGCCATACTTTACTCCAACACAAAATACTGAGTTGCTTTTTTATTCTTTTTAAAGAATTACTTTTTATTTAACTTTATTTATTTATTTATTTATTTTTATTTGACCAGAGAGGGATAGAGTGAGAGAGACAGAGAGTGAGAAAGCAAGCTTCCAGGTCCAGGACTAGAATCTCAGTCAGCCATGTGGGAGTCCAGAGCCCTTAACCACCACACCACCTGCCAGCCCCAAAGAATAGATATTCAGATGGTAATTAGAAAGACTAAGGCAAACCAAGTAAGTTTTATCTGATGTTTGTGAAAGTAAGCATCTAGAAATGTGAGGTGGAAGGGAGCAAAATAACTACAGCAAAAGTGCATTTGTGGAAGGCAGGTATATTCATATGTGGATATGTATCCATATGTATAACAGCCCATGTTGGGACACTGAAAACAAATGGACAGATGACCACTGTCCTCATTAAGAGAGACCTTCAAAACCAGCAACAGAAATGTCAACACACTTTCAAAGATCTCTAATGATGCAAATTTCAAATTGCCAGCTGACTGGCACTAAGCAGAATAAACAATGCAGTAAATCCATTAAGAGGTACTTGTGAAACATTTAGGTTTTAAGAGCCTTGCTCCAATGTCTATGAAAATAGAGTTGGTTCCCATTTGAAAAAGGTTTCTATTATTCTGTTTTGTTTAACTCACAGCTAATAGTCCAAAGCAGTTTCAAACAAATCAAGATTATCCCCTGCATTCCAGTAGGGCTCTACTTTTCCAAATAGGAATGTCTAAATGTTGATCTGCAGTGGGCAGATAATTTTATGAGAGGTAGTATGTGTCACTCCAATGTACGTATTCATATGTAGGTATGCTATTTGGTTTGCTCTTCTCATTTCAACTCTCAGAAAGTGAGAGCATTGATGGGGTTCAGGACATGACACCTCAAATATAACTGTAGGAGATCAAATAGGCCACACCAAAATATGCCTCTTTGGCATAAGGATTATTTTGAACTGGTTATTTTGAGAAACTGTAGGTGCAAAAGAAGCTCTGAAGAGTTACTCTTCTCTTAGAAAAAGTTACACCTATAAAGGAAATCTCCATTTATAAGGGTGTCTCCCTCTCTGCACCAAGGAGAGGAGAGTGGACTGAATCACTAGAGACTCTTAATCAATGGATAAGGCATTGACTTCAATTAGCATAACAAATCTTGTCCTTATTTTATGTTTAACCAAGTCTTTCCCCACATCTTGATTTCTTTGTTTTCGAAACAATAGTATTTAAAACTGAAGTCCAAGACAATTCTTTGAGATTCACTCTAGAAATTTACTCATTAATCTGGGTTATTACTTGTGTCCATAGGTATACATATTATTAAATTTGTTTGCTTTTCTCTCTTTTGGTTTAGTACAGTTTTTTACGTTTTACTGATTTTTTTTTAATGTTTCTTTCTTCTAAGAGTGCAGGAGAGAGACAGAGAGACAGGCAGCATTCCCAACAAGATCTTCATCCCACAATCACGGTGTATAGACAGAGAGAAATGAGCAGGCAACCCTGAGGTAATAGCAAAAGAATGTTTACCTCATCAATCACAGTAAGTCAGGAGTTACAACCAGACCCTCTGTGAAAACTTCTTCTTCCCACTTGGCTCCTGGAAGCCAAGAAAGGAAAAGTTATCTCATTGTGGTGCTGAGTCAACATCCTAATTCCCACCTGGGCAATGAACTAAGAGGGCAGCTAACCCAAAGATGAAGGCTCATATCTTCAAAGTCCACACTGGACAAGTGCAATGAAGTAATCAAATTCCTCGAATTCCTCAAGAAAGAGAGATGCCCAAGCACTGATGGAAGCATGTGAAATCCAAACAAAAGCAGCAGCTACTATTACAGACCTCATTGTCAAATTCATAATAAACGTGGCACCTAATCCATTCCAAAGCACAGCAGTTGTTATTTTAACAATCTGCCCATCCCAAAGTCTCTGGGTATTCCTTTCTTTTAACCCACAGCCCCCTGGCTGCTCAAGAACTCTCCTCCGTTTTTCAATAAACTCTACTTTACCATCCACTCTCTGTGTTCACACCTCTAATTCTTCAGGACAAGGCAGTGGGCATGTGAAGGTATACATTGAGCTTCCCCCCCCTCCCTCTTTGCCCTATCTCCCTGAGACCCAGCTGCTAGTTCTACTGGGCCTAATGAACATCATTTTATTTTGGATAGAAGTTTTTGCACTCACCAGAGAGCGAGACAGAGACAATTGGAGGGAGTGAAAATGAGAAATCACCCCCCCCCCCCCCCCAGAGAGGATGACTATGTCGCAGTCCCTTCTCCTCCCAGGCTCTTGGGCACACATAAACACACACCTGGTGTGAGTTCTAATCGACCATGTCTCTTATTCGAACCGCAGTTGATCATGTGGGAGTCCAGCGAGATAACCACTACACCATCTGCTAGCCCCATATCTCATGACCATTACTTTCACCTCATGCAATTGGCCCATAACCAATGTCATTCCAGAGGTATGTGCACCCACCCCTTCTTTTTCTTTCTTTTTTTTGTGAGAGATTTTTGCTATAGGGCGCATGCACTCACCAGAAAGACAGAGAGAGACAGAGAGATAGAAACCCTCCAGGGGGGATGGCCACGCAGCAATCCCTTCTCCTCCATTCTCCTCTCGGGATCTTGGGCATGCATACACATGCACCCGGCGTGAGTTTAAGCCACCAGGTCCAGGACTCGAACCACAGTCGACTGAGTCCAGCGACATAGCCATTATCTGCTGGTCCCATGTACCTACCCCTTCGATGTTAACATTACAAGATTAGGGCCATGAAACCCAAAACATACTCTGCTGATTCTATTCATCCATAAACTAATCTCTTACCTTCAAGCAATGTATGTACACACCAGACCCTTTCTTGGTGTCAGGATCTGCACTGATCTTTAACTGATTTATGAATGATTTGTTCTTAACACATAGGACTTGACCCTATGCTCAATGGATAGTAGGGACCTTTTTCTGCCCAGCCATCAGCAGAGCATTCTGTCCCATGTAAATAAACTCATATCTTCCCTACTGGACCTCCAGGTGTGTTCTTTGGAAACAGTAAACGCTATGGACGAGCCCGCTCAGATTTGAGTTTCCCCCAGAACAGCATGTGAAGGCCTGGCATGTGTTTGGATGCAAATGCAGACCCATTCCACGTGGGTCAGCTTCACAGAGTGTTGCTTTACTGCTGTGCTACAGCCTGGCCTCCTGTTTCTCCGTTATTAAGTTGTTGTTGTTAAACAGGAAGTCCCAAGCAAGACCTCAGAGAGTGGAGAAAATCATTTTTTCTCCTCTGTAGCACCAACTAACTTCCATATCAAATCTATTATTCCTAAGGAATTTCAGTCCCACTCCCAAGAATTAGGAAAACAAAAGTTTGGACTTCTCATCCTATTTGGTTTAGAAGTCAAGCAGCTGATTTCTGCCATCCCAGTGAAGTTTAAAGAATCCTTTTAACTTGCTGAGTTGAGTCAGATGTTGTGTATCAGAAAATGACTCATTCAAATGTAGAAAAGCAAAATATTGATGTAATTAATTGCTTTGGGAATCTAGAAATGCAATGTAATGACAGCATTGTGGTGGCCTTACTTTCATTATTTGGATTTGCAGGATACTAACGTCCACCTCACAGAATCACTGTGGGAATCGAATGGGATGGCAGGGCTAAAATTCTTAGCATAATGCCTGGCACGTGGTGGTAAAGCTGTCAAGAGAGGGGAGTTGTAAATGCAAAGTGGAATTTCAACCACAACATTTGAGACCAGTGACCAATCTGTGGTCTTGCCTAAACACACTGAACTTAAGTGTAAACTGCATTGTCCTCTGGCTTTCTGGTTTAACAAACGTTTTTGGATGGGCTAGCACAATCCAAAAAGGATGGGCTAGCACAACAGTGAGATTCCAGGGTGAAAAGCTTCCAGAAGCTACACACTCGAGGGCAAAAAGTGTCAGTTATAATAATCATCCTTGTCAGCACAGCAGGATCCCCGTCTCAGACATCTGCCTGAATGCAGTGCTCAGGACAGCATTAGACAAGTATCATTTTGTCAATTAACCTTTTTCCATTCTTGGTTTATTAGGGCCTAAGAGATGCATTTACTAAACGGATCAGGACTTTTATTTTTTTGACATGGCACTTGCAGCCTTAAACACAGCCCACCTGCACTTTCCCCTTACAACAAACTCAGCTGCACCTCTCCGGAAAATTAGATAACCTCGTGTCACGCTGCATAAAAAAATCATTTTAATATGTGGAAGGCCTTGGTTTATTTTACATAAAGAGCAGTAGATGTCATGGTGTTTAACTAAGCTTTTCATATCTAATGACTGAAAAAACAGAGGATATAGATGTTGCCTGGGATCAGTGACTGCTTACTCTTCTCTGTCTTAACTCCTTATGAGGCACATGAGACAAGTGCCACAATGCACATGTGTCTAAGATGCTACATGCTATGTTACATTCTATAAAATATAAAACAGGGGTGGCCTCATAGCCTAGTGGTTAAGGGAGCTGGATCCTTCATGGCCAACATGGTTCAAATTCCAGCCACAGCAGCTCGTGAAACACACCGGAGCGTGTGTATGCATGGCCCCTCTTTCTCTTATGCTCTCCCCGACATTCAGTCTTCTAATGAATATGTAATTACAAATCATTTTGTTGACCCTTTGTAATGTGCCAATTTGTGCTAAGAAGCACCTTGCCTTCACCATTGTATTTTAAGTCTCACAATAATCCTATGAAGTAGGTTTTATTACTGCCATTCTACAAATAAGAAAATTGTCAAGAGTATTATGACTTGTCATTGATCAAGCCAAGACTGGGCTAGGAAGTCCTAGCCATCACGAACAATCCCACCTCTAAATCATGCCATTGGATCAGATCTCCCATCCTATTAAATTGTAAATAGGAAGAATTGTGATTCTTCCACTAACTTACATTTCAACTGACTGTGATACCTTCATAGTAAATAAAAATGATTAAGAATAAATTGGGTCGTACTATACTGTTTGGGAGTGAATGGTGACATTGGCATGATGCTAAAACGTGTAAAATGTCTTGAACCCCAGCATATTTACTCAGGTAAGGAAATTGAAATTATTTCATACACACAAGAAAAGTTTCAAAGAAAGTATGAAAATAGCCACTAATTCAGTCTCCTTATCATGAAAGCTTCTATAGTTTAAAATTCTTTCCCATATTGGCACAATTAAGAAAGCCTCTCTCTCTACTTCTCTATTACTTTCTCCCTCTTTAGAATTTCCTATCCAACTAGAATGGTCCATTCATTTCTACTTCTGTGTCACTCCTTCTCCCTGGATTGGACTCAGATCAGCTACCTAATGCTGTGCCCATGTTGAAATGCTCCTTGCCTTCTACCTCCCACTACCTTCTCTGGCCTATCATCATGGTTTGTCTTCTCTTTCCTATTGTCACTCTTATCCCTTAGGCATCCCGACCCTCCTGCTGATAGTGAGTTACTTATTTCATTCTCTCTTTCTGTTAATACCACTGTTAAATTAGAGTCTCAATTTGAAACTACACAACTATACAACTTGGTAAAGTCTAGAAAGAAAACACATCATGGTCAAAAAAAAAAAAAAAAAAGAAGTTGTTTTCTATTTCTTAAATTAAAAAAAATAATTTAGTCACTGCAAATTTGGTGAAATTAAGATTATGCTGTTGTTACAGGAAGAACATACCCAAGTGTGTTGTGTGGCATCTGTGCTGTTTGTGGCTTCTGAAGCAACAGTTAACAAATGAATCTCCTGCTTTAGTTATGTTGAACAAAGAGGCAAATGGAAAGGCATTTCATTTTGAGGTCCATAAGGAAAAAAAAAAACAAAAAAAAAAACAGAAAACATTAACATTGCCAAGTAGACCAAATCGGAGGGGGAATAAGAAATGCATTTTTTTTTTTTTAGACTGGAAGAGGTATAAATCCTGGAGAATAAAAATGGAAACTATGGGAAAGGAGTTCTTAAGCTCTTGGCTTTGGATATTGTTGTAAATGACTCTAATCACTAAGTTATTGTTACTAGTATTGTTATTGTTATTACCAATAATAAACATGTGCTGGCTGCCAACAGGATGCCAAACTCTGCACAAGAGAGAATTAGGTTCAGTCCCTGCAGTGCAGGCTTACAACAGATTATAATTGCAATAGAAAATCATATTAATAGCAACTCAATGTTTTATTAGAAAAATAACATTGTTTTTCTTCTCTCTTTGGGTTTTTTACCACGAAGTAGAATACTACCTCAGAATGATGACTCCTGGACCATAAAGCTAATAATTCTCCCACTAAGAATTTCCCCCTTATAGTTTTCCAACATCAAACACTTTTTTGCTTCTTTTTTCAGATGATCAAGTGGGGTCATCCTACTTCTGTTCAGTGTCCAGGTAAATTCTCTGACTTAGGTCAAGTTGACTGATTTTACAACATTCACCTTCAGCGGGGACTTTCTCTTCACACCAAGATTCTAATACAAATAATAGAATATAAAAGAATAGAAGAGAATCCAAATATTTTCCATTTAGTAAGAGTATTGTTTCCTGATACTTTCAAGTCACTTTAATGTATATGTGTGTGTGTTTGTGTGTGTGTGTGTGTCTGTATGTGTGGTGGTATTAGCGCATTATAAAATTAAATGTATTTATTACTATAGTCACAGTCAAAACAGTTTAAAAAGCATTAAGTATGAAGACATGCTTCTTGCTTAATTTGAAGTTCAGGTTACCATTCAAACCACACTCACGGCAGATGGTGAATACAATTTTCTTTTTTTTTGAGAGGTTTTTGCTATAGGGCGTGTGCGCTCGCCAGACATGCAGAGAGAGACAGAGAGATAGAAAGCGAGAAATCACCCCCCAGGGGGGATGGCCACGCCGCAATCCCTTCTCCTCCATTCTCCTCTTGGGATCTTGGGCACGCACGCACATGCGCCCGGCATGAGTTTAAGCCACCGGGTCCAGGATGCGAACGAACCGCGGTCGACTACGTGGGAGTCCAGCAACATAGCCATTACGCTAACTGCTGGTCCCCAGGTGAATACAATTTTCAAAACAATCCAATTATTCCTTATGCTGTATATAAAATCAACCAATATTTAGTAGAGTTACAGTGCCCTTATGTCCCAGAATTAATTCTAAACCTCAAGTATTTCTTTTCATTGCCACCATAAATATATCTAGACTAGTTAGACCTGAAGTCCTGACTATAGGTTTATAAAGGACACTCACCACCTGATGTCATTTATGAAGCTCTTCATTTATTTGGTATTTCCTCTGGCTGTCACAGACCTCCCACAGCAGTTCAATGGCCTACACTTGGAATAGCCAGAGCCAGTGAACATGGACCTTGCTACACTTAGAGTAGAAGTTACCCCTCACCTTCCTATCCCTGGTCCCCACCTACCCAGTAAGAGGAAAGCTTCCACAGTTAATTCTAGAACTTAACCACACAACTATGTCTCCAGTAGAGAGGTCACATCATTTATCACATCTATTTGGTAAGACTATTTTCACTTTGTTTTTATTCTAGCTAGAATATCTATGGTTTTCCTGTACTTACATTATTAGATCTTTTAAAGATTTTTATGTGTGCTCATACACTTTCCTCTGATTTTTTTTTTAATTTAATCCAAGTAAAAAACATTTGAACTGGGGTGGTGCATGACTGAATTATCAATCTAATCTTCTAGTAACAACTCTATAGGAGACTGTAGAAGCTGGCGTTGGCAAAATATGTAGCAAGTGCTATTAGTATGAAGAGGCTTGCCTGGTGATAGTTTAAACAAAGACAAGCACAGCTTTGGGAGAGCTTATGCAGATCCATAATTCCAGGGATGCTTCTCATTGTTCATTCTACATAGGTATTTTCTACTGCTCATGGAAAAGTCCCCTGCAATTTTTGTAGTCCAAACTCAGAAAAATCTCATGATTTTGGTGTTGGCCATATATGCAAAATATAGAGTTATATTCCTGCTTAGAAAGAAACGAATTGTTAATGAATTTACTTATTTGTGATTTGTACTCCTACCAGTCATTTGAAGGGAAATAAGGGTGGCCAGAAGCTTAAAATACAATGTAAGATAAAGTATTTAAAAATAGCACAAAGCTTTTCTCATAGGCCAAAAGGGAATAGATGCTTTCAGTCACTCAAATGAGTAAGTTATAACACTTGAATAATACATTTAGATGTAAATTTTCTGCCATCTAGGGTAAAAAGGGAGATACAGAAATTATCTGAATAGACAAAATCTTTCCTGGAATTGAGCCTAAGCAGAAATGTACCATATGGTCCTTCATGAAAGAGCACTGAATGTGGCCGTGGTGTCAGGTCACTTGGTTGTAGTCGGGGCCCTGCTTTTAACTTATGGTGTTGCCCTTAGCAAGTATTTTCACCTTTAAATTATACGTCTATGTGATATATATATATATCACAGGCCTGGTTGTGGTAGAGCAGGTAGTGGGGCACTGCTTCATTATACTGGAGCCATAAGGGAAGGTGTGGGGTTCAGATTCCTGGGTGACCTGAACACACTGATGCATGTGAGCCTGGATGGCTGGAGGGTGGATCCCAAATGACAAGACCGTGTCAGAGTTTTCTCTCTTTCTCTTTTTCCTCCCCTTCCTTGCTCCTTCACACATATATACACACAAAATAATTAGTAAAGTTTTTAAAAATAGTGGGGATTTGGGGGACAAAGGTCCTGTTAAGCATTAAAATTCTGGTTCTGAGAGATGTGGGTAGATTTGAAGAAATAATATTTTAAATCAGAGCCGTAACCCTGCCACTAACCAGTCAGAAGCTGAAAAATAGGGAGTGAAATGCTGGTGCAACAATGATGCGATATTTTGAAAGGCTGACCCACATAGGTGGGTTCCAGATTCACATCCACAGACCTTCCTGAACATGCTCGGCATGTGTGCCTGTGACCCAGGGCTGACCGAGGCTGGGGGGTCTATCATGGGATCAAGACCTGTGGTTCGAGGTACCTGTTTCTCTATCTCTGTCTCTCTCTCATTCACAACAGAATGAAATAAACTTTAAAATAGTAAGAGGAAAAGCTTCAAAAAGATGAAAAAAAGAATTTGCCAGTTGTTATTTTTCTAAACAGAAGGGACAGAGTCACCCTTGTATGTACATTTCAGAGTCCATTGCTTAATTTCAAATTATGGTACAGAATTCTCCAGGACCTAATCAGTCATAGATTCTGCTTGCTCTAGTTCTTACTTATATCCACTTATTTTTCTCTCTATTAAAATCATTAACAGCATAGTTCTTTACCTCGTCTCCCTGCCTGCAACAGTAGCTCCTTTACTCTTCTGCCACACTGAAATAAAGTCCTTTCCTTGGCCAGCCGACAGTGTGGTGGTGAAGGAGGCTGCAAAACCACATGGCCAATGGCACGATTTGAGTCTTGGATCTGGCAGCTCAAAAGGCATACCGTGTGTGTGTGTGTGTGTGTGTGTGTGTGTGTGTGTGTGTGCCCAAAATTCCAAGTGGAGAAATGAAGGAAAAAGGATTGTGGTGTGACCATCCCCCACAAGAGAGGGTGCTTTCTCACTTCCTCTCTCTCCCCCTCTGTGTCTTTCTCCCTACAGGAAGTGCATGGGCCCTCCAGCAAAATTAAAAACAAAACAAAACAAACAAAAATACAGCCAACTTTCTTAAAGAAGACTGTCTTCCAGTCACTTTGGTGATTACTCAGCACCAGCAGGAGAAGAGTCCACACTCCTAGCTCCCCTTCTAAAGCCCCTATGACCTTGTCCCTCTCTAACCTCTCTAGGGTTGTGACTCTGGATAGTCTCCTGGAAGCCGAATGCTTTATTCTGCCATTCAGAACTAATCCCACAACCCCAAAGAACCCAGGCCTTTGCACATCCTGTCTCATCTTTGAAATATCTTTCTTCATCTCACTTCTCAATTCACTGGTAAAAGCTTCCATATCTTTCAAGATTCTGTTAAATTATTGCCTCTTCTATAAAATCCTTAATTAGCATTCTCTTCTACAGAATCTTAACTACTCTTTCCTCTTTGCCTCACTGTACCTTACACATGTTCTATCACAGCACTCTGACATTTTATTGCTTATGTGTCTGTTTCCCGTCCTCGATCTTTAGCACCAAGAGGTATAAAGCATTTATTATTTTTATCCCTGGCACTCAAGAAATGTTTGTGGAATGAATGAGTGTTGGAATGTTGGATCCTCTCCCTGATTTCTAACTGTCAAAAATCCAAATAAAATCCTTGTCTCTTTCCTATATTTCAGTCTATCCCTCTATTAACTCGTCTCATAGTATCTTTTCTTCTGTTGAATACAGCACCCAGTGTGGTGCAGGGTGTCCTGTCTGATTCAGTATCTTACTTTACTTTACCCTCTTTAGACTTATTTCTTTATCTGACTCATCCATATTCTGTAGTCCTATTTCATATGGTTTTCATCTGCCAGATTTTCCTCTTAGCAATTTTTTATTGTCTATTAAATACTTTGTCCATTTCTAGCACTTCATGAATATCAAATGTACTTGTTGAAAAGCAATAGTATTTTTTAAATTGATTTTTGTTGTCAGGCCATATCTAGAAATAGCTTCTTAAAAAAAAAAAAGAAGGCCGTATAACATAGTGGCTAATAAAGGCAATATAATATAGCAGACTGGTTTAACAGTCTAGGCTCTAGGATCAAACAGTCCTGGATTTTAACACTACCTCCTGCTCTAATCCTTGGGCAAGTTGCTTTATTTCTGAATTGGATTGCTCATCTGTGAAAGAGGAAATTCATACCTACATTTTTGCATTATTGTGAGGACTAAATAAGATAACTTAGCAAAATGTGGAGTCAACAGCAAATTATCAATAATGATAGCAGTTAATATTGGTTACTAATTATCATTATTATTGATTCAGTGACCTTCTGGTGCTTTATTGAAGAATGTCTAGGAACAGTTTCCCTTTGTGTTTGAGGTGTGACCTAAAGTGCGCTTATAAAACTGGCTTGTTTTTTTAATACTCAGATAAATGGTTTACTGAGAATCTTTGCCTTCGGTTTGTTCTTTAATGAGGGCTTACGCTAATAGATTATGATTCCATTGCGATTCCATCCGGAGTCAATACTGAGCCCAACCTAGAATCAGAAGCTGTGGTGTAATCCTTAGTTTCAAAAGCCAAGCTCTGAAGAGACAGTGGCAAACGGGAAAGCAGCATCGGCTTCTCTCGAGTTGTTTCATCATTGTTGCAGTTGTTTTTATTATTATACTCCCTGTTTTTCAATAAAGAGCTGAGAATCGCTATGAGAAAGAAAAAGATTCTATATCCTCTCTAAGGTGTTAAAGCTCCATTGGTAGCAGGATTTGCAAAATCTCACTGTCGACCTAGTAGCAGCTTGCAAGTGTGCCCTGGACAAAGAAAATCATTCTCTTTGATGAACACTTCGGGATGATTTTCAGCTTTTGATATTCTCTTCCTCTTAGATAGCTACTGTAACAAAATCCTGTAGGGAGAGCTAAAGTCTTGCCTATTTACAATACACATACACTGACTCTCTGTTTTAATTTTAAAAAACAAACTCAGAGCTTCAAATCACTCTCATATTTAATATTTGGTATTAAAACAGCTTCTTTTTTTAAAATTAAAAGACAGCTTTGTATTATGAACAGCAAAAAAGAAACAGAGAGAGACAGATGAGAGAAAGAGAAAAAGGAGAGTGGTACCAGGAAGGAATGACTTTAACAACAGAAGCTCATTTCTTTCCCTTTTGTGGCAAAGAATGTGGCAACAGCTATGGCATTGTTTCTTGCATTCCAGCTAAAGCCCAGGACAGAACTACATACCATCAATTTCAATAATTTCTGGGTGTTTTTGAGCAAACACAGACACACATACACTTACACACAGAGCCATATTTTAACTAAATAAATCCTGCAATGAGCCACCTGTCCATTAAATATGATTACACAAATGTGATTTAAGATGCTTACTGAGTTTTCCCTTCAATTCCCTTCTACAGACAAATTGGAAGCCACCTGTGGATTCCAGACTATGATGTGACCCCTTTCTGACTTCTTTCCAAACTCAAAATCAGTAGCATAATTGCCAGTCTAGGATCAAGCTTTTTCTACCTCCTGAATAAGTTACCGACCAGCGAAACAGTATACAAAAGCACCTGCAAATCATATAACTTGGTCAATCACTTCGAAATCTCTCTCTGGCTTTTTGCAGGCTGGGCTTCATGCTGCCTGACACAGCATGCTGGTTGTGTTTAGCCATTATGCAATGATGTTTTGTGCTGCCAGTAAACCATGGCTTTATGCCGCCATTCAGTATAGTAGCTTCATTTAGCTTTATTTTTTTTTTTATTGGATTTTTAAATCCTCTTGTACAGTAGGTACTGATCTTTCCCGAAGTTGTGATTACAACTCTAACTATTGACACTTCGATCACGGCCAGTCCCTCCATTCTTTGCCCTCATGCTGACATGAAATGGTAGTTTTTCCAACTCTGTAGGCTCTGAGCCCTTGACCCGACCCCATGCACTTTGCCACATGAACATGATAGGGAGTACATGTATGCTGATGAGCTCATTTCCTTAGCAACTTGGAGCCCTCAAATTGCCTTTTTGTTTGTTGGGTTTTTTTTTTTCTTTTTCTTTTTCTTTTTGTTTGTGTGTTTTTTTTGTTGTTGTGTTGCTTCTCTAAGGAGTTAGAGGAAATGAAGAGGTAAGCCTGACCTCTTGAAAGGGCTGTAGGATCCATTTGTTATTATAAACCTGCCTGCTTCCCCAGGAAAAATGAGCTTTCTGCCTTTACTCAGTTGGGGTACTTGAAATAATTGACTGAGTACTTATTTAGAAGAGACTCTACCTTTCTGTTTGGTGTCTAATCTCAAGGATAAACTTTGCAAGTGCCAGCAGTTGGGGTACAGTAGGAAAGAACCACCAGTGAACATCAAAACACCCAAGTTTGAATGTCAGTTTAGCCATTCATTCGTTGTTCATTTTGAGTAAGTAATTCAACACCGCGGAGCCTCAGCTACCTCACCTATAAAATGAGAAGACCACAACCTTCTTCGGAGCTTATCATGAGAGGCTTAAGTGAGAAAGTGCGCGTGGAAGTATCTGACACACGGCAGATTGTCAGTCAGTTTTCATTTCATTTCCAATTTTGCCCTTTGCTGTCTAAGGTTCACCAGACCAATTGTTGCCCGTGAAAGATGAGGCAATTATTCTGTCATATTTCTTCACCCTGGTATAGGTCAGATTAAGAAGTTTGATCTTATCATTCTGCTAGTCTGACTTACGTTATCCTTACCAGCTTTGCCTTGGTACCTGGAATTCTTCCAGTATTTATTTACTCCTTTTTATGGAGGCAATGATACAGTGATATAATGAGCTTTTGTGGGTTTTTAACCACTTAGCTGAACAAGTAACTTTCAGTTCTAACATCATTCACGTTGGCTTGAAAAAACACTGCTCCAATTAGGAACAAGCCCTTGTAGGGCATTCCTAAAGAATTCTTCATTGAGAAATAAATAATAAACCTTGTATGAGAGGCCTTCAATAAGTTCGTGGAAAACACACGTTATGAAAAAGCTATGCATAGATTTTAATTTTCTTTGCTCCAAAATGCACTTTCCCCTTCCTTTCTTCCTTCCAAATTTGCCAGAGGGAAAGCATGCATACTTACCAGAGAGAGAGGAGAGAGAGGGAGAAAGCACCCCTAATGCAGTATGATCACACCATAATCCCTTCTCCCTTTCTCCACCCTGTCAGGACTTTGGGCACACACACACACATGCCCAGTGTGTCTCTCAAGCCCGCTGCGTCTTGGACTCCAACCATGTGGTCAGCCATGGGAAATCCAACTCCCCCAATCACTAGGCCATGGGGCTGGCCCTAAACTCAATTTTATTCAATTTTCCACTAACCTTTTGAGGTCTCTTTTTGACAAAGGAAGTCCCATTCAATATAATTTTAAAAAGAAAGTACCTATGAGACTGGTTAGAGACAGGACAGCTTCATTTTCTTTTAAGAGTGAAGTAGATGATCACCTCTTGATTTGAGAGGACCAGTTCACTGGAGGACAGTTCATATACTGGTTGCAAAAATATCTAAATTTGCTGTCTTTTCTTGGTTTTGCAATATGGAAAAGAGGAACCATAAAACTATTGAGATAAAAGGAAAACCTGTAAGAAATTAGGTGACAGGGACCAGCAGTTAGTGTAATGGCTGTGTCGCTGGACTCCCACGTAGTCTACCGCAGTTCACATCCTGGACCCGGTGGTTGAAAACTCACGCCGGGTGCGTGTGCGTGCATGACCAAGATCCCAAGAGGAGAACGGAGGAGAAGGCACTGTGGCATGGCCACCCCCCCTGGGGGGTGATTTCTAGCTTTCTATCTCTCTGTCTCTCTCTGTCTGTCTAGCAAGTGCACACGCCCTATAGCAAAAAAAAAAAAAAAAAAAAAAAAAAAAGAAAAAGAAAAAAAGAAAGAAAGAAATTAGGTGACAGACTGTGAAAGTCACTTCTGTAACTTTCCCAAATACCAAATCCAAACTCATACAGAGTATTTTATAAGGTATTAAAATTTTCATTATATGGACAATGAGGGCAACCATGTGGGGGAGAAGAGTGGGGTACTCAGCAATTGAGTGGTCAAATATTTCAGAAATTCTGAGATCAAATTAAACAAATATCTCTATCACAGAATTTCTAAGAATCTTTAATATGCTACTGTGTGTCATGAAATTTTGAGTAACAATTACATGTACCAATCTTGCTAATTGAATTTTCCTGAGATCCTGTTTTCAGACAGCGTATCAAGGGACTAGGATGCAACCTCATACCTTCTGCCTTGAGCCTCTGCCATAATGTAAAGAATCAATTACTGGCAGTTACGAAAAATATTTTTGGAGCCAGCAGCTGAACTACCACATGGTTGACCACAGTCTGACCCAGTGGCTTGAAAATCATGCTGGGTGGGACCAGCAGCTGGCATAATGGCTATGTCACTGGACTTCCATGTAGTCGACCGTGATTCAAGTCCCAGACCCGGTGGCTTAAACTCATGCCAGGCGTGTGTGCGTGCGTCCCCAAGATCCCGAAAGGAGAATATAAGAGAAGGGATTGCGGCATGGCCATCGCCCCTGGGGGGTGATTTCCCACTTTCTGTCTCTCCGTCTCTGTCTTTCTGATGAGTGCATGTGCCCTGTAACAAAAAACCTCTCAAAAAAAAAAAAAAAAAAAAAAAAAAAAAGGGAAAGAAAGAAAAGAAAATCACACTGGGTGTGTATGCATGTGCACCCAAAATCCCAAGGGGAGAAGGGGAGAATGGAGGAGGAATTGAGGTGTGGCCATCCTCTCTGGGGAGTGATTTTTCATTTTCTCTTTCTGTGCCTCTTTCTACCTCTCTCTGGTAAGTGTACATATCCTATGACAAAAATGTAAAAAAATAAAATAAAAAGATTTTTGACACAAAACTAGCCTGAATTTCTTCACTCTATAAAATTCAAGATATATTTTTCCCTAAATAGAAGCCAAGGTGAATAAAAAAAGAAAGACAAGGAAGGAAGTAAGGTTCAAAGTATCAAAGTTTAAAAATCAGTTAGAGTAGGGACCAGCAGTTGGCATAATGGCTATGTCGCTGAACTCCCATGTAGTTGACAGTGGTTCCAGTCTCAGACCCAGAGGCTTAAACTCATGCTGGGCGCGTGTGTGTGAGTGCCCAAGATCCTGAGAAGAGAATGGAGGAGAAGGGTTTGCAGCGTGACCATCCCCTCTGGGGGGAGATTTCTCGATTTCTGTCTCTCTCTGTCTTTCTGGAGAGTGCATGCACCTTATAGTAAAAAAACAAAAAACAAACAAACAAACAAAACAAACAAACAAACAAACAAAAAAACACCTCTCTAAAAAAAGATGATCAGTTAGCATATTTGGTATTCAGTACCAATTTAGTGACTAAGAGGGCTCCACCAAAAAGGTATGGTTAAAGCACTGGACCAGAATTCGCAGATGAGCTCTGGTCAAAAACTAGCTCCTACCAGCCATAGAACTGTGTAACCACAAGCAGGTCAATTAGCTTCTCTCTGTCTCAGTTCACTATGTTTAAAATGAAGAGAAGAGTTTGAAGTTTCTAGAACTTAGATGAAGGTTAAGTCCCCTTTCAGCTGTATCATTCATGGAATCATGTATCTAAGAGTTGGAAATCATCCCAAACCATCCAGTGAACAAATCCCTCTTGTTATCCCAGAAAGGTGAATGGAAAGCTATTTGGATCTCTCAGTGTGAGAGTGACAATTCTTGCAAGAAAGTCCATTTCACTTTGGACAGATATAACTTCAAGGAAACTAGAGCTGTTCCTTATTCTGAATCATATCTCTCTATATAAGATGTAGATACATTTGCCCTTATTTTAGCATGTGTATCACAAAGAATTAGTCTAAATTTTCACAAATTTGAAAGCAGTTATCCTCTCTTATACTCTCTTATATGTCTTCTCTATCATAAATATTTCCAATTTCTTGAGCCATTAGTCTAATGACAACGTTTACTTTTTCTCTACATCCTGATGACTGTCTTTTAAAATAGGTTATGGTTTTTCAATGTCTGTATAAAGCACATTACCCAAAACTAAGCACAATACTTGGCATTGTTTTTGTGGCCAATTAAAAAAAAAGATTAGTATCCTCATTTCCATTGTTCTCAACATTCCAGATATATACTTATATGTATATATTGTACACATAAGTGTATTTTAGCATTTACTATGTGTGTCAGGTACTGTTCAACATGCTTTACATACAGTAACACCTTCAATTCTCCCAACAAACCTGTGAAGTAGGTACTTTGATTATTCTCATTTTCTTGAGATGAAGAAACTACAGTTTAGTCTACATCCGTGCCTCTCAAAGTTTACTATGCACAAAATTCATCTGGGATTTTTATTAAAATTCAGATTCTAGTGTAGGATTTCTGGTCTGAAAAGTCTGCCTTCCCCCAGGTAATATTAGTGCTACTGGTCTCAGAATCATAGTTAAGGTAGACAAGGTTTACATAACATCACAACATGATATAAAATGATAAAACAGAAAATATTTAAGATACAGTAGCATGATGTACCTGTAACGATATTACAGGATGTTGAAGAGAATTTATGTTTATTTAACTGGAGAACCTTTTTTTACCTTAGCCCCTAGTCTGGGATATTTTCCTCCTGCCAACAAAAACAGGTTTACAAACTCCCTCCTGCCACTGAAGTATACAATAATAACATAACTAACACTTATTAACTAACACTTATTAAACACTTGCCATGTGTTAGGTCCTATTTTAGAAAACTTAAATATCTCATATCATTTCATGTTTCCAACAGTCTTGTGAGGTAAATCCTGTCATTATCTCATTTCAAAAAATGAGAAAACACAGGCAAAAAGGAGAGCAAAACTATTACCTTTGTGCTTCTGGTTAGAGAAACAGAAAGATTAACTCACTAGGCCGAGGTCATACCGCCGGTAAGTGGTAGAGCTTCGAACTCCCTGACATTGGACTCCAGAGTCCAGTTGCCTAACTAGGAGGCTGCACCAACTGCCTGTGCTCATCTCACTGAGTAGAAGGGCAGCCGCCAAGAGATTCAGGGGACAAGAAAACTGCCAAGGCAAGCAAGTAGATGACGGTCACTTCCTTGGTAAGGCAGTGGCTGTAGAGCAGCCATTCCTCTCATATTGAAGTAATGTAACCTGTAGTAAAGGCTATGAGGAAGGCTATACCGAGAATAAATGCTAATCGAGTACAGAAACAGAGTCCACAGATTTTCCAAAGACACTTATCTTTTTAAATACCAAATAGAGCTAAGATCCTGTGCTAGGTACAATCGTACACATGCAAATCCTGTCCTCTATGAGCACATAGTCCAGCGGGGCAGCCATTTATAAACAAATAACTCTCTCCAATCAAATCTACCCACTGTCAAGGTAGTAAAGGAGGATGGTGAGATGCACACGGGAAAGCTGCAGCGAAGGGCGTCATCGGCAAGTGGGGCTAATGAGCGTCCTGGCAGAGTATCCGTGAGAGCGAAGGACCTGACAAACGAATCTTACTTCTTTTTTTTTTAAAATGTTTATTTCTTTTTATTTCTATTTCTTTTATACATTCAATCACATTACTTAGCTTACAAAGTAAATATTCCAGCATGTGTACATTTCTCACCAGTCCAGTTCACCATTCTAGAAAGTTATCTTCAATAGATAATAATCCATTTCTTTGGCCCATAAATGCCTTGCTGTACACATACATAGAATTGTTTTTTATTGAAACCATCCTCCATAAGAATGATTCATTCTAATGGTTCTCAAATTTAAGTTCCTAAGGAAAACTGTTCTTAGGTAAAAACAACAGAATTTCTCAATTGTAGGTTTGTCTTTCCTCAAATATTCGTCTTAAACCCATAGGCATCTACTTTTGCTGGTTACTAAGATATTTCAAAGAAATATGAAAGAAACAATGAAAGGCAGATGTTTGAGCCTAGTTAATTAGCTTGGATAGTAAATTTATCTCTAGACTCCGTCTAAAAAACAATTTTTTTCATTGCCAAGGGGTGTGTGCCGCCAGAGGGAGACAGAGAAACACAGACAGAGGGAGAAAGCACCCCCAAGTGGGGTGTGGTCATGCCACAATCTTTTTTCCTCCATTTCTCCAACCTGCCAGGATTTGGGGCACTCAGACACATGCCTCCTGCATATTTTTCAAGCTGCCAGGTCAAGTATTCAAATGATATTTGGTCACGTGGGATCTGACTTCCTTAGCTACTAGGTTACTCAACAGGCCTTGAAATTAATTTCTGTGGTATTGCCAAATACCATAATTTTCAGGGACTATGCTATGTGAACAAGTGTGCTTTTCCTGTTAAGAATTATTTTAAATATTTTAATATAGTTTTAATAACTAAACATATGTATATGTAACTTTATATTTTTAAAAATCTTAACAGCGTAGATTTGCTGGAGATAGAGAAAGAAAGAGGGGGATACTGAGAACACAAGTCCAACAAGGAATGGTAATGCCACAAAATCTCTTCTCCTCCTTTTTTTCCACTCACCTTTTGGGGAACATGCGTACACACATGCCTGGTGTGTTTTTCAAACTTCTAAGACCAGAGCTTGAACAAAGCAAAAAGCCAGCTACCTTAACCACCAGGTCTAGGCTGGTCCCATCTGCTTTATATTTCATATTTAGAAATTTGAGTGTGTATCTTAGGCCAGCACACAAGTGATCTTCAAAAAGTTTATGAAAAATGCATATTACAAAAATGCTATGCATGGATTTCAAGTTATTTTTGCATCAAAATAAACTTGTACTTTATTTCCATTCTTCCATATTTTTTTTTTCTTTTTTTGGAGAGGTTTTTGCTATAGGGCGTGTGTGCTCACCAGAAAGACAGAGAGAGACAGAGAGACAGAAAGCAAGAAATCACCCCCCAGGGGGGATGGCCATGCCACAATCCCTTCTCCTCCATTCTCCTCTCGGGATTTTGGGTATGCACACACACACACACACACACATACACACACACGCCTGGTGTGAGTTTAAGCCACCACCAGGCCCAGGACGCAAACCATGGTCGACTACATGGGAGTCCCGCGACACAGCCATGACGCTAACTGCTGGTCCCCTTCCATAAATTTTTGAAGTCCTCACATACATTACATAAAAGGGGACTTGCCCTACTTATCAGTAATATAAGCAAATTCAAGTTCTCTGACTTTTTATAAGGCATATGAAAGTATAAGTAATGAGAAGAAAATAAATAGTATTAAGTTCAAAATTTAATTTTGACAGTATATAAGGGAGGGACTGATCCAGGAACCCCATGTGGACTGCAGGCATAGCATATGGCTTGTGGTTTGGACACTGTGACCAAGACATTTACCACCAGCTGGTACTGGTGTCACTAGCTGCAAGAAAATATCCAGGGGTAGCAGAGACACTTCCAACATTGAAAACTCTACAATTCTTATTTTGCTAAGACATAGCAAATGTCATTTGGATAAAAATTTTATATCTATCTGTTTGAGGAGGAGGGAGAGTAAAGAATCTACAAGAAAGCAGCAGCAGAAAGGTTGGCAAATGCTGCCCATCTTACCACTTTTCAGGAACAGCATGCTGTAGTCTCTTTTGAGGTGTGATACTTCAGAGTTACAGGACACCTGAGAAAGGGGGCATTTCCTCCCTGCTGCAGGTTATTTATTCATCCAGTAGGGTTCCCTGAGGTCATTGATAGGCACTCTGGTAGGTGCTGGGGAAAGAAATGTCTTGCTATCAGTATAGCAGAGAAAGACATTCTAAGAAGAAAATCAGTAAAGTCATGTAGTGCTGGGTACAGTGAAGACAAAGAGTAGCCATTTTTACCTAGATCAAGAGAAGAGAGGAAAGAAGATATGAAATGCTTCTTTTAGAAAAGATGTGACCCTGGACCAGAGTATGAAAAATTAGAGTAGAATTTTAGGAAGACTAAAGGGAAAGAGCCTTATACAAAGGGAAGGAAAAAAAAAAAAAAGCAGGATATGCAAAAGCATAGAGAGCTGAAACACTTGGACCCACTTAGAAAACCACAAATAACTTGGTATGTCTGGAGTTCAGGATGGTGCTACAACCTATTTCCTCAGGTCGTTGCTTAGAGACCAGGAGATGAAATAGACGCCTATTGCAATAGTTTAAACACATGAGGAAAGTCAGAATGCAGTGGAGAGAAGATGGCAAATAGGACTACATGGCAGTGACTAGAACTAAGCCAACTTTAGTCACAGTTTGTCCACTGGAGGTGAGGCAAAAGGATGCTGAGAATGATTCCCAGATTCAGTTATGTACAGGAGATGTGTATCAAATTTGGAAATTTCTATTATAAATCTAGTAAGTTTACACCAAATTAAAGGGACATTAATTTAAAAATAATTCATTATATCGTTTTATCTAAATTTCTACTATTCAAATGATCCCTCATGAACTTTCAGCTAAAATTAGACTATAAACTGTTTCATTGTACCACATTATTGTAATATTCTCTTTCATTTGGGACATGGCAATCTCTTTGGAAACAGCCTGGAAAAAAATGAATCATAAGCAGTTAAAAATGTAAGTGAGAAGCATCAAGTTATTAGGCAAGGCTTTGAAAAGATAAATGGTTTGTGAAGGAAAATGTAATTAACAGGTTACACTGTATATGTTTGCAAAATGCCTATGATGCATGAAAATGTTTTTGTCTACTTAATTTTCCTAAGATTGTGTGTTTATATTTAAATTAATTAAATGCAAACCGCCTTGTGCTCTAAATAATTTTGTAGTAACTGATATGTACGGCCAAATAAATGAAATGTAGTTAAAAATGGCTAACCGCTATGCTTGCAGTCCAAGAATCCTCACCAGTGAAGGCCTTAAGACAGCTGTTCCACAAAGCAAACTGCTGTCCCTAAGGGGCAGACATCCTAAAAGCCCTGTGTGCAGCCGCCAGAGCCTTCCCCTGCCAAGGGAGATGTACAACTTGGAAAGCTTCACCAAGAACGGAAGCACCTTTAGAGTGGAGATCATCTAGTGGTTTGTTCACTTCCATATCCCAGGTCCTTAGAAAAGGCTAAATGTTCAATAAGTTTTGGCTTAATTAGTGAATTGTTTAATTAATTAATTAATTGCCTCAGCAGTTCAGCAGCATAAGAGCAGAGATTAAGCATCAGAAGTCCTAGATTTTAACCCTCATTAGTAGTGTGGTACTGGGACTAGCATTTGGTATAATGGCTATGTCACTGGACTCCCATGTAGTAGACCACGGTTCAAGTCCCGGACCTGGTGGCTTAAACTCACGCTGGCAGAGTGTGCATGTGTGCCCAAGATCCCGAGAAGAGAATGGAAGAGAAGGGATTGTGGTGTGGCCATCCCCTTTGGGGGGATGATTTCTCACTTTCTGCCTGTCTTTCTGGTGAGTACACAGGCCCTATAGCTAAAAAAAGCTCTCCAAAAAATAATTAAATAAACAAATTTTTTTAAAAAAGTAGTGTGGTACTGAGTAGTAATTTTCTTACTGTTTTGAGACTTAGTTTCTTCATCAGTAAAAATGGGGACAATAATAATGAAGATGAGGTTTCAAGATATAGTTTACATGAAAGCACACTATAAATGCAAAAGGTCAATCATTTTACTTCTTAAAGTCAGAGATTCTGCTTCTACATTACTAATTACTTTTCAATCTCCAGTGCTTATGCACTACTTATTTATTTTCCAGCTCCCTGACTTACTGGGTCTCTGGGAAAGTCATGACATATTTTTGCATAGGAAAACATATCAAGATTTTTCTGACAACTCAATACAATCAGCCCATAGTGAAGGTTTATTAAAATGACTTGAAGGGCCAGCTTTGTGACCTAGTGGTTGAGGGAGCCAATTCCCAATAGCTGACCATGGTTCAAATCCCTGCCCTGGTGGCTTGAATATATGTTAGGCACATGTACATACATGGCCAAATCCCCACAGGATAGAAAAATGGAAAAGAGATTGCAGCATGACCATGTCCCATTGGGGACTTTTCCTCCCTCTCTCTCTGCCTCTCTCTGGTGAGCACACAGGTCCTCTGGTACTTAAAAAATAAAAGTGACTTGAAGTCTCTATAGCTGGTACTATGGACATTGAGGAGTGTGGGAGAAAGCAGGTTAGTATAAATGAAAAGAATGTACAATCAGATAGTGTCAAAGTTGGTCTGCTGTATTTTCTAAGATCTGGCTTTATTTCTTTGTCTGATTTCTAGAATCACTTAATTCTTCCCCCACCTCCATGAAAAATTGCTATGTTACATAACAGAGTGACCAATATAAATTGGCTTTTTGCAACAGATCTATTCCTGACCAAATGGCACCTCCTTTAAAAATATCCTGGTATTCAAATACCATATTTAGATAGGTCCGTGCATATGTTTATATATCTGTTTCTGTGTTCAGGAAAACTTTCTCAGAGTATACATACACTTCAGTAAGTTCCTATCTCATGGAAAGATTAGTTTTGAAAATTTATCTTGTAAGGAATACTATTTAAGAATTTATTAAACATTTAGTCCTTATTGTTTTAATCTCTGTGCTAAAGCACTGGGTAAAAAAGATGCCTAATATGTCGATCCTGCCATCTCTGGTTACTCCTCATTTTCTAGAAGGGAGTGAAACAGGAAGAAAGCTACATGGTAATATGATTAAAACATGCCTCGGCAGTAGGGCACATTTGGAAGTGGGTTTGTAAGAGGGCGAGATTTAGAAGAAAAAATTCACAGAACTTGCCAATTGTTGATATGGATATGAGAGTTGATGGAGTAAGTATAAGCTAAAATACTTCTCTGGGTTTAGGGCTTCAGTGAGTGGGTGAATTAATGGATTGTTTATTTTCCAAAAGAGAGACACCCAAAGGGTAAGAAGTGGTAAGGCAGGAACTATATCCTAATTATACATGGTACTTAGAATGACTCTGGAGTTCAATAGATACCTCATCATTATCTTGCACAGAGATATCAATGTGTATTAAATAAATAAATGAATCTCTGCCTTACCACTTATTAATCGTGTGACTTTGGGTCAGTCATCAAACCTCCTTAAGTCTCATGTTTTTCAAGTATGGAGATAATAATACCAACTTGATAAGGTATGTAATTTTTTTAATTTTTAAATTTATTTACATTTAATCACATCTTTATAGTTTCAACATTTCTTTTTCCAACACAAGTACCATGCATGTTAGTCAAGTCAAAGATATTACTATATACATTATCATCAGGAAATAGCTTCTCATTTTTTGTCAATTAAGCGTACTTTTACCATTTTTTTTTCTCCCTTCCATACTAAACTTTTTTTTTCACATTTTATTGATTCACAAAAGATCTTGAAGTATGGACAAAGCTAGAATCTAATGATAAGTGCACTGTAATTTTCTTCTGAAACATTTTTTTTTTCTCTTTCCATTCTCCCTTTTATTAAAGAGAGGTACAAAATAACTTATTTGCAAAAAAAAAAAAATTAGGTTAATCTCAATTTTCACAAAACCCCATAAGAATTCAATTTCTGGTATAAGGCAACAGATACTATTGTACTACTGAATTTATGTAAATAACCATTCTGTCACAAAATAAGAATGCTCACAAATATTTTCAAATTGCAAAGGGATCAGGAAGGCAGAAAAGTTTATGTTTCAATTTTTAAAAATTCTTTTTTTAACAGATTGCTGAACTTATCAACAACTCAAAAAGAAAACAAAAATCCTTAAATCTAGAAAACAAACCATAGAAAAAAATCAGTAAAGTTTTAGAAAAGTCATAGAGTTCTATTTCACCAGTTCAGTCTTATGTAATCTCTCTTTTGTTGAATTTGCAGTGTTACTCTGGTCTGACCTTTCCGTTAACATTCAACATTATTATTGATGTTTCAGAACTTGACTCTACCATTAAGTTGGCCTTTTTCTTGGTCATTTTTTGTTCTCTTATTTGTCTGTCTGTCTTTAGTTTTCCTGGTATAGTACGCCCTTCAGAACTTGAAGAGCTAGCTGGCCTGGTGTTGATAAATTTTTTCAGGTTTTGTTTATCTGAGAATGTTTTTATCTTTTCTTCCCATAAGAAGGATAATCTTGCTGGATATAGTATTTTTGGTTGAAATTGTTTTTCACTTAACACCTTGAATATATTTTCTCATTCTTTCCTTGCTTACATTGTTTCTGATGAGAGGTCCCATATTAGCCTGAGGGGATATCCTTGGAAAGTAACTTGTATCTTGTCTGTCTGTGGTTTTGGTTAGTCTGGCTATGATGTTTTTGGAGAAGATCTTCTTGGGTTGATTCTATGTGGGATCCTTTGTATTTCTTGGGTCTGGATATTTGAATGCCTCTCTAGGTTTGGAAAGTTTTCTTCCAGGATTTCATGGAATAGATTATCAATGCCCTGATTAGTTTCTTCACCTTCTGGGATATTGATTATCCAGATGTTTGGGCATCTAATGGTATCTAGTATTACTCGTATATTATTCTCATTTTTGGGGGGTTATTTTATCAGTCATTTTGGTGAACTTTTCTAGGTCAGAGGTTCTGTCTTCTACATCTGAGATTCAATCTTCTGCATGATCTAATTTGCTTTTAATACTTTAAAGGGAGGTTTTGATTTCCTGTCTTACAGCCTTCATCTCTAATAGTACTGTTGGATTCTTTTTTATGATGTGTATTTCCTCTTTCAGATTATGGAAGAACTTCCTCACCTCCTGGAACTCATCTCTCTTCTCCTGCATTTTCTGGATTTTTTTGTCTCTCTTCTCTTGATTCTCTGTTAGCTTTGTCACTATGTATGTCCTAAATTCTTTATCTGACATTTCCACAAGTTCCATTGTACTATCTGTGGATAATGAAGGGCTGTTCTTTCCCCTTGGGGGAGAGATTTTTTTTTTTTTTTTTTTTTTTACCATATTTCTTGTGCCTCTCCGTGGTGGTTTCTGGTCATCCTGATGGATTATATGTTACTTCCTACATTCTTGAAGTTAATTCTGAGTGTTAGAGGTGAGCAGAAGGTGATGACTTGCAATCTTTCTACAGTTCTATTTCCCTAATCCTCACCAAGCAACCTGCACTTTCGTCCATGGAATTGGATATTACAAAGGCCTCACAGTTTCAAGGGAATAGGTGTACCTGGGCTGAACCGTAGAATTTCAACTACAAATTTGAGGTCTGTGGGAGGAGATGAGCCACACTCACTACAGCTCCGTATTTCTCCCAGCTGCTCACTTTGCAGACTCTCTTCTCTGATTTTCAGTCATTTGGTGGTATATTAACATCTGGCTAATTTGTTAGAGATTTCTGCTACTGTAAGCTCATATGCTTCACTTTACTGTGAGGTTCTTCTATGCCTATTTCTCCTCCACTACTGTGTTTTGCAACACGGTATCCACAGAAAGGAATTTTAATTTAGATTTATGAAGATGAGTTTCTCCCATTCTGTACCAGTTTAGTGGGGGTTGAGGTTTTCTATGACCCTAAAAGTATTCAAATGTTTCACTACTGTTCACCTAGACCTGCCTAGACACTCAGTGTGTGGAAGGTGAGAAGCAAGGCGAGAAAGTCAGATAAAAGAAAGAAAACAAAGGGAAAAAGACAAAAGAAGAAGGAGGAGGAGGAGAAGAGGGGAAGAAGATAGAGGAGGAAGAGGAGGAGGAGAAGAAGGAAGAAGAAGAAAAGGGGGGGAAGAAGAAGGAGAAGAAATAAAACAAAACAATGAAAGAGAAAAAAAATTTAAGAAAAAGGCAAAAAAATGAGAACCACACGAAAGGGGCAGAGGCTTTCCGGTTAAATGGGTTGGGCTAGGCCTACCCCAGATGCACGTGAATTCTGAAATTAGCAAGAGAAAGGAGAGGTCAGAGACAAGGTACAGTACCTACAGATTTAAAATATATATACATATGAAAAATTTTGACAGAAAGGAAGAGAGAGAGAGAGAGAGAAAAACAGAAAGAAGACCCTACCTGGCTTTACACTGGGAGTTGGGCCAGAAGAGGTTTAGAGCAGAGGCTTTCCGGTTAAAGAGGCAGGGCTAGGCCCACCTCAGATACACATGGATTCTGGCTTTTCACTGGGTGTTGGGCCAGAAGGACAAGGTATGTAATTATTTTAAATAATAGAATAAGAGGCTAGTTATAAAGTGCTTAGCACAGATAATATCAGGTATGTAAAAAGCTTTCGATAAACAGCAACCATTTACATTAATCCCTCTCTCTTGCATTATGTGTTTCATACAGGACAAAGAAAAAAATAACAGATGTGAAAAATCTTTAATCTTATTAATAGTATTAGCACATTTGTTGACAGAGCCTCTAACTGACACAGAACACACAACTTCAAATGATTTTGTGGGAACATGGCAACCTGACCAAGCAAGTGTTGTGCTCCGCAAGCCAGGGTCTGGCTTCAATCTGTCAGCACTCAACACTAGTCCGTCAGCCTAGTGCCTGCACAGCTTTTCTTCCCCTCTCTCATGAAATAGCTAAAACATGAGAGAGGATCAGTGAGAAGGAGCCAGGCAACAAAAATTAAGAACTGACCCTTTCTAGCCTAGTCACTTAAAATTAAACATTGTGTAAAAGGGCAAATCATACAGGCAACATAATTATATGCATAGCACATGTGGCGATGCAAAAACATGTAAATCATACCACTTTAAATGCAAATGTATTCAAGGTCTTTTTCATTATCTATGCCACTTTGGATATGACCCTCAGGATAACCTTAGTGGAAACTGCTGCCCTAGGTACCATTTTTTAACTGAATCACTGATCCAAGATGTTTTCTAAAAAAGAACTCTGGAATGAAAACGAAGTATGTTTTACAGTTCACGTCTGTGTGGGTTAAACCACCTGCTATGATTGTATAGATTTTCTTTTTAATGCTTTGTACTATTAGTTCATTTTTATGTGTATATGTTTTCTCTCCCACTGCCCCCAAACTCAGAGTACAAATTCCTTGAAAGAAGGTGCTGCGTGTAATCCATTATGTCTCATTATAACCCTGGCAAACCAAGTCTACAAAATGGAGGGGGTGTCTTGACACATAAGTTGGTATCACTTTATTCATTTTATTCTCTCTACTCCCTAGCTTCCATATTTCTATCCTTTTCTCACCCTACCAGTCCTTTTTGGTCTCTGACCCTTCCTTTCTCTGGACTGTTTTTACCTCTCCTCCTTGGCTCAGATATTCAGGGATGGCTACATAGTAACAACTTTTTCTTCCTTTTTTGAGAAAGAGATGTTTGCTATATGGTGTGTGCACTCAAAAGAGAGACTCAGAGAGACAGAAAGCAAGAAATCATCCCCTAGAAGGGCTGGCCACACCGCAATCCCTTCTCCTCCATTCTCCTCTCCGGATCTTGGGCATGCATATACACACGCCCAGCATGAGTTTTGAGTCACTGCATGTGGGACTCAAACCACAGTCAACTACATAGGAGTCCAGCTACTTAACCATTACACTATCTGCTGGATCCCATACCCATGGATTTTAATCTTCACCGTTCATATTCTACATCAAGAGAGATTTATATATAGTTTGAAACATTCAGATGACTAGAGTTTTGAGCATTTAGATAATATCGTGTCCTTTCTGAGACATTATTGCTTGCTCTCATCATGAGGCAAAATGCCACTTGCTCTTTGGATGTACCCTAACAGAAAAGACCTTCACAGCCCTTCCCCACAACCATGTCTCACTTTGGAGTAGAAATAGAAAATTGCTAAACTTAATGCCCTGTCTAGAAACTCCAAATTGCTTCTGGGGTTTTACCACCTATATTTCTCCCTTCCCTTCGCGTTTTGAATTTTTTACATCCCAAATCTCTTCATATCCAAGTTCAAGTTTATTAACTGCAACTTTATTCCCATGTTCCTGCCCAACTGCAGTTCTGACTGTACTAAACTTGTGGATGCTTTTCACTGGATTTAGACATATATTACCTACTCAAATAGCTTCTAAGGTCTACTGGGAAATGAGCAATTCATTGTTACTCTGTCAGCACAAACCTATAGAGGATAGTTCACAACTGTGTCACTGCTTTTTAGGGAAATAGCTCTTTTAAGGAAGAGCTGTGTTACATATATGCCAGGCAAGTCCAGTGTCCGAGACTTTTTTCCTGCAAAAATGGACACCAATGTGATTTTTAAGTAATTAAAAAAAATCTGCTTTCTGAAAGGCTGCTATTTTTATATTTTAAATCTTTTCCTATAGAGTTGAAGGTCAGCAAATTTTTTCTGCAAAGGGCCATATGTCAACATTTTAGACTTTGCTGGCTTCACCGTCTCTGTCACAACTATTCAACTCAGCCACTTTATGTGAAAGCATCCAGACACAATACCTAAATGCATGGATGTGACTGTTCAAATAAAAGGCAGGAAGGCAGAGAGACAGGAGGCAGGAAAAAAAGTAAGGGAGAAGAAAGGAAGGTAGAAAGACTGGAAAGCTTGAGGGGAAAGGTAGTGTCTTACCTCATTTTCTAATCTGGCAGAGAACAGATAATATGCATAGCAAAACTTTGATCCCAAAAGGTGATCCATTCTTTCTGCATAATTCATGCAGAAAAGTGATGACTAATCTTAGTCTAATCCTTCATTAAAAAAAAAAACAAAAAAACTGAATCTGTTTTCTGTAATACCCAATGGAAATAATAGTATCTGCATTATTGGCTTGTTACAAAACACAGTATTTAGTAATCTATATTTAGCCCTTTATAGTCTACGATTTCACATCCTCAGATCAGCCAACTGTAGATCACATTTCCTTTCCATCCCTGGATTTAGACAGAACCCATGGATAGGGAGGGCCTGCTACAAGGGACTTGAGCTGGTTTGGGTACTCGTGAGGTGGGGGGCAGGCATCCTAGAACCAATTACTTACAAATATCGAGAGACAATCAAACACAAAAAGCTGCAAATGTTAGTTTTTCTCGTTGTCATCATTCGTTAAAATCATCAAGCCTAATTAAATTATCTTACACAGCAAAACATAGCATTTGGCTCAATACCACCATTTAAGGAAATTATTTGGTGGCATACTTTAGAATCTCGTAGTAAATTAAATGAAGCCCTCCAGCAATGCTTCTTTGCTTACTCAAAACTGGTATTTATAATGGCCCACTGTTCAGCCAGCAGACTTTGTCATACTGTACGTAACGAAATGAAAATAAGCTTTTCAACTCAGTATAAAAAATATTTGTTTGTATTAATTATAAATCTTAGGAAAATATAAGAAAATACATAAAGGAGAAAACTAAGACCATATGTTTAGTAATAACTCTGAGATAAAAATTGTCAATATTTTGTTGTTTTTATTTGCTATTCTTTTTTGAGAACATACATATCCTTTCTATTTAAATGGGCTCATACTTAACACATTAAAATCCTACAAAGTATTCTTTCCCCTTAAACAAAAGAAAAAATAAGAATTTCCCTCATTTTATTAAATGTTACATGAAAATATTTTATACGCTTTTATGGTTTGCAGTCTTAAAGATATGCCCTGCTATATAGAATTCACTACCTATATAGAATACTTAGATTATTGGGACCAGCAATTGTCATAATGGCTATGAGGTTGGACTCCCATGTAGTCGACTATGGTTGGAGTCCCGGACCCGGGCTAGGTATCTGTGTGTGTGCGTAGGTGCCCAAGAGCCCAAGAGGAGAATGGAGAACGGACTGCAGCATGGTCATCCCCCATGGGGGGTGATATCTTGCTTTCTGTCTCTCTGTCTCTCTCTGTCTTCCTGGTGAGTGCACGTGCCCTATAATAAAAAATCTCCCCCCCCAAAAAAAGAATATTTAGATTATTTTCAGTTTTCTAATATCACAAGTAATCTGAAAGACTTTTCTCACATATATTTTACCTATTTCTGATTATTTTAAAGGACAACACTTCCCCATATAGATTTAAGGTTTAACTGCATGTATAAATGTGTATATGAATATACATACACACTACTTCTGGAAACGTTTTAATAATTTAACTCTATTTTTCAAAAAAACATGCCAGCATTAGGTTTTATATTTAATCAAATTAAAAAATTAAAGTAATTTCAAATTATTTTAATTTGTATGCATTTTAGTACTAGTGTATTAAATTGATCGGTTTAAAATCATAACCAATTTTCATAAATTGACTGGTTACTTGGTACCTTAGTGAATTCCTGCATTTCTACTAAGTTGTTCATGCTTTAAATTGGTTTGAAGAAGCAAAGATTATTTTTTAATTAATTCTTTCCAGTCATATACTGAAAATATGTTTTTCTTATTTGCCATTTAAATTTACTTATATCACTTAACATATGATTTATTTTTATACTTAAAATCAAGCACTTTTTACATGCCTAAGTATATTATTCCTAATTAGGTTTCAAATTAAGTTTTACTACTTTTCTCTTTTTTCATATTTTTTACTTATTTATCTTATATTTCATTATTTTATTCACCTTAAATTTATCTCACATTATTTCATGATACAGAAATTTAATTTTATAATTCCAAAAGAATTCAGAAAATATCCCCAGACCACTGATTTGAAATATTACCTTTATTCATATTCACATATCAACATAGCCACCAATAAAAACACAAACATATAGGGCCATATGTCAGGGCTTTCTTATAGTTTGTCTATCCTCTTACTACTATTGCTTTTATGTACTACAGCTTCAGGATACACTTATTTTATCTAATAGCACAAGCCGGTCTATCTTAAACTTTTTCAATATGTTCATGAATGTTCTTATGCAATAATGAAGAGTGCATTATCTTAAGGCAGTTAAAACCTGAAATCATCATCACTCTAGGCTTTAAGATGAGAAAAGAACCATATGGAGAAGTTAGCCTAACATAGAGTGCTCATTCAATCTACAAAGGTCAGGCAGGGTTGGTATAAATACTAACCCCAACAACACCTCTCCCCAGGGGCACTAAATTTTGCCTCCCAAAAAGTCATATGTTGAAATCTTAAGCACTAATGTGACTCTTTGGGAACAGAGACCTTAGGGAGGTAATTAAGGTTAAGTGGGGTTGTAAGAGTGAGGCCCTAATCTGAAATGGCTAATGTCCTTATAAGAAGAGGAAGACACCAGAGACAGAAAGTGAGAAATAGCCCCCCAGGGGAAATGACCACGCCACAATCCCTTTTCCTCCAGTCTCCTCTCAGGATTTTGGGCACATATGCGCATGTACTGGTGTGAGTTTCAAGCCACTGGGTCCAGGACTCAAACCACTGTCAGCCATGTGGGAGTCCAACAATGTAACCACTATACCATCTGCTGGTACCTTGATTTCTAAGTGTTAAGAATGCTGAATGATAGCAATGATATCAGGCTTCCTTGTTTTATACCTATTTCATAGGAATGGTTCAGTAATTTTTCCAGAGTGTGATAGGTATTCACTACCATTTTAAAGGAGTGTTTTTCCATTACTTTACCAAAAGATCGCATAATCTGTATGTATGTGTGTGTGTACATACATATATAGTTTTTGCTATAGGGCACATGTGCTTACTGGAGACAGACAGAATGAGAGAGAAAGTGAGAAATCACTCCTCTAGGAGTTTCGCCATGCTGCAATCCCTTCTCTGTTCTCTCAGGATTTGGGGCGTGCATGCACATATGCCTAGCACAATTTTTCAAGCTGACGTGTTCAGAACTCAAACTGCAAAATTGGCCATGTGAGATCCAGCTGCCTTAACCACCAAACCACTGGCTGGCCTCAATAAATATAATTTTAATGTTATCAGATATATTTCTATCATTTATATATTGAAGCACTGTGTTTATTTATTTATTTATTTAAATTTATTTTTTTTCTTTCTTCTGAGAGAGAAAGAGAGACAGGCACTCCTAATAGGGTCATCATGTCACAATCTCTCCCCAGCCTCAGCCAGCCCGAACGTGTGACATTTATTTTCCTTTATAATGGAAGTCATGTGTGCATGCCCACTGTGTACAGGAATGCTCCAGGATGCAAACCCAGTACCTTCCCGTGTGGGTCCAGCATTACCACTTTGCCACCATCTGGCCATATTGCATCATTAATCTAATTGCTAGTCTAATATATTTTCTATTCTTGAGACAACCTTTTATTTTTAGAATAAATCCATTTTAATGATGAGCTGTAGTACTTTATTATACTAATAAATTCAACTTACTGATATATAGTGTACATAAGTTTTTCTACAGTTTTGATAGAAAACTTGATGTTTAATTAGGATGATATAAATATTGGAATGGAATAAAAAGCTATAGCTTTAGTTTTTGGTCCTAATATGCTTTGAAAATTTATAAATATTTATTGCTGACCTGAACAAAATATATTGTTTAAAACTATTTAATCCTTTATATCCTTATTTGTTCTTTCCCTGTCAGTCTTTCAAATATAGATATTTCAGTTGACCACAATGATGGTTGATGCTTAAGGTATTGTTACCACTTTTTCAGTATGAAATTATTTTCTTTATTCCATTAAGGGCTCTTTTGAATTAAAATCTATGATAATAATCACATTTCTATCTTTATTTCTGTTTTCTTTCATGTGATATGTATATTTTTGCCTATTTTTTAATTTCCTAAGTAACTTGAGGTATTACAGAGATGGCACTTGTAAACCAGAGTGAATCGGGTTTCATTTCTGGTTCTATTTCATTTTTTACTCAGTGTGAGCTTTTTTTTTTTTAAAAAATACAGGAAGTTAACTTAATTATACATTATCATAATTAACATGACCTGTCTTAATTACATTGCTGTCTCATATCTTATACCTTTTATGATTTCTTGATTTTACTCTTTGTTTACTGAAGTTATTATTTTATTTTCTTTACCTTTATTGAAAATATACTGTAAAATAAGACTACAAGTACTTATATCATAAATTTGTTGATGTTTTAATTACCTGCTATGTAAAAAAGTATATTGAGGATACCTGACACATTAAACGGAAAGCGTTATTTTTTAACTCATCATTAATTATCATCACTATAATTATTATTCTAATATTTAGAGTTATCAAAGAGAATTCAGAGACCTGCTTGACTTTTATTCCTCTGAAGTTTCTGACAGGATGACTACAGAAATCATTTTTGAGTCTTTGAAATCTAGTTGTTATTTTCTCTTTTAACAAATTTTGCCAGGCACATGGTAAGTCTTTTATTTCATTAATTTCCTTCTGAAATCTCAAAAAAATTACTTCTAGTTTGGTCTTGATTCTTTTTATTCTGTTTCTTTCTTCAAGAATATAACATATCTACGTATTTTACTTCTTTACTTTGTTCTCTAAATCCACATTTCCCCCCCAAATTTTCTAAGTTTCACAAGATCATCTCAATCCTGCCACATTTGACTTGATTTTCTTCAGTATTGATTCTACATGTGTGCTAGTGTACACTTACATTTGTCTACTACATATTATTTTATTTTGTTATTTTTGCACATAAGACAGTTTCTATCCTCTCTATTTCTTGTTTATCATCTCATCTTTCATCTTTTATTTTATCACAGACCATGTTTTCTAGAATTTTATGGAGTCCACAAACTATTGTAGATGTTTACATTTATTTGCATAATTTCAAACTATCATATTTTTAAAAAATTCCTTTACTCGTAATGCTACATTTTCCTTGTACTTTTATAGGGGGAAAAAATCTTTTCTGTTGCCTTTGGTTATTATTTATCTTTAGCAAAACTTTGACTCTGCTGATCTCATGTTTGTCTAGGATTAGAAGTATGGACGCTCTTTCAATCTCCATTTTATCTTCCTCGTTTGAATCCTTCTCTGAGACCTCATTCTTGAGGGCAGATAAAAGCACGATGTATTAAGATTCAACCACCAAGCAAGACCTGGGGAGTCTCTGGGAAATTCATGCCACTCTAAGTGGATGTTCAGTGGAGCGTCCATGCTTTGTAATACCCAACTTTCTGTTTGCCCTATTCTCCCTACCATTGACCTGTGTAGCTATCCAGCCTCATTTCTGGTGCTACCCTTCACTTCAAGGGAACTCGTCACTGGGATTCAGCTGGAATCCACTTTACTATGGTACTGCATCAACTAGGCAGTTCTTGCTCGCATAAAACTTACACCCTCCCAGTGCAGCATCTGAATGTATCAACCTTTAAAGAAAAGGACATTTTAAGGAAAATGATTGCATCTGTATCCTCTAGTTCACTACAAATCATAGGTGGTAGATTCTACCAGGTACTTCATTTCTTTCCAGAATACACTGTAGTTAGATTACAGAATATAGCTCTATGTCAACCCACAATTAGTTCTTTCAATTTCACTCCATATGTATTGTGTTAATTCAGTTAAAGTACCTGATAGGGAGATGGTAATACTCCTTGTTGTCTAGTATTGATGCAGATTTTTCCTGTTTTTTATTGGTTTGGGGGTCTGGGGATTTTTTTGTTTATTTTCTTTCTATTTTTTGGGGTCATTTAACAGGTTTCTTGCATGTCATTGTGAGAGCAGCTGGAGAAGAGAGTTTGATACATGTGCTCAAATCCTCATGAAACCTGAAAGTAAAGGGGAGCAAATATAGACTGTCCATATTGCCAAAGTCTGGAGTTCTTGACAACATCTAAAACTTTTCTATTACCAGAATCCATGCCCATGAAATCTACACTTACATTCATACACATCATCCTGTTCAGAATATCAAAAATGGCACCATAATAAAAGGATATTCAAAAAACTTCAGAATAAATATCATAAAAGGGCACACCAAGTCACATCACAGGCACTGGAGGGTTTACCTTGTAATCATGACAAACAAGCCTGAGGCCTGGGTTCTATTCAGATGGCTCATGCTAAGATATCTGAGGATATATTTTCTTGGGAACCAGCAGTTAGCGTAATGGCTATGTCGTTGGACTCCCACGTAGTCGACCGAGGTTTGTGTCCCGGACCCGGTGGCTTAAACTCACGCCGGGCGCGTGTGCGTGCGTGCCCAAGATCCCGAGAGGAGAATGGAGGAGAAGGGACTGCGGCGTGACCATCCCCCATGGGGGGTGATTTCTCGCTTTCTGTCTCTATGTCTCTCTCTGTCTGTCTGGCGAGCACACGCGCCCTATAGCGAAAACCTCTCCACCAAAAAAAAAAAAAAAAAAAAAAAAAAGATATCTGAGGAACATGTAGCCTCTTGCACAGAATTAGAGAATGGCCAAGAGTGCCAGACGGGAGTCAACACTGGCTCTGCTCTGTCCCTCAGTAAAGATACCAACCACGAGGTTTTTTGCCACTGTGTGGAGGCCACCATACATGTTGCAAGATTATAATGACTACACAGATGGTATCCCCAGAAGCTACAGGCTGAATGTGCTGCAAATATACTTTGAAGAGAACTCTTCCATCAACTCTGAAAAGGACACTAAAAGCCTCTTGGTAAGGAACTAGTCTCTACCCGAAGAAGCTGTACGTAAGGTGTTAATACCACTATAACAGCCTATTAAGAGGAAGTGGTCAATAGATACTCTTGAGGTATTCTCCATGAGTTCCATCTTATAACACTCAACTTAAACATCTCTGACAATATTTTTAATTGCTTGAGTATATAATCCAAAAGGAAATTCTTGAAATAATTACAGACTCTGTGAAGGAGGCATGGGTGATTTTGACTGCATTGGGCCAAAAAGAGAGACAACTTTTTCAGTGTTTAAAAAGATTAGCACCTATCCAGCCCCATAGTGGGGCACAGCATTCCACACGGTTGACCATGGTCCAACTTCCAGCCACCTATGGCTTGAGAAACACACCAAATACATGTGCATGCGCACCCCAAATTCCAACAGGATAGAGAAGTGTATGAGAAGGGGTCATGGCATTGCCATGGGGAATGCTTTATCCCTCTCTCTTTCTGTGTCTCTCTCTGGTGAGTACATGCACTACTGGCAATTTAAAAAATAAAAATAAATAAAAAGAGTAACATTCTTTCCTAAAAGTGTTTAATCAATATTCAGACATCATAATCTCACTTGGCAGAAGCTGGACAGGTATAAGAGCTGTCCATAATGCTGAATTGTTGGTGTCCAACAATTCTTTGGCCTCATCCTCCATAAAAGCCTTTAAAATTGTGAAGAGAACAAACTAAATGATATACGAGATTGCCATATGACAATCTTATAAATAGACCCATAACTCCAAAGTTATCCAAGGCTGAATATCTCAAATGGCCTAGCTCCCATTAGTCAATTGCCTTCACACCTCAAGTATATTACAGCCTCACAATTCTTTCAGCACCATCTATTATCTTACTTATCATTGACATGAAATTACCTTTGCAGAATTCAATACATGAACATTATAGTTTACTGTCAAGTGGAATGTGCTTACTGGATATTGTATTATATGTAATGTCTATTTTAAACTTTTTTTATAATTTATTGGATTCAACAAGTTGAATAAATAGTGATCACATAGAGACCTTGACTGATTCTGCTATTTGGGTGCCTCAAAAATCAACATCACTAAAGCTCAAAAGTTCAGCTTTGTTGAACTATTCACTCCCTTAAGGACAGGACTGTAATTTCCTTGTATCCTGCCATGAAACTGCCTGCGACATATCCTCAACCTTAAGGGTACAATGCAAATATCAGGCTTTTTTCTGGCTACACTTCCTATTGGTTATTGTTGGCTTCCTGATTATCATCTGCTGACACATCCAGAGAATAAAATAGGAAGAATGCACTCTACTTTCTTTTCTGACAGGAATAGAGACCTTTAATATTGTTTGGAACATTATCTCATTTAATACTCACAGCAACTCAATAAGATAGATTTTATCATTATTACTATCTCACAGATGAAGATATTGAGGTATGTAGAGATAAATAACTTGTTCGAAGTTATACGGCTCATAAGTGGTAGGGCCTGGACTCAAACCAAGACCTTCTGACTAGACCTCGTACTCTTAACCCCTCTGGTCTGCTTTCATCTATGATAGTTGACGTAGAATTGATGCAGGTGTCTCAGCATGAGGGACTCTCCAGCCATAAAGCAGTAGATACTGAGGGCCAGTTACAAACGTGGGCTTCCATTTCTCTCCTACTCTGGCATGACTTTAAACCAGTCTATTCCTGATGCGCGCTCATATTACTTCTCTCTCTCTCATTCATGTGACCCTCCTAATACCTAGTCCTGCCTTTCTTCTAAGTCTTTCTTCTTTTCTTTTTTGAGATTCACGGCAGGTTACTGGTTACATATATTCCAGTACAAAAGAAGAAGAGTACTGTAAATTATGCAGGCCCACAAAGGCACTGGACTTGGAAGCGGAGGAAACAAGCAGGAGATATGGGCAAGACTTTGCGGTATCAGGAAGGTAAAACGCTCCTTATTGCCAATGAACCAGTCAGTTACTGCAGTACATCATATTAACTAAATAAATGTCAAAACCCACAGTAGGGAACCAGCAGTTAGCGTAATGGCTATGTCGCTGGACTCCCACGTAGTCGACCGCGGTTCGCGTCCTGGACCCGGTGGCTTAAAACTCACGCCGGGCGCGTGTGCATGCGTGCCCAAGATCCCGAGAGCAGAATGGAGGAGAAGGGATTGCGGCGTGACCATCCCCCCTGGGGGGTGATTTCTCGCTTTCTGTCTCTATGTCTCGGTCTGTCTGTCTGGCGAGCGCACGTGCCCTAGAGCGAAAAACCTCTCCAAAAAAAAAAAAACAAAAACCCACAGTAGATGCAGAAGAACTATTTGAAGGCCCAGTCATTATGTCACAAGCAGTAGCACTACTTGGGAGCAATGGAGTTACATGGGAGGCCCAGCTTCAGTTCCTAAATGAACCAGGATAGTGGGCACAGTGCCTATAATTTTAGCTAACTGGAAGGCTAGGGCAGAATGATCATGGCACAGTGAGACCTAGTCAAAATACCTACCTTTCTTTGATTGCATAGAGGTGGAGCATGTTGTGGTTGGCACCCTAGTTTAAGGGGGAAGAGGGAAATGGGAACGATGGGGAGATCGCGGTTGACAATGCAGCCACGCAGGTAGACAGGTAGAGTGAATTCTGGCGTGCTAAATTACAGCAGAGTAATGACTGTGACAATTCAATTCATATGTCAAGAAAGAAGAATAAGTTTAGAATGTAGACAACACAGGATGATGATGAATGCTTGAAATGATGGTCTGTAAATCATGCAGAGATAGACATATAGGTATTTTAAAGTTATAATTTCTAATTTACATATAATAGTTATACTTGGTTGCGGGGTACAGTGTGGTTTTTCAAAATACATACCCACAGTGTATTGATCGAATCAGGTTAATAAACATATCTTCTAAATCTTTCTTAGAATCTCTGCCAGGCATCAGTCAAGGCCTCTTCTCTAGATGCCTCAGTGAATGGGATAAACATCTCTTTTCTTGTCTGGACCCTAACCATCTGAATTTGGAAGAGCATATGTTAGAGTCTGCTTCATGGATATTAAGTATAACTGGAGACCCTCCTAGATCAGCCAGCTTAGTATTTTTTTCAACTCAGAAGCACCACCTGTTATTCAGTCTTTTTAAACTGAAATCTAATTAATCCTCCCTTCTTACTTTCTGTTGTCTCTCTCCCCACACCTCACCCTCCTGTCTTCAAGTCAGCACCTAATCTTGTTTGTTTGTTTCTTCTCATTTGTTGCTCTCATCCTTCCTCCTAATAATCCTTTTCAAATCATTGTTTTCTCAGCTCCTTATCCAGGCTCAACTCCTCCCTATTCCTTAAGTCTCTTTCTAACTTTTCTCTATAAACACACAGGTATCCTGAAAGCCTCTTTCCTTTCTAACTGCTTCAGCAACCCTCTACCACTTGACCATTAGAGCATTCGCTGACCCTCTTCTCACCCCATTTCTCTTGGCCTGTTGAAAGATAGCCATCACCTGGCTCTGGTTAAGCCCATCAGCAAACATCCTTAGAGTCACTTATGCTTGACACCATTTACTTCATCTTTCCAGGACTTTTTTAAAAAGAATCATTTATTTAATTTTGCTTATTATTATTATTATTATTTTGCAGAGGTTTTTGCTATAGGGCGCGTGGGCTTGCCAGACAGACAGAGAGAGACAGAGAGACAGAAAGCGAGAAATCACCCCCCAGGGAGGATGGCCACGCCGCAATCCCTTCTCCTCCATTCTCCTCTCAGGATCTTGGGCACGCACGCACATGCGCCCGGCGTGAGTTTTAAGCCACCAAGTCCGGAACTCGAACTGTGGTTGACTACGTGGGAGTCCAGCAACATAGCCAATATGCTAACTGCTGGTCCCCTCTATTATTGTTATTTTTAATCCACCAGAGAGGGACAGAGAGTGAGAGAGAGAGAGCAAGCTGCCAGGTCTGGGACTCGAACCCGCAATCAGTTATGTGAGAGTCCAGCACCTGCTGGCCCTTCAGGAACTTTTAATCCACATTCTCCTTTTCAATATTGATGCTACTCCATTTATTCCTGAGCAAGCTGACAGAGCAATTAGCTCATACATTTGAACTTTTTATACAAATATTCTCAGTGTTATGATCATCATAAGCAACGTACAGTATTTCGAAGCTAGGGCTTGATGGAGAATAGGACTAACTAAACTTAATGTCCTGGTTTTTGAAAGTTTTGCTTATTTGTTGTTAGCAAACTCTGTTCTAGTCATAGTTACAGACACAGAGGACAGGACACATTCCCAACAGCAGGAGACAGGAGAAAGTCCAGGCAGATGGCAAATCTGCATCAGGGGAGAGGCAGCGGTGAGCAACAGGTGTGCTGGCACAGAAGCCAAACACAGCATCCGGCGCTGGCTTGACAGCAGGCAGAGTCAACATCAGGCAAATCTGGCAACAGGTAAAGGAGCCAACCCCAGCATTAAAGTTCAGGATATCAAGTAAGTCAGGTGGCAAGATACAGGATTTTAGGTAGGAATACCAGTGATTTATTTGTTATTGGAGTTGAAATTAAAGATAGTGTTTTATTCACAAGGGAGGTGATAGCTTGGGTAGAAAGCAGGTAAGACTAACCAGAGGCTAAGACACTGAGTCATTGCTTCAAATCAAACTTTCAGATCCTGTCTGCCTGGGACCAGGATTGGCCCAAAGGCCCAAATGTCCAGATAGGAGCCAAGCAGCCCAGCTCTTCAGTTCAAGGCAAAAGAGCCCATCAGATGCTTCCCAGGTGAACCATAGATGATCAAAAGATGATAAGGATTGGGGGTAAGATGATCACCTTGGACAGCCTCTGGGAGGCCAACAAAGAGTCCTCATCCCTTGTAGGAATTTCTCACAGATTCCAGCCTCCTAATGGAGACCTGCCTGCCTGCCTGCCTCCCCACCCCTGGGCTGTGTTCTGCTTCTTGCTTCACAAACTTTTAAATACAAAGCATAACATCTTCTGTATAAGCCCTAGAAAGAAGAAAACTAAAACTAAAAACTTAAGTAAAACATCTTGGTGGCTAAAATTTCCCCTGAGTGGATCATCTCAGATGCATTTGACCAAAAACACAAGTTAAGGTTATGGAATCCTTTAAGTGTGCAGGCCAGAAAGTACCTGATTCCCAGAATACCTTGTCAGGGTCAGGTTGGGTACTCAGTAAGTATTAGAAAATTAATTGATCTTGCCATTATCTTCATATTTCCAGAGAAACAGAACTTCATTGTAACTCAGCCATCCTCCTTCTTCCAGTACCCAAAATATGAGTAACACCGACCTCAAAATACTCTTCCATGATATTCAAGGATTGGGTAATACTGTAAAGGAAGGATTCCATGAAAGCAGGGAGACCTCTATGGAATTCTCTGACTATAATGTCTACAATGCAAAAGGCAAAATGTCTACTGTTCTGGGAAGTTGTCCAGATTTTCAATGCTGGCAAGTTGCTGAGTTGCCCAGAAAAATACTTTTGTTTAAAAACAAAGATTATGTATAGATGTCTTCCATCTATTTGAATGCTAATTATGTCAGAATTTAAATGCACTATTAATAACTATTACTTGTATGTATGTATGTATCTCAGTGAAGTCATTTTTGCCATGTAAATCACACCCTAACTGAGCATGGCAGAAACTTGCCTTTTCCTGTTATAAGCAGTTTTGAAGACTCATTGCCAGTGCTACAGAGCAAATGCTGATCCCACCCTGCTATTCATGCATACACACGGTGACCAATAAATGCTTGAATTGCCTCTTCTTTGACTGTCCAAGCAGGAGGTAGAAAGAAGTAATCCATTTCATTTAGAGTTGTATCATCTTGGCATCAAAATGACAAATGATCCTTCTCCATGTGTGAAGCATGCTGGAGTTAGTGGGCTATGTACCAGGGCTATAAAAACTTGGAAATGTCAACGGCATTTCCAAGCATCTGCTCTCTCTAGCCCCACATTTCTGGGCAACTACAAAAATTCTTCAGAATGATGCATTCGAGCCCCAGTCCTCTAGCATAATCTGTCAGGAGAAATTTAAATTTACATCAAAGAAATTAGGTGAATCATCCTACTCTCTCCTGTTACTGCTCCATAGGGGTCTCTGGGATGAAATGAAATTGTGGTTACATTTCCAAATGGGTTATAAACCCAATACAACTCTCCTTAGAGACTCACAACTTACACCTCTCTGTTTCCTGATACAGTATTGCATCTCTAAAGCTACTCCATACACACTCTGTATTGCTGTGAGCCTTGGGGAAAAGACAAAAATAGGGAAGAGAATTCTGACTGACGATGGATGGTTGAGAGCTTAGTGGACCTTATTAAACACAGACACACACAGAATCACCAGCCCTGCATCACTGATCACCGTTTCCCAGATAACTCTGTCCATTATGTGCTGATATAATGGTATACTAGCAAATAGCTAAATAACAGTTCTCCACCCCTGACAGGGAATTCACACCCTGTGAAGCCTCCTTTAGATTTGTGACTACTGAGCTTTAAATGGGGCTTCCCTTTCAAGGCTTTCAAAGAGGGTATTGCTTTTTCGTAGCAAGACCCTAAATTTAACTTGACTTTTTGATCCAAAGTTTTGACCAGACACTCAAGTGAACCAGAGGAGGATTTCCAGGTGGAGATAGAATCATTTTGTTTTGGTAAGACCTGTCCCTTACCCCATCCCAGAAACAATAGTGCAAACTGTGACATGGCACACTCTGGCAGCCTTCATCATGCTCCAGTTTGGTCTACAGGGAATTACTAAGATACACACAGCTTTTGCCTGGATATTTTCAGAGAACAGGCGATAACCAAGAAATAAACACATTGACTAAGTGCACCCGTCCCTGAGATGATGGCTAATTTAGAAATATACGTCTAGCAACTCATTTTCTCCTACTGTTTCCAGGCACAGTACCAGCAAAAAATTAATTGTATGAGAGAAAAGGGAAAGTGTAAGTAAAATAAAATCAAATAAACTTCTCTCCAAAAATAATAGCGCATATAGATTTTTAAGAACATGCTAACGTTGCCCAGTCAGAGTAGCCAGGCTCTACTTCAACAACTGAGACGGAAGCCGATTCCCCGAGCACACATTTCCCCAGTCTGTGGCTGCGACTCCTCTCTGGCAGTGTGTGTGATACATGCATGCTTCTGCTCATCATGAAGTTTTTGATTAATGATCAGTTCATCTTTCTTCTTGCTAATAGACCAAAATATTTCTCATCAAGGAATAAACGATCAGCCCACTAACACAAGTGGCTTTTGAAAAGTCCATTTATAATGCAGCACCTTCAGCATGGAATTCTTGATTAAAAAAAAAAAGAAAGAAATACTTAAATTGATGTATTTAGACTTTTACAACTCTCTGCCACTCCTCCAAAGAGGGCTTTTTATTTTTTATTTTTTAAGAGAGATTTTTGCATACATTTTCCAGGGTGTATGGTGCTTACTGGAAAGACAGAGAAAGATGGAGAGACAGAAAGAGAGGAATCACACCACCACCACCACCCCCCCCCCTCTAGGAGGGGTGGTCATGTTGCAGTGCCTTCTCTTCCAAAATTCTCCTCTTGGAATTTTGGGCATGCATGGACATGAACCTATTATGAGTTTCAAGCCTCAGGGTCTGGGATTCGAACTGCAGTCAGCCATGTGGGAGTCCAGCAATGTAACCATTATGCCATCTGCTGGTCCCAAAGAGAGGGCTTTCCAAATGGTAAAAATGGAAAGGAAAAGGGGGGAAATAAAGCAATGTAACCTTTACTGGGAACTCACAATGTTTCAGGACCCATACTGGACACTGAGTTGCATATTATCTCATTTATTTCCATAGCAACCTTTCATCGCTGCGTCATTATCTGCATTTCACTCATGAGTAAAACTGAGCTTTATTTGATATGGTCTAAAGTCATGCAGCTAGCAAGTGGTAAGAACCAGTGTTAATCCATGATCCATCTGATCATAAAATTCATGTTATTAACACTCATAATACTTAGCATTCATACATTGAACACAGAGAAAAAGAATATAATTTTGTCATTAGAGATATTAATCATAGAACAGCTCCCATAAAAATATATAGTCTGTTTTCTGATTAGCTGAATTAAGACTGCCAAGAATTTACACTGATATTAAATTAAAATATAATAAGCCCAAGGCTTATCTCCCCAGAGAAGCATTACAGCATCAATGACACAGTGTGGTCATTAGCCAAAGGGTCAGAAGTGTTTAACTTACAGGACTAATGTTAACATTTAAGTAGATGCCTTAAAAAACTATCAAGGACGCTGGACTCCCACATGATTGACCACAGTTCAAGTCCTGGACCTGGCAGCTTGCTTTCTCACTTTCCTTCTCTTTCTCACTCTGTCCCTCTCTGGTCAAAAATTTAAAACTAAATAAAGTTACATAAAATAATTATGTAAAAAACAAAAACAAAACAAACTATCACTATGGGCCAGCAGGTAGCACAGAGGTTGAGGTGGCTGGATTCCCACACGGCCACACGGCCACCTAACTACACAGTTCAAGTCCTGGACCCAACCACTTGAAAATAATGCCAGGCACATGTGTGCACATGCCCAAAATCTCAAAAGAAAGCTGGAGAAGAAGGGATTGCAGCATGGCCATACCTGAGGGGTGATTTTCTCTCTCTCTCTGTATCTCTCTTCTCTCTGGTGAGAGCACGCACTCTAGAGCAGAACTAAAAGCAAACAAACAAAAGGAAACTATCACCATGTCCACTTTGTCCAATAGTAAGAGTATATACTAAGTCTTGGTCAGCTAATTTGGGCAGCAGTAGTACCTGATAGGAAGCAACAAATGAAGGCCAAGGTGGGGAATGCATGTTGGTGTAGGTACAGTGCTCAACCAAGACTCAAGAGGGTGACGGGTGTACTGAAATAACACAGGACTGGGAGTTGAGAACTGTAAATTCTGGTTCTAACTCCTATTTGTGAGAAGGTTCTGGACATGTTTCTTAAATTCTTTGTGTTTAGATTTCTCTCTTTTTTTTTTTTTTTTTTTTTGGGGGGGGGAGAGGTTTTTTTCACTATAGGGCGCATGCGCTCGCCAGACAGACAGAGAGAGACATAGAGACAGAAAGCGAGAAATCACCCCCCAGGGGGGATGGTCACGCCGCAATCCCTTCTCCTCCATTCTCCTCTCAGGATCTTGGGCACGCACACACACGCACCCGGCGTGAGTTTTAAGCCACCGGGTCTGGGACACGAACCGCGGTCGACTACGTGGGAGTCCAGCGACATAGCCATTACGCTAACTGCTGGTTCCCTTTTTTTTTTTTTTTTTTTTTTTTTTTTTGAGAGTGATTTTTGCTATAGGGCACATGTACTTGCTGGAGAGACAGACAGACAGAAAGCAAGAAATCATCCCCTTGGGGGATGGCTACGCGCAATCCCTTCTCCTCCAGTCTCCTCCTGGGATTTTGGACATGCACTCACACATGCCCCATATGAGTTTCAAGTCACAGGGTCTGGGACTTGAACTGGGAGTTCAGCGATGTAACCATTACAACAGATTTTTCATCTCTTAAATAAGAATCTTATATTAACTATCACCAAGCTTCTCTGCAGACCAATTTCTGCTTTTAAATCTGTGTTCAACAACTAAGAATTTAGAACTGTAGCAAAACTGTACCAAAGTTCACAACTGCATTACAACAAAAACCATAGAAGAAACATAAATCCCCATTGTTCCAGGCCACAGGGTCAGGGCAAAATGAAAGTAAAATCCAAGAAAAACAGAGTACAGTAAGAAGGATCTATGAAATAGTCCACCAAGTTTTAATTTCAGGCTTTTTTCCTCAATAAACTGAAAACTAATCATTAAGGGGGAGCTACCATGGGAATGGCAGGTGGAAGTAGTGAACACAGCGAGTCAGAAGAAACATTTTGAAGAAAAAGTTTCTAATGGACTCTGCATATTGACACACTACTTTTATGGTCTCTAAGTACAGGTTCGGTAAGCATTTCCTTGCATTTAGTATCGGTATCAGTTCTGATAGCGATTCTCATATTCTTAAAGGAGAAGAGCTAGTGAAATCAATAAACCACAGAGACATTTTAATAACATCCATCTAAGAAAGGAATTTCAGTCCCTTGAGTTTTTCTGCAAGGGATATTGGATTAGTGGACTTGCAGTAATAACAGCTTGATTCATGAAAAAATTTTACATTTGTACTGTATTTTAAATGTTTTTCCTGTAGTTACCACCCCAACTTGCCCAACTTTACATAACAGCCCAAGTGATTTAAAAGGAAGTGGTTTGATTCATTTTACAATTGAAAAAAGATGGGTAGGGTTTTGAGGATTTCTTTGAATCAGTCACAAGTGTAAGATAACTGCCTTCAGTAGTAAGTGGGATAGGGGCCAGCAGGTGCTATGGTGGTTAAGGGCACTGGACTCCCACATGGCTGACTGTGGTTTGAGTCCCAGATGTAGAGACTTTCTTTCTCACTTCCTTTCTCTCTCTCTGGAAATATTAAAATAATAATTATAAATAAAGTTACATAGAAATAATTCCTTAATAAATAACTGGAATAGTTCTTTTACCTATGGGAAGAAATGTATATGAATATGTGTGTGTGTGTGTCTGTGTGTGTATGTGTGTGTATCGGCCCAAACTTACATATATAATACACATATATAGTAGATATAATATATAAATCCACATTCTTTGATATTTAGACCTAAGTGGAACAGTATATTCTGATTTTTTTGGTACAATTCATAAATAAATATAAACAAGAATAAAATTAGGAGTAAAAGAGATTTTGATGAACTGATTCTGATAAAGAGTTTTGATAATAACCCAAATATTAAGTACAGATTAGTTAAGGTATTGTTGAGTCTTACAACAAATACTATGCATCTATATCAAAATGTAGAGGTGGATTTGTATGTATAGACATGAAAAAAATCAAAATCTATCACTAAGTGACAAAAATAACACACAAAAAAGAAAATATTGATAAATAAAAGAAAACATATATAAAAGAAAGTCGGGGGACAAGTAGGTGGCATAGAGGTTGAGGCACTGGACTCTCATATGGACAATGTGGTTTGAGTCCTGGACTTGGTGGCTTGCTTTCTCACTTTTTCTCTCTTTTGAGTGTGCCTGTCCGATAGTAAATTTTAAAATAATAGTAAATAATTTAATAAATAAATAAGAGAAAGTTGGAAGCCTCTGCATCAAACTGTTGCTAGTGATTCTCTCTTGAGATAAGACTTCAATCTTCTGGAACCAGCAGTTGGCGTAGTGGCTATGTCACTGGACTCAGATGTAGTCGACAGCGGTTCAAGTCCCGAACCCAGTGGCTTAAACTCACGCCAGGCATGTGTGCGTGCATGCCCAAGATCCCGAGAGGAGAATGGAGAAGGGATTATGGCGTGCCCAGCCCCCCCAGGGGGTGATTTCTCGCTTTCTGTCTCTCTGTCTCTCTCTCTCTTTCTGGCGAGTGCATGCGCCCTACAGCAAAAACCTTTTATTTATTTTTTTTTAAAAGACCTTAATCTTCTTTAATATGATGTATTTTCTGTTACATGCAAATTGGATGCAACTTTATATTACTATTATAATTAAGAAAAAAATATTTTGAAAGAAAAGTAAGCTGCCCATACATATATGTTCCACTCTCAGTACCTTAATCTAAGTTAAGTATTAGGGCACAGTTTAGCAATATGCCATTTAAGGCTTATTTCTGAGGACTAATTATCTTTTACATTTTTATGTAGATTATCTAACACATGTATCACTCATGGTGATATGATGATAAGGATGATGATGGTAATTTATGATGAGAATTATCTTGGATTTTTTTAAGAATTATTTAACTTTATTTTTAAAATTTATTTATTCATTTATTTTTAATTTGACCAGAGAGGGAAGGAGTGTGAGAGAGAGAAAATGAGAAAGCAAACCACCAGGTCCGAGACTTGAACCGTGGTCAGGTGTGCTGGAGTCCAGCACCCTTAACCACCATGCCACCTACCAGCCCCAGTGAAAATTTAGAATTATTCTTATTTTTTAATCTGACCAGAGAGAGAGGGAAAGAAAGAAAACAGGCCCTCAGGTCCAGAACCTGAACCCTAGTTGGCCATGTGGGAGTCCAGTGCCTTAACCACCACACCACCTGCCAGCCTCTTTACTATATATTTGAAGCTTAAGGCAGTTCTAAATATTTCACATACTGAAACTTAAACCAATGCAATTTTCAATGTATTGATAAATACAAATGAATAAAGGGGTAGCAAAGCTGTACTGCAGTTTGAGTGTGTCCTCCAAAGATTCATGTGTTGAATCTCTTATAGCAGGATTAAGAAGATTAAAAACTCAATCTGACTGTGGTGTCGAAGGATGGGACCTTTGGGAGGTGATTTGGATTAAAGTCATAAGGGTTGGGCTCCCATAGTTCAATATCAGTAGGTTTTCAAGAAGAGGAAATGAGGTGGACATGGACACATGGACAAAGACATGCATGAGCTTGCTCTGCTCAAGTTCTTGCTATATGATGCCCTTAACCCTAGGCTATGTGGCCTCTCCATCAAGAAGACTCTCCCCAGATACAGTTCTTTGACCTTGGATCTCCAAAACAGTGAAGTAAATAAGTCTCTATTTTTATAAATCACCCAGTTTCAGGTATTCAGTTATTAAGTAACAGAGAACGGTGTCGAATAAGCTGTTAGAAATTTACCTGACAATTTGAAATGAGTTTGTGCTTAATCAAACAACCATTTATATAGTGTTTCAAGATTAATTAATATATGTTACCTTGGGCCATCCCCATAGTCTACTGGTTAAGAGACCCAGATCCCACATGGCTAACTATGGGTCAAATCTTGGCCCTGGCAGTTTGAAAAACATGCTAGGTGCATATATGTGCTTGCTCAAAATCCCGACAGGAGGGGTAATGGAGGAGAAAGGATTACAGTATAACCATACGCTATGGAGGGTGGGGTGGGGGGAGGAGAATGCTTTTTCTTTTTCCTTCTTTTTCTCTGGAAGTACATGAACACTGGCAAGTTAAAAAAAAAAAAAATTAAAGCGAGGGAAGGGGAATACATGTTACCTTGTTCCAGGCACAGTGTTAGGCACTTCAAACCAAAAGCTGTTGCTATGTTTGTTGCTCCAAGTGATGAAAAGCACACTGCATTAGGAAGCGTCTGGTCTAGGGCTGCTCAGTGGGACAGCGGGAACACGCTGCTTAAGGAACGTGGGATCCATACGGAACATTGTAGGATGGGCTCCCTGGTTAAAGACTGGGCAGATAGGGTGATTTGCAATGTGAGACACTGTTGACCATCTTGGTCTTCTCTTTTCTCTTTCTCCCTCTCTAATTCTCATGAAAGAAATAGAATAAACCTTTTTAAGAAAGTGTTCGGCCTAGAAAATAAAAGAACTCTTAGACCTAAACCGTCCTCTGGCAGAGATGTGAGATTCTGGCCAACCCACTTTCTCTGGATCTCAATTTCCTTATTAGGCTCCTTTCTGTCTACATTTTCTTCCACAGAGTTAATTTCACATCACAATAACAGGTTTGAACTGCCTGTATTGTTGATTACTCTATCTCCAGCATCAGAATGAGGCTTGCTACATAGATGATGCTTAACAAAACAAAACAAATACAAGTGCTGAACGGGCAAATTCTTTAGCGGTGCCCTCTGAGCTTTACACGCGCAGCTTTTCCTTTTAGCATACCTTGGAATGAAAAACCGGAAAGCAGAGAAGAAAGATCAGGATCTGTTTCTTTGGACAAGAGAACACTTCCTTCTGTAAAAACCGAAATGAAGGACACAAAACAAAACAAAACAAAACAAAACAAAACCTATGGGAAAGCCATCACTGAGTATTATTTGCCTCAGAAAGCCCCTTGCAAGCCCCGTGAAGAGCCTGCCAGGAAGGTTACACAAAGCTGAGCTCACTCACAGAGGCCCACTCAGCGCTGGAAGAGTCAGCCCCCTCCCGCTTTGCATTCCTTTCTCCCTCCTTTACTGTCTGCAGAACCTGCCCTATAAATCAGATTTAATTATCTATAAAATTTGGTGTAGAAAAGGATTTACTCATTAAAAATGTTCATCTACTTGCTACCCACGTTCCAGACTAATAGAAGCGGAAAAGGAACACCATGGAAACACCAGACGGGCTGGAGAGATAAGCAAGCTTTGAAATACCTGAACCTCAATTAAATAGCAAGTTCTAGTTTCTGTATTTGCCTTTTAAAATATCATGTCAGGAAATAAGTAAATGTCACCAAATAATCAGCCTGTTTTGTCTTCTTTTCTCTTTTGGTTACTTATTTCAACAGGTTTTTAAAAATGGGTTTTCTTAGTCTACCTCCCTAGCCTATGTGTGTAACCCAAGATATTCTTCCTAGTCATGTGTGTGTTTGCAAAATGGCATAATCCTCTGCATAGCCAAACACAGTGGCTTGCATTTAGTCACAGAGTAAGACGCAGTTAATTAACGAGAGCCAAGGGAGTCCGTGAGGAAACACTGGAGAAAAACGTAGCCAGTTGAAGATCAGAGGGGAAATGTCTGAAGTCAGTCCAAGATAAATCTTCAGTCCTCAGAGAAAGCCCAGGGATAGATGATGCTGGCTGCCCACAAAATTGGAGTTTGGGGGCGGAGGAGGGGGCGACTGTTCTGTTTGTTTGTTTGTTAAAGTAGTAGGAGCAAGGAGTGTGGATCTTGGAGAGATGGTTAGAGTAACTTTAATAAGGCAAAGCTCTTATGTAAAATTGCTCATCAATTTCCATGAAACTCCTCATTTGTGAAAAGGCAATGATCTAAAACTTTTCTCATGTTCCATCACATGAGGGGATATTTGTCGTGACTTTCCTAAATTCACACTGTGCCAAGAAAGAAAGAAAGTGCCCACAGGAGTGGGAGGGAAAAGACACATGGAGCGGCAAGGAAACCCTAGAGGAGCCAGCCTTCCCTTCTGTCCCCGCGCTTCCTTCCAAAGACAGCGTCTTTCCTTGACAGCGCCTACCTCCTGTCATTTCATCCTAACACTCTACCCAACACTGGGAATTTGGATTTTCTTTTTTAAAGAAGAATGTCTGGAGAGAAAAATAGATAACGAACAGCCAATAGCAACCTAGCAGAGCTTGTTGATATGGTCTGTCAGAGGTTTCAAGTGTGAGTACGAAGTCCCACTTGGTTTCTACGACTTCTTTTCTTTCTTTCCATTTAGTCTACTCTTTTTGTTTATAGATCCCTACTGTACACTATATTCTGTTGTTGTTTGTCCCCAGGATCTCTAGCTGAGCCTTCCATATTGTTTTCTATCTAATCTCATACACTCACTGAAACTGACCCAATTTGGGGTTTGGAATCTTTTAACTAAGTTTTGAAAGCTAGTTGCTGCCGTTGCTAATCTGTTCATGAATAGGATTGGTCCACATTGTCAGATCAGATAAGATCCTTGAAGACTCATGCTCTTGACCATACAACTATAAAAAAAGCCCATAGCAACACCACCCATACTGATGGCCTGGCCAAGTAAGGATGTTTGGTCTTCGCCCAGTGTTTGCCCCAGGAGACTCCATGGAGACAAGGAAGCATAACAATGCTTACGTGCCATCTCTATGGAGCTCACAATCCAGCAGAAGACTGAGAAACTGATCACAAAACACACATTCCAATATATGCTATAATAACATAAGCGGTTAAAAATAAATTATATGATAGGTGGTGTTTTGTGATCCCCCCACCACTGAACCATTGTTTCATTAGTGCACTGCAGCTATTTGCACATATGACTCACCTAGACTGAGCAAATCATAGGCAGGAATCTTACTGTATTTATTTTATATCATCAATGTCTAGACACTGTGCAGCATTTGGAGGGATTTCCATAATTCGAAATGAATGAATAAACAAATAGTCTTTTTGATGTTAGAGTTGTTATAGCACCATGCATGATTCAGATACAGAAGCAGACTTTTTTTTTTTTTTTTTTTTTTTGATAGGTTTTTGCTATAGGGTGTGTGCGCTCGCCAGAAAGAGAGAGACAGAGAGAAAGAAAGCGAGAAATCACCCCCCCGGGCGGGATGGCCATGCCACAATCCCTTCTCCTCCATTCTCCTCTTGGGATCTTGGGCACGCACACACACATGCCCAGCATGAGTTTAAGCCACCAGGTCTGGGACTTGAATCGCAGTCGACCACATGGGAGTCCAGCAACATAGCCATTACGCTAACTGCTGGTCCCATAAGCAGACATTTTTTAATCCATACTTTTTGGCCTCTGAGTTCATCCCATTACTCAGAGAGCAAGACATTAAGAGTAATGTTCCTGGTATTCTCTGTGAGCACCATGTTCTCTGCTCCTTGCTAGTCCTGTTAGTTATCCTTGCTTCAGTTCCAAATAGCCATAAGAATACTCCTACTGGATCACTGCGCAGTCACTAAAGACACTTTAGACTTCACTAAATGAATATGTAGTGAATCTGAAAGTCTAGCTACTCAGCTTTTACTGACAGTGAGTGCTCCTAGTGGGATTGGGAATAGAGGAGAGCTGCAAATGAGAAGAAGGAGGAGGATGGAAGGAGAAAGAGAACCAGACTGAAAAAAGCCTTGTTCAGTTAACCATTATCATTTCCTCACATTCACCAGGTATGGCACTGTGTTCTTGCAAACAATGGTAAACAGGACATAGTACTTGGTTTCAAAGAGATAAAAATCTAGTGGGGCATACAGGATTCATTCCTTAACACAATAAAATCTATCTACAAAAAACCCATAACTAACATTCTGAATGGGGAAAAGTTTAAAGCTTTTCCACTAAAACCTGGTACAAGACAAGGATGTCCACTTTCTCCACTCTTTTTTAATATAGTATTAGAAGTCCTCACCAATGCAATTAGAAAAGAGAATAAAATAAAAGGCATTAAAATGGGAAAATAATAGGCGAAATTATCTCTATTTGCAGATGACATGATTGTATATATAGAAGACCCAATGATATCCACAAAAAAATTCCTAGAAATAATAAAAGAATACAGTGAAATTGTAGGATACAAAATTAACATATAGAAATCTATAGCATTTCCACATACAAACAGCAAGCAGACGGAGATAGAACTAAAGAAAGTAATTCCATTTACCATAGCCACAAAAAGTACAAAATACCAAAAAGTATAAATTTAACCAAAGAAGTCAAAGACCTCTACAAGGAAAACTATGAGAAGCTAAAAAAAAAAAAAAAAAAAAAGAAAGAAAGAAAGAAAGAAAGAAAGAAAGAAAGAAAGAAAGAAAGAAAGAAAATGACACAAAAAAAGTGGAAGGAGGGACCAGCAGTTAGCGTAATGGCTATGTCGCTGGACTCCCATGTAGTCGACCGCGGTTTGCGTCCCGGACCCGGTGGCTTAAAAACTCATACTGGGCACGTGTGCGTGCGTGCCCAAGATCCCAAGAGGAGAATGGAGGAGAAGGGATTGCGGCGTGGTCATCACCCCTGGGGGGTGATTTCTCGCTTTCTGTCTCTCTGTCTCTCTCTCTGTCTGGCAAGCACACGCGCCCTATAGCAAAAACCTCTCCAAAAAACAAAAAAAAAAAAAAGTGGAAGGACATCCCATGTTCCTGCATCAGAAAAAATAATATAATCAAAATGGCAATTCTAGCCAAATTAATCTACATTTTTAATGTAATTCCAATCAAAGTACCAGATCCATTCTTCATGGATCCAGAAAAGACAATCATGGAATTTGTCTTAAATCATAAAAGACCTTGCATTGTCACAGCAATCCAGCTCAAGAAGAGTGGAGTGGACAGCATCTCACTCCCTGACACCAAAATATACTATAAAGCTGTGATAATCAAAACAGCAAGGTGTTAGCACAAAAACAGACATGTGGACCAATGGAACAGAATAGAGACCCCAGAAATAAACCCCAAAACATACAGCCAACTGATTTTTGACAAAGAGTACCAGTCAATAACAGTGGGAAAAGAAAAAACACTTTTGCAATGGTGTTGGAAAAACTGGGTATCGACCTGCAGAAAGCTGAATCTGAACCCCTACCTCTCACCATTGACAAAAATCAACTCAAAGTGGACCAAAGATCTAAACCTAAAACCTCAAACCATAAAACTACTGGTGGAAAACACTGGGGAAACTCTGGGAGATATTAGGGTAGGCAAAGACTTCTTAAATAAGAACCTCAAAGCACAGGCAATAATCCCAAAAATAGACAAGTGGGATTACATCAGATTAAGAAGTTTCTGCATGGCAAAAGACACAGTTATTAGTGTGAGTCGACAGTTCTCAGAATGGGAAAATATTTTTGTAAACTACGCTTCACATAAGGGACTAATAACCAGAATACACAGGAAGTCAAGTGGTTCGCCTGAAAAAAAAAAAAAGATCAACCCAATTAAAAGATGGAAAAATGAGCTAAAAACAAAAAAAAAACTCTCTAAGGAAGACATATGGACAGCCAAAAAGCATGTGAAAAAATGCTCAACATTCCTCATCATGAGGGAGATGCAGTTCAAAACCACAATGAGATACCACCTAATCCCAGTCATAATGGCTAAGATTAAAAAAAAAAATGATAAGTGCTGGCAGGGATGAAAGGGGAATTCTCCTACACTGCTGATGGAAATGTAAAATGGTCCAGCAACCATGAAGAACGATTGGAAATTCCACAAAGATCTACAAATAGAACTATTATATGATCCCACTCCTAGGTATCTACCCAAAGGACAGGAGAATGTTCAGCTGGAAAAGTGCTTGCACATCTATGTTTATTGTGGCATTATTCACAATTGCTAAGACATGGAACCAACCCAAATGTCCATGAACAAATAAATGGATTGAAAAAGTGTGGCACATATACTCTATGGAATAATACTCAGCCATAAAAAAAGAAAAGAAAAAAAGAAAAAAAAAAAAAAAGAAGATTCTCGCTTTTGATAAAAAGTGGACAAATATGCAAGATTTACTGCTGAGGGAAGCAAGCCAGGCTATGAAGGAGAGACACTGTATGTCTCCACTCAATCTATACTGACTATCCACACTCTATGGCTGAAACTGAAAGACTAGAGGATACAGGAACATAGAAAATGGTTATAGATACTAGATACAGTGTGGGAAGAGGGTAAGTGAAGGAGAGTCTGAAGAAAGACATTAAGGAGAAAAATTGAGAGTTAAGACCTTTGTGGGACACAGAAATGGGTTATTATCTGTTGATGATAATGTGTATAGTATTGCCAACTGGACTGGTGAGAAATTTATTCATGTTGGAACATTCACTTTACAAGCTAAATAATGTATGTGATTGAATGTATAAAAGACATTAAAATTATATGTGTGTGTGTATATATATATATGTGTGTGTGTATGTGTGTGTATATATATATATATACATATAATTCCTAAAAAAAATTAGTAAAATGAGAAAAAAAATCTAGTGGGGGCAGTTAGCCCTATATGAACCAGGTAGGTTTACTGATTTCACTGCCCTGAAAATCATACATTTAAGTGGTTGCAAGGCCTCAGGCAGTTCTAGTGTTGAGAGTAACTGATATCAGATAAAATCTCCCAGAGCTTGAACCAGGAGCTTGATTGTTATTTATGCATTGCTGAGCACTATGATCATTCTTTCATGCCAAGAGGTTGCTGCCACTGCCCAAGTGAATGCCAAACATACTCTTTAGGCAGTGGGAGAATTTAAGGAAATCCACCACAGAGTTAGTTAGAAGGAGTAGGCAGCCACCATTGTCTTTCTAAATTATGCAGATGCAATAGTTGCACTCGCAGGCAGGAAAAATCAAAGCCTCCATGGAATGTCTGAAGGAGCCCCAAATCCTGCCCTGTCCTAGAAATATCCACCTCACACCAGCCACAAAAGTCTTAATGCCCTTCTAGGAAAGACATTGTCACTAGACAAAGTCATCCAATGCTTGGAAAAAAAAAAGTCCATGGTCAGATCCTACTCACTATCAGGAATTAGTGTATATAATTACGCCATCACCCTCATTTACTAACCCACTCCCTTTATTGCCACCATTCCCTCCTCTGTCTACTCAAGTAGCTATAAGCCTAAGACTGAAGTGTGGAGTCGACTGGCAATGATTAGTCCTTATGGGGGAAGGACTATTTTTTATTTTTTGTTTTTCAAAAAGGTTTATAGCTATCTCTATGAAGAGTCTTGCTTTGGTTATGGGAATCTGGAAAGAAAACATAAACGGAAAGATGTACTGAGAACAAATTTTCTCCACTTCGTGATATTGTAAGCTACCTGATCTCTGAGTGTCTTTTTTTTTTTTTTTAGAGAGGTTTTTGCTATAGGGTGCATGCGCTTGCCAGAGAGAGAGAAAGAAACAGAGACAGAAAGTGAGAAATCAACCCCCAAGGGGGATGGCCACACCGTATCCCTTCTCCTCCATTTTCCTTTCGGGATCTTGGGCACGCACGCACATGTACCCGGCATGAGTTTAAGCCACCAGGTCCGTGACTCGAACCGCAGTTGACTACATGGGAGTCCAGCAACATAGCCATTACGCTAACTGCTGGTCCCTGTGAGTGTCTTTTCTACTCAAATCTTTACTGTACTGTACAGGCATAAAATACCCTTGAAGACACTTGACAATCTAACCCATGCCATTCCTATCCGGTAGCAGCTACACTAAGTGATCCAAATGTTGGTAATGAGGAGACATCTGCATATACACTGGTTCTGAAACACAAAGCTCTGGAAGAGTTATGAGCTGTCAATCACTCTAGCTGTCCTCAGCCCTGTGTTTATTCAGAAATAATTTTCAAGGCTGCGGGAAGTGTTGTTACTAACTGATGAGCAAGTTTGAACACTAAAAATGAAGAATGATTGATGTTCATTTAGGTAAACTGGGAAACTCCTCATCCACTAGAGGCAGCCACAGCTCAGGATGTTCTTGATAAGGTTCTGACATGGTGAGTGAGTGATGAGTGGTGTGCAATGTCTGCTGAAAACAGGAAGCTATGACAACACCGTGAAGAGGAATCCTCTAAACACAAATCTTACGGCTCCACACAAGCAAGTTAATAGTGCGGACTTGATCTATGGCAGAAACCTCAGTTAGGAGCAATTTTACTTGTCTGGTGGAAGAGACTACTAAAACGAAGATTCATTAATTGGTAATAAAATCCTCTTTGATTTACTAATTGCTTGGTAATTTTGGAATTTTCTAATCTGAGTGTTTAATTCGGAAAATTTCCTATCTCATCACAGTGTTAACAGTTAGAAAAAGGATAGGAGCTATTAGAAACAATAAAACTCTCAGAATCTGGGAAATGTGGATGTTATCTTGATTCACTTCATGTCCAAGAAATCAACAACCCGGGACCAGCATGTAGCGTAATGGCTATGTTGCTGGACTCCCATGTACTCAACAGCGGTTCGAGTCCCAGATCTGGTGGCTTAAACTCATGCTGGGTGCATGTGCATGTGTGCCCAAGATCCCAAGAGTAGAAGGGAGGAGAAGGGATTGCAGTGTGGCGATCCCCCCTGGGGGGTGATTTCTCACTTTTTGTCTCTCTGTCTCTATCTTTCTGGCGAGTGCACATGCCCTATAGCAAAAAAAACTCCCCCCCCCCAAAAAAAAAGAAAAGAAATCAACAACCCTAAAATATTCCCTACAGTCTGCTTTCCTAGACATTGATCCCAGAATTCAGAATGCTAACCCAGTACAAAACCACTCTTTCTGACCACCACTGAAAATTCATTTGGTCATCATCCATCGCCTGGCTGGCTCGCACATTATGGTAACGCTTCATCATTACCCTCCTCAAACTCCCAGCAAGGCTGTCACCTACCTTTACATGCAGCAGCTGCAGGCGTGCACACAGTCGATAGCATTTTATGAGGGCATGTTCTGTGCTAGGCAAGGCACTGGCTCCAAAGATACAGGGGTGGACAAAATAGAAATGTTTCTTGTCTCCATGGAGCTCACAGTCCAACAGAAGACAGAAAAATCGAATATAAAGCACACATTTCAATATGTGCTGTGAAAAGAAATTGTATAGTTTATGAAAGAGAACAATGAAGAGGACCTAATGGAGTCATGGTAGGCCTCTCTGAGGAAGCTGTATTTAAACTGAAATGTAGAGGTTGAATAGGAGAAGGCCAGGCAAAGGATAGTTAAGGGTGACTGAGAAAGCATTCTAGGCAGAAACAAAAGCATATGCTATGACCCTGTGGCAGATTAGACAACGGGAAGAATAGCGTGATATGACCTATTTTCCTTAGACAACTGACATAATTTAAATTCAATGAATACCTCCTTTACCTTTACAACCTAGAGCCTCTAAGTGTATTTATTATAAACCTTGTCCACTCTCTCTTATTTTGGATTCTCAATCCCTTATTCACCAGCATCTTTGAGCTTTTTTGTGTGACCCTATCCTCATCCTGCAAAAATGTTTCTATCTTACGGTGATTGTGAGTTAGGATAACTTGTTGGAATATTAAGTTGTGATTTTTTTCTGTTGAAGATGAGAAATTAGAAAGAGCCTTCCCTCTTTCCCTCATCATAGGAAAAACAGCCAGGTCTTTATCTTCTAAGATCTTTTTGCTTTCTATTTGTAGGGAATTCAAAGTTTACTTTTATGTCAGAAGGTCTCAATGGGTCTGCCCATCAAGAGGAAGAAGGTAATGAGCTAGGGCTTTATGTTAAAGAGAGGGGATACTACCCTGTGCTAGTAACTACTAACACACCTTTGCCATTTTCTTCCTCAGGAACCTGGACACCATGGTCCTCAAAATTTAGACAGAACTGTGGCTCAAAACATATTCTCTGACATACTGGACCCCAAATCTCCTCTCCAGCCATTCTCTCTTTTGTCAAATTCATTTCAATACCAAGTCCTACCTCGTTCATTCTGCCTGTCCCATAATTCATCTCAAGCCTCTTTTCCTCTGTTCGCTCCCTTATCTACTTTTTCACTTCACTCTTCTTTTAATCTCTCATTTCCTCAATGTTCCATAGTGCGTACTGTCTGTACTAGGCATGCAGATATTAATTGCATCCTCTTGTGTATAAAACAATTAGATAACAATGTCCTTTCTTTTCCAACTAATTTGTAGAATGGTTGATTAAAGAGATGAAATCTTACACTCCCTTGATTCTCTTCCAATTCCTAGTGCAAAGCTGGATTTGTGGCAAGCACTCAAAAGTAAAAACTTTAAATCAAATAAAATCATTTGGCATGCAGTCTCTGTGCAATGCCATGCTGGGTGCTATAAGGATTTGCAAAGGACAGATCAGCCTGGCCAACTCCTTCACATCTTTCCACCCTCAGCTTACATATACTACATTTTTTCTTGGTAGTGTCCCAGCTCTTACGTACAGATTCAATGTTTATCCTGAGTGTTGCTAAAGTAACCTGCATCCCCACAGTACACTGCTATACATGGTGAGACACTTAATGCAAGAGCTCATGTACTATTTTTTTCCTCCAGGCTTCAAACTCCATGAGGATAGGGGCCACCTTTGACTCACTCATCAGTCAGCCCCAATAACTACTGTCCCATGGTAGACACTCAGTAAATACTTGTATATGTGTTCAAATTTACGAATGTATCTGTTAAATCATTCACTTTTAAAGCTAACTATTGTGAAATGGTAAGAGCTCCTCATAATGGCAGGTGATAAACTGTAAAGCCGAAAATAGCAATTATTAACACAATACACAAATTTGTAGATTTTGCAGGGATAATGGCAGGTCATATATCTTAGCCCGGTATTCACCTCATGCCCTCAAACAAACATTCACCTACCTTGTTCCTGTCTCCTTAACCCTCTTTACTCCTCATCAAGGCCACCTTACAAAGGAAACACATTCACACTTGAGTAAACTAAAAACACTCATGAGAATAATTTTCATCCCTGTGTTTCTAAGAGTCCAAAGAGTTTCATAAAGACTGAAGTAATATGGAGAAGGTTTCGATGAGCTGCCATAACTTTTTCTCTACTCCATACCAGACTGCATTAAGATCCTTATTCCAAAAGCACAATTACTGAATGTAGTTTAAAATATTCTCAATGACTAACATTCCTAAATAAACCCTCCCATTATTTAACTCTAACATTAAAACATTTCCTTGTTTTGAACCTTGATGACAAATGCCAATCATTATTAAATATTGCCTCATACTTTCTAGCTGTCCATCAAGAGTGGATGGCATTTGAAATTTATTAATTCTCACCTTGAGGTTGCAAGAACATATAGCAGATTTATAGTAGCATAGCAGTTTATTCATTTATTCTTTCAATGAACAAATATTTAAGGATCGTGTACTATGTGCCAGGCACTGTACTAGGTGCCAAGTATTTAACAGTGGGCAGAAAAAACCATATTTTCTTCCCAAGGTTTCTACTCCAAAATAGAGAGACAAGTCCAGGCATCCAGTTTCTCTTGGCTTAGCTTCTTTCCCACAGTTGCCCAAGTTCCTCCATGTCTACATGATCACAACTGTGAATATGGGGTTTCAGGTAGCAATTTAGATATTATCATTGTGTCTGAATTTCTCTAATTTACTTTCTGTATCATTAATTTAGAGTATCTTTTATGTTACCTGTACTGTTAGTCATAACTTACGTATCTGTTTTATCTGCCAGGAAGATGGGGGTCTTATTGTGTCACCAAAAGCAGCATGTCCTGCAGGCAAGAGAAAAATGCTTCAGGTTTTACAGATGTTATTATTATTATTTTTTATTCTGGACTTCCTTTCAGGAGTCATTCTGCACACACCTGCTGCAGCTATAATACCTTGACAGGGGTTCACCCTGATTGAATGAATTATTTTTTTATGACCCATAAAAATAAAAATGAATAACCTTATTTCCAACGGATCCTATCAAATCCCACTCCTAGAATTTCAACACATTTCAGTATTACATGAAAAAGAAAAGGAAAAAGAGCTATACATTTCAGGGAGTACCAATGAAGAATCAACTAATAGAATTTAGAAAATGTGCAACACTCATAAGCCAGTGGGAAAACTATAGGATCTGATTAGAGAAATGTGTAAGACACAGATCACAACCCAGAAAGTTTATCTGTTCATTCAAAAGGGTGCTACGTTTGATACCAAGCTTCAAGGATGATCGAGACAAAATCTCTGCCCAGGCAGAACTAACAGTTTAGTGAGTTGCCATTACAAGTACACTTTACAAATTGGTGCATGTGGTTCATGGCTGGAATGACACAGAGCAAGTGTCCTTGACCCTCAATGCCTGGGACTCTTTATATCCAACCTATTCAGGAAGGAATGGTTTTCACTACAATGTTGTGTGTAACATTCCCAGCAATTCCTTGATTGGGAATGAGAGTCCTTGTTTGTAAAGGAATGACTGAATCGATTATTTATTGTTAATACTATTTTTAACACTGGCATACCCAAACAGTCAGTTTTGCTGGTTGTTCCCTCTTTTACTAAGGAATAATTATTAAAATGTTATCTCAACATATGACTGTTTTAAATTTGGGCTTTTAAACTCTGGGCCTGGGAACCCTAAGATTTTGCAAATGTGTCCTGTGTGGTAGCAGTTAGCCTCAGAGAGATGTCTAAGGGATTCTTCAGTCTTGCCACCCCTTCTTCAGTTTGAGAAGCTCCATTTAAGGTTTCGGGGTTTTAGTGTTATGTTTTGCTTTGTTTTTTTTAATTTGAGAGATTATATAAAGTGGGTTTCCCTTGGATGGGGCGTAGGTAGAAATCCTGCAGGTTTATATGTTGTATGAAACTGGTGGCTTAAAATGAAAACCTATGATATAAACACACACTTCACACTTTTTATCTATCTCTGAGAAACAATAAATTTCAATGATGCAGAGCACTGGATCCAATGGAAAGTTCTTTGTATTTTATTTATTTATTTTGGTCTATATTTATACAAGTTAGTGTCAGGAAGATTACTTCTTTAGTAGGTCAGAGTGCTAAGTGATACTGTGAAGTAAACATTTAGGAAATGCAAAGCTACTTGTCCAAACAACTTAATATCGTTACTTAGTTTTCTCCGAGAAGATCCAATGGAACTGGACATCTCTGTCAAATACCGTTTCTTAGCGCTGGAAGCAGAACCCACATTGAAGCAAAACATATACCCATTTTGACAGGAAGCCTATATATACGGGAGCATTTATAGAAGATAAAGATGTGTTCATTTCCAAAGGCAGTTTTAAAATTTAACCAAATGAATATACCATTATTTGAATTCTTCTAATTACTATTACTTTATTTTTTATTGACAGTTAAAATTGTTACGTCTTTATCACATACAACATCAGTTTCTGAAGTATTTATACTTTGTAGATTAGTTAATCTAGCTAATATAGGCATCACCTGACATAGTTATTATCATTTCTGCTGTGCGAGTGCTTAATGTCCACTCTCTCAGCATTTTGCCAGAGTACAATCTATTGTTATTAACTGTAGTCACCATGTTTTAAATTATTTGAATGCGTTCATGCATTTTTATTTCCTCCCAATGCCCACTGTGAACTATTGCTACAGGGAAATTTAGATGTGTAATTTCCATTAACAATATGACAGAAACAGCAACTGTATAACAAATTCTTCACATTATGTGGGTCTTCTGCTCACACTACATTGAACATATTCCCACATGAGTGTGAAAGGAAGCAAACAACAAACTACCCCTTTGAAGACTGGAGCAAATTTGGAAATTCCTGTGATTGAGTTGGGCATGAGAAAGAGGGTCGGGTCTTGGACATTATGTGTGTCATATGCTGGAGCCATTAACGCAATGTGTGCGCAGGATACTAATGCTGACATCTAATTAGCATCACAAAACTGATTAACTCTCAATAAGGTCAGCAGAAAGCAGAGAAATACATCTCCATGCAATCTATTAGGTCATTTAGTTAATAAATTAAAATACTTAAGGAAGGAAAAATCAGTCTGGCATTTTCTCCAGTCTATTCTCCTTGGCAATGACTGAATTGCAGAGAAAATACAAAGACTGGATGCAACACCACATTAAAAAGCTCCGTAATCAAAACAGAGAGCATAAAAACACTTGAGCATTGTCTAATGGACAATTTATCATCCAAACAGATGCATTCATTAGGGGAAAAATTACCTTCAAATATCAGTAAAATAAATTGGGTCTATTTTGATTTCTTATTTCTGCAACAAGAGTGTTCCAAACTATGGAAACAAGCATATAAAAGATGCTTCAGTGCACGAGCAGGACATTTTAGGCATTTAAGTTTATTGTGCAAAGCTGTTTGAACTGCTTGAAGATGGTAAATCAAACAAATATGGAACATTCCAACTGATAATGTCTTTCTGGGCCAATTATTTCTCTCCTATATTTCAAAGACAGGCTGTTTTGTTACTACGTGGCTATTGTTATTATTAATGCTACAACTACTAATAGTAAGAAATCATCTTCTGCTTTGCCTTAGCAATGTGACTCCAATCACTCAACCACAGTTTTGCTTTCTGTGGCAAGGACACATATCTCTCAAGCACAGAGCTGAAAGACTGGTCCCTCATGCTGTCTCTCCTTGCATGAATCTGTGCCGCTGAGCTTACAATCAGATGACAGAGGGAATCACTCTGTGCAGCTGGTGGCCTGAGCCACATGCATCATCAGCTTGCGGCATTGCTCTGAAATTAACACTGAGCAGCAGCGCTGTAGTAGCCCTAAGGCCATAATCCAGCCACTAAATGGAATAAAGAGCTTTCATAAATAAACAGGCTAAGCGGCAGCTCACTGAGTTGTGGCCCTCAGACATGTGGAAAGCTCCTCTTTTCCCTGTGTGTGAATTTACAGAGAGCAGCTCTTAGATTTATTGACACTGATGACAGTAATAATGATAATGGCCGCTGTTAATAAATTACCCACCAGGTTTATTAATACCTAGACATCACAACAATCCCACCTGTGAGTAGTATTATCATTTTACAGATAAGGAAACTGAGGTACAAAGTCACATACTAAATCTTTCTATGACATACGCTGCCTCTCTGCTTATTGAACCTTGACCAGAGAAATTTTTTAAATGCTGATTATAGATTAATGAATATTTGGGTTATTTTATTTCACATATAGTTAAATGGAAATGGGTAAATTGCATAGCATCAGTTTGAGGCTGACCAGGCTACAGTTTAGATAAGCCACATGCAGTTTTAGTGCACTGAATGAGTCTACCTCTACAAAGAGGGTGGCACTGTAGTGACAAGGGCCAGGACTCTAATATCAGTCTGATCTCAGGTTGTATCTGATGGTGAGATCTTCTTATCTACTTCTGTTTGAGAAGCACATTGAATTTCAATGATGCACAGCACTGGATACAACAAGTTTTTTGGATTTTAATTTTTTTTAGCCCATATTTATGCAAGTTAGTGTCAGAAAGATTACCAGAAGCTAGTAAGATTTGAGAAGCTAGTTAATTTTTCCGATCTTCATCTCATCATTTGTGAAATAATAACAGTAGCTAAAACTTTTTGAAGTGTGTACTATGTATGAAAAAAAACTTAAAAAAAATGTCTTTCAACAGCTCATTTAATACTCATAACAAATATTATTAACTCCAAATGATAAAACTAGGTTTCAGAAAAGTTAAAAAGATGTATGCAGAATGATATATTACAGCAAAAGAGATTCTATAACTCATATATTCTGACTCTAAATTCTAGGGTTGGGGCTGTCTTATGCCTCCCTGCCTTACACAGCTGTTTGAAGAGTCAGATATTAGGGGCCAGCAGGTGGCATGGTGTCTAAGGCACTAGACTCTCACAGAGCTGACTGAGGTTCAAGTCTCAGATCTGGTAGGTTGCTTTCTCACTGTCTCTCTCTGTGTGCCTTTCTCTGGTCAAATATATAATAATAACAATAATAGTAATAAATTAATAAATAATTATTTTAAAACATCTTATGGCAGAAATCTAAAACAATAAAAGAATTAGAGATTTAGTACATGAAATACATGTTCATATGCAATAAGGATTAGCAATATGATGGCCATATTTTAAACACCAAGATATCACAAATAATAATAATAATGATAACTACATTATTTTAGTTTTTAAAAGCAAACTGGCTTTGTAAATGAGGTGAAGTATGAAGGAACTTCAAAAACTCCATGAAAACGAGCATTAAGAAAAAATTTGAGGGACCAGCAGTTAGTGTAATGGCTATGTCACTGGACTCCCACGTAGTTGACCGCGGTTCTTGTCCCAGACCCGGAGGCTTAAAACTCACGCCAGGTGTGTGTGCATGCATGCTCAAGATCCCGAGAGGAGAATGGAGGAGAAGGGATTATGGTGTGACCATCCCCCCTGGGGGATGATTTCTCGCTTTCTATCTCTCTGTCTCTCTCTGTCTGTCTGGCGAGCGCACGTGCCCTATAGCAAAAACCTCTAAAAAAAATTATGAAAGGAGTTCAAAATATTTTATACTAAAATAAACATATACTCTAATTCTATTTTTCCACAACTTTTTGAAATCTCTTCTATACGTTACAGATTTGCTGTTACTAAAGAAACCATAAGCCTCCTATGAGAAGTCTTCATTCAAAATGTATCTATCAATGAAATGAAATGGTAAGTACTTGAATAAAGAAGAAGTATCTTAGGCATCTCTTTAGCATAGAAAAAAAAGTAATTTGCATTTGGAAAACATTCAATGAACAGACTCAAATTCAATTTCAATAGGAAAAAAATAAGCATTGTGTTTATGTTTTAGTCATTTCTTTGTTCCGCTATGTATCAGCCTGACCAAGACTCAGACGCAAACATGAATTTGATTAGACTCTTGTCCCTGGGAAATCTATAATCTAGTAATAGCAGAGATATAGATAAGGAATTAAACCACAAATGTATTGGTCATGTCAATGTGATACGGGAAAATATGTATAAGGCAGTAGTTATTCTGCCTAGAGATACTGAAGTTCTCATTAAAATGGAAAAAATTTTTGAGAGTTTTTTGCTTTAGGGTGTGTGCACTTGCCAGAGAGACTCAGACAGCGAGACAGAAAGTGAGAAATCACCCCCCCCCCCCCCCCAGGGTGGATGAGCACACTTCAATCCCTTCTCCAGTCTCCTTTCAGGATTTTTGGGCAAACATGTACATGCACTGGCATGAGTTTTAAGCCACTGGGTCCAGGACTCAAACCACAGTCGACTATGTGGCAGTCCAGCAATGTAACCATTATGTCATCTGCTGGTCCCTAAAATGGAAATTTTTAAGAAGCATCATGTAAGATTATTAGAGAAATCCAGTTAGACAAAGAGCAACAACCACATAGTACAGTTCAATGCACCAACATGTACAAATGACAGTCAAAGGTTGTGGATAGAGCATTTGCAACTGATTCTATATATTGCACATTACTGGAGTAGAAAGTGTATACTTTTTTAGCTGGGGAGGGAAGTATGTGTTTCCAAAATTAAGGTTAGAAAGGTAAACTGTGGTCAGTTTTTAGAGTGTTTATTTGCTATGCTAGGGAGCTTATACTCCAACTACAGGTATTAAGGATCCACTGACATCTTCTAGGAAGACTGATAGATGAGATTTGGTTTTAGCAAAATAACTGGCTAGAAAATCAGTGAAAGGCAGAACCTGTGATACTGGTTAGGAGTGAACAGGGCCACAAAGCCACAACTGGATGTGGAAGACATGGGAATGGGAGACATCTAGAAAGATTGTCAAGTTTCTGACTTGGAGAGGAGAACTGGTGGGTTGTGATGCCACACATCAATGTAAGGGACAGTGGAGGAGAATGAAAAATAATGAGTATAGCTCTTAACATGCTCATCTTGATGTGTTTGTAGAAAAGTCAGCTGGAAATGTCCACCAGTGTTTAGGAATGAAGTGAGGGATGATGACAGTTTGGTCCCCATCAGCATATAGGTGGTGTTGAAGGACAGAAATGATGTGCAGTGAGAGACGCTCAGGAAATCTGATTTCAACATTGCCAGTCTTACCTATTTAGTGTTCTCCATGAATAAACAAGTTCCTAGTTTTGTTTCAATGAGCGGAATCTTCTAAACGTTCATGGAAACTGCATATTATGAATAAACTATACATGGATTTCAAACATTTTTGTACCAAAAAAACTTGTACTTTAATCCCATTTTCCACAAACTCTTTGAAGTCCTCTTATATTTCAAAAGGCTACATTTATTTATATTTGTATTTTAAATGTAAAAATAACCAAAAAAAAATCCTTGAAGTAGCAAACTTTGTAAAAACATGTACTTTCTTCTGCGTAAAACTCTCTTCCGGCCCATACCTTCTTATCCAGCCTCAGTATGGACACCTAATTGCGAGGGAATGCCAGAAGATTTAAAATTATGTCCTTTGTTTTGAGAACCAAGATTTGACTTGGGAATGACAAGGTTGGGGTGGCACACAAAAATTATATGCCCTACTATTTCTCTGAAGGAAAGTTCTAAAGATTCTCTTGTTTTCTCTCACAAGCCGAAGTTTAGACTCTGGTTTATAGATATCCTAACTGTGTGATCATTGGTCAAGTCTCTTATCTCTTTGGGCTTTATTGTCTACCTACATAATGACAAGTTGGACTGGACAGTCTTTAAAACAGGAGTCTCCAACCCCTGGGCCAAGGAACAGTGCCAGTCCACCTGGCCGTGCGGCAGGGGGTGCAAGATGTCATCTGTGTTTGCAGCCACTCCCCATTGCTTTCATTGCCCCCTGGGCTCTGCCTCTTGTAGGCTCAGCATATGTGTTAGATTCTCATGGAAGCATGAACCCTATCGTTGTGTGATTGTTTCCCTGTATCTTGCAATGTGGTAGAGTGGTGGAAATGGGCTACACATGGGTCATCCTGGGACTATCCTCACCTGTACCCAGCCCTGTTTGTGGAGGGATTGTTTACCATGAGGCTGGTTCCTGGTGCCAAGAGGGTTAGGGACTGCTGCTCTAAAATGTCATGGCTCAAAACCTCAGTGCCTTAACAAATACACTCAAAAAAGTTTTTTTCTTATACTCAGTTACATGTCTCTCATGGGACATCTAGGATCAAAATGCTCACCAGGATCCAAGTTAGTAAAAACTCCACAGTTTGTAGCTACTCTATGTAGAATGTGTGGCCTCTTGAGAAAAAGAAGGTGTAGAAGGGTTTTGCACAGGCAACTGGCAATGCCATCTGTCATCTCTATTCACAACCCATTTCCCAGAATGAATCACCTAGCCCCTTTTCCTGCAAGGAAGACAGGAAGTACAGTTCCTCCTATGCTCAGAAGAGATGAGAATAGGAAGTGAATGAGCACTTGATTTCTCCAATAACTGGGCCAAGGAGAAGGAATTACACAGCAAGATATCTAGAATGTACTGTGCTCCTAGCCTTTCTGCTGAAGACACTGTGGAGTGACTGAACAATGATAGCTAGCAAGGCAAAGTGAGATCATCTGTTTTCCCATTTTTCCACAGTCCTCTTAAGGGAAAAAAATCCAAACCATCTGAGATCATTACAGCCCTTAGTTGGAAGAGAAGACTATAATCTATGTTTGCTTTGTTTTAAAGGATTCATTCTTTAAAACAAATAGGTGATTTCCACTCACAAGATTTTTTTGTTAGATACTTAAAAGTTCATTTCTAAACCTGAAAGTTTTATTCAGTGTGCAAGCCAAATCATATTTTAGCAATAGCTACATTGCATAATGTGGAATGCTTTGATTTCTCCCATCTAAGTTGAAAAAGTTGTCACAAAACACCAGTAGATTCAAAACAGCTCTCAAAATGACTTTTGTTAAAGGCAGATTCCTGAACTATTCATCTGTGTTAAAATGCATTTTGCCTTGAATCATATGTCATGTTGCCAGCAAAGAGTTGTTTCCATGCCAACTCGTTTGCAACACAGGGAGAAAAAAAATCAAAGCTACTAACATCTGGAAGATGTCAGTACTGATGTAAGCCACTTACAATGAAAAACACGGGACTGCAAGTGTCTGCCAAAGAGACCCTATATATGGGAGTAACATTTTGTAATATAATTGCCTAACAATGCATTACTATTCCTTTTCTGGATGTTTTTCTCATTTAAACTCTATTCTGGAAGAGGCTAGAAGAAAAAAAAATTAAAATGTTTCATATGTGTTATTCATCTTATAAAGCAAGCATTTTTTTTAGCATGAGCCTTTTTACAAGCCTCTTAGTTTCATGCACAGTCTTCAAAGTGGAACAGAAAACTATTATTTCACTTTCTACCCCTTTTCCTTTCCATCTATGGTCCTGCAAAGTCTCTTTTTACATAGAGCTTACCAGTGAGATAAATCAGACCTGGTGTCTCAAACAATGAATTGCCGACATATTTCTCTTTCTGTCTATTTCTATTTTCTTGTCTATGTGTATGTGTGCAGACATGTGTACACTCATGTGTGTCTGTCTCTACAGATCTTTAATAAAATAGATTAGTTTATTTATTTTCTAAGTGATGAAAAATGTCCAAGGCTGTGTGGCTTTCTCAAAATAGTATCCAATAGTCAAAGAACCTAAGGACACTGAATGCTAAGATGAGGCTTCATGTTGTCAAAATAGCTCATCTTTTCTCAGGTAACAAAGATCCACTGACTGCATCTAATTGATAGTGAGAAAGGCAGGTGTTTCATGTCCTGGCTTAAAAATGGAATACAAGTTTATACTAAACCGAAGCCTGCAAAGGGCCATGTAAACAGAAACCATTTGTATTCCTTATCCCTGAAAACTCAAACAGGACTTTAGAGGCTCCTTCTGGCCTCTAAGTATTTCCAGGTGTCTCTAGAGTGTGCTCATCTACACGCATGGGAAAACTACTCAGATGTTCAGTCAACCATGTCTTCTTTTCTTCTTCTCCTCCTCTGCTCACCTCTACTCCAAGCAGGTCAGGTCTGCCACAAACATTGCTGTCTCCCTCCAAACGAGGGTTCAATGCAGCAAATTTACACCAGGGTCTGCTGCAAGATAGTGAGGAACCTCTTTGTTGGTGTGTTCCTCTAATAAAATGCCCTCAAACAGTATTATTTGTGGCCAGAATAACTGGCGAAACTTTTTTTTTTCCAGAGAATGCATGTGCTAGCCAGAGAGAAATCAAGAGGGAGAGGGCGAAAGCACCTTTTATTAGGCATGATCACAACAATCCTTTTCCAATTTTCCAACCTGTTGAGATTTGTGGCATGTGTACTCACAATCCTGGCATGCTTTTTAAGCCACCAGGGCTGAGATTCAGACTGTGTAGCCAGCCAACTAGGATCCAGCTCCCTTAACTACAAGGCCATGAGGACTAGCTCTCGTAAAACAATTTTCAAGGGCTTAAAAACAAAAACAAGACAAAATAAAGCGGAAAACCCTCTGCTTTCCATGTGACTCAGACATGATTCCAATGGGACATGGGCCAGTGCTAATCCATGAAGTAAATTCACAGTGGATGATCACTACACAGTATTTTTCCTTTCTACCCCAACACTCAGATTCTCTCACTGAGTCAATCTAGTTTTGTCTGGCTCCTCTTCACTTTCAGTGAGGTTTTTTGTTTTGTTTTGTTTTTATTTTTTTTAATTTTTTGTTTTTGTTGTGTGTGTGTGTGTGTGTGTGTGTGTGTTTCCCAAAAAAGCTTACAAGTCCCTCTTAGAAAGAAATATTAATGGCTAAGATGCCCTTGCCATCAGTTTACCAGATTTACCGAGGTAGGTCTACTGACAGCTTATATGCTAGATGGGAATTAAATGCAAAGTCGTTAGAACATTTACAGTTTTTCAAAGCTCCAAGATCTTTTGAGACATTTTCAGAAAGAACTCTTCCTTAGGTGTTCCTAAGGAAGCTGGATATTATTCCTTCAGGCCCTTTACCCTGGGCTCTCACCATCAGAATAAATAGACTATGGACACAGCTCTGATTGTCCTCAACATGAATATGATCTCTCACTAAAAAGACAGATTGGTGACCTCTCGAGCAATTTTGTACTCTTCTCATATTGACTTTCTTGATCACTACTTCATATCTAAATTCTAGCTTGAGTTCTAGTTTGTTCTGGTTCCTTCCTTAACTTACAGGCTCATCCCTACCACAGACTTTGGAGAGAATCATGCTCTTATTTGTTGAATGAGAAGTATGAGTTAGAAGGACCAAATTCAATAACCCAAGTGACCACATAACATGCAGCTTGCAGTTCTATCAATAGTTCCTATCTACCCCATATTCCTTCAACCCCTTCTTCCTCCAAGAAACCCTGCTGCTAAGTGTATGCAACCAGGCCTTAGCAACAGGCATCCTCTAACTCCTCCCTACTACACTGACCCTCTACCTCCCATAGTCCCCCATCCTTTGGTTTGTCTTGCTCAACTCTTGGCATGTCTTAAATTATTCTAAAACATCTGCCACCACCCCTGCTGAAGTTTGTACCAACCCACTAGAACTGCACCTAATTTCTCATTCCCAGCCTTCATATGTAGTCTCTCCTCCTTTCTGAAAGTATAATAAATACAGATTCAAATAAAGGAGTCTTGGACTTCGACCTAAGTATTCTTCTACTCTCAGTCAATTAAAACAGAGTACTTCAGAGAAGTCAGATCCTAAAGAGAGAGCAAACAAACCATTAGGCCACATCGGGCTGGTAGAAAGCACTTATTTCATCATGTAGTGTTTAAAAAATAATTATATCAAACTTAAAATTCAGTAAATCTCACACACCACCTCTGGTTTCCAGTTTCTCCTAAGAAATCAGGAGTGCTCTCTCTCAAAGAAAAAAAAAAAAAAAAAAAAAGTAAAGTGGGACCAGCAGTTAGCGTAATGGCTATGTCACTGGATCCCCATGTAGTCGACCACAGTTCGCATCCCAGACCCGGTGGCTTGAAACTCACGCCGGGCGCTTGTGCACACGTGCCGAAATCCCAGGAGGAGAATGGAGGAGAAGGGATTGTGGCATGGCCATCCCCCCGGGGGGGTGATTTCTCGCTTTCTGTCTCTCTGTCTGTCTCTGTCTGTCTGGCCAGCACATGCGCCCTAATAGCAAAAACCTCCCCCTCTCCCCCCCCCCCCAGAAAAAAGAAATCAGGAGCCCTTACTATATGTTCTTTTTTTTTTTAATTATCATTTACCTAATGTTATTAATATTATTATCATTTTGTTTGCTATAGTGCACATGTATTCACCAGAAAGAGGCAGACAGAGAGAGAGAGAGAGAGAGAGAGAGAGAGAGAGAGAGAGAGAAGGAAAGTGAGAAAACAAGCTACCAAGTCTGGGACTCAAACTATAGTCAGCCATGTAGGAGTTCAGCATCCCAACCATCACGCTACCTGCCTAGCCCAATATATGTTCTAATTCTCTACATATAACAGCTGCAGCTGAGCAGTAGCCCCCACAAAAAGCACGTGTCCCCTCCCTCCTCTGATTCTATGTCTACCCCCATGCATAATAGTCTACAGAGTTTCCTATGGCATGAAGGTTACTTAACACTGCGCTGATCTGGACAGCTCTCTAATAGTAGAGAAACACTTCTCCATACCTCTTTCTCTATCAAAAGTAGGAAAATGAAGAAAGACAAGTTCATCAATATGAACATGTAAGAGGGAAACTACTGTCCCTGTGAATGTGTATGGGTGTGTGTAAGAAAAGAATCTTACATATTTAATAGTAGAATGTATAAATAGTGATGCTTTTAATACACTGCCCACATCACTCACTCACACTTATTTTGATTCAGCTCCTAACCTTTAAGATTGATAGGGCAAATGTAACCAAGTCTGGCTTTATAAATACTTCAAATAAATAGCTACCTATACATTGTGATTTAAGGACCAGTGAAAGTTGACAGTATTCATCAACAATCTCCTGAACAGCTAGATCATGCTTACCTTATTCTCTCACCAAAAACAGCACAAGTGAAATTGATGCTATTAGAGTTATGCTTAAAAATGGAAATACAAGGGACCAGCAGTTGGCATAATGGCTATGTCGCTGAACTCCCACCTAGCTGACCGCGGTTCGAGTCCCGGACCTGGTGGCTTAAACTCATGCCGGGCACATGTGTGTGCATGCCCAAGATCCCGAGAGGAGAATGGAGGAGAAGGGATTGCGGCATGGCCATCCCCTCTGAGGGGTGATTTCTCGCTTTGTATCTCTCTTTCTGGCGAGCGCATGCACCCTATAGCAAAAACCTCTCCACAAAAAAAAAAAGAAAAAAAAAAAAAAAAAAGGAAATACAGAGCTACAAATAAAAAGTAGATATATTGCTTGAAGATTTATTGCTTAAAGATGGCTTCTATCCTTCATTTATTAAGCACATTCAGCCAACATATATTAAATTCTTCTGTGTGCGTAGCACAGTATTATGCACTTTATATAACTATATTTAAATCATTCACAGAGGACCTACTGTGTACTGCAGGCTCCATCAATCCCTTTCCAGACACTGTATCATTTATAATCCTCCAAGGTAGCAATTATCCTCCTCTTATGGTAAGGAAGGTGTGCTCAGGAACAAAGCAACTCAAATGGTAAACGGGGCACCAAAACTCATACCTAGGCCAGTCTGAGATCAAATGGAGAACGAAGTCATCAGGGAATTATTTGCTTAGATGACTAAGTCTCTCTACAATGCTCAAAGCTGAATATTCTACATGGTGAATAATAGAGGTGGCTTGGTATGAAACAGTGCACCAACACCTCTGCATACACTGGAAAAGACTTACCTACAGACAAGGAACAACTAACTCACCCAACAGGACCTAGCCTGCTTAAAAGGCTTTATTTTTAATTGCCAAAATGTTCTCAGTATTTTCCAACCCTGAAGAGAAGCTGATAATTCATTATAATCAGACTGCAAGCTGCATTCTTCACTGCAGAATGTCACTTAGCCTTCTACAATGTTATGATAGGCATCTTATACAAACTTTAACCTCTGTATGTTATTAAATAGCAGCAGAAACCCCTATGTAGGAGCGCGATGAAAAAAAAGTAATAAAGCTATTCATTACCCTTGACTCTTCTGCTCCCTTGCCCTTGTTTTTCCTTTGCACGTGGTCAGAAATTGAATTGATATTGAATTTGCTTCACTTGTGTAATACTATTCATATACTCTTTTTGTAATTCATTCACTTCACTCTCATTTCACCTTTTGTCATTTCAATCACTTTAAATCTGCTTTGGCCTTCTTCACATTCAGTCTACTAAGTTCCTGGGCATGAGTAGAGGATTTATTAACTTTACTTTCTGGGTTTCTGGTTACAGCAGGAATAATCTCATCAGGAGTCAGGCTTAGATGTTGACAACACTAAGGCCCGGAAAGAGGATAGATACCAGCCTTTCCTTGGGTAGACTCTCCAAAGCAGGCGCAGTCAGGAAGTGTGGCCTGCAGCCCTCAATGACAATATCATAAAGTGGCTAAAAGCAGGCCCCGTAATCAGGCAGACAAGAGTTCCTGTTCTGCAGTGCCATTTTCCGCCTTAAGTATTTGGGCAAGTTACTTAGCCTCTCTATGCTGCCATTGCCTCATATGCAAAATACATGTCTTCTTTTTTTTTAGAGAGAGATTATTTATTTAATTCCTTTTTTTTTTTCCTTTTTCTTTTTTTAATTTTACCACATAGAGACAAAAAAGGAAAAGGAGAAAGCAAGTTCCCAGGTTCAGGACACAAACCATGAATCCAGAGCCTTTAACCATCATACCACTTGCTGGCCCCCAAAATGCATATCTAAATAGTATCGATCATGTGCAATTGATCTGAAAATTAAATGAAAAGATCTTTACCAAGAAATCAGTTAATAATATGTACTCAATAAAATGTATTATTATTATTATTGCCGTTAGTGGTGGTGTTATAGACCAATGAAATGTAGTGCTAATCTCTTCTTTTGCAAGAAATAAGCTGATGAAAAAGACTTTAAAAACACACTACTTTGATAATGTAATAAAAATATAAACAGCAAATGTCTTTGCTATGACTTGAATGTGTGACCCAAAAATTTATGTGTGAAAACTTAGTGAGCTTTTGTAATTATGTTGAAAGGTTGGAGACTTGATCTGATTATGGTGTGGAAAGGTAGACTCTATTAGAGGAGTTCAGGCATCAGAGTAGGGCCCCCAGGTGGATTTATAAAGCAAGGGAAGGAAACAGACAAGGACATGCTCTGCTCTGCTCCAACTCTTGCCTGTCAACATGTGAGTCTCTTCATCATGTTCACTAGATGACCTTGGACCTTCAAACCATAACCTAAATAAACCTCTATTCTTTTTGAAAATTTGTTTTTTCTGGGACCAGCAGTTGGCATAATGGTTATGTCGCTGGACTCCCACGTAGCTGATCACAGTTCAAGACCTGGACCTGGTGACTTAAACTCACGCCAGGCGCATATGTGTGCATGTCCAAGATCTTGAGAGGAGAATGGAGGAGAAGGGATTGTGGCGTGGCGATCACCCCTGGGGGTGATTTCTCGCTTTCTGTCTCTCAGTCTCTCTCTGTCTTTCTGGCAAGCACACGTGCCCTATAGTAAAAACCTCTCCAAAAAAAAAAAAATTACTTTTTCTAATTTGCTATAAGGGTGTATACGCTCACTAGACAGACACACACACACACACACACACACACACACACACAGGATGTAAGAAATCACCAATCAGCATGGATTGCCATGTTGTAATCCCTTCTTCTCCATTCTCCTCTTGGGATTTTGAGCATGCATGCACACATGCCTGGCATGGCTTTCAAGCTGCTAACTTGAACCACTGGGTCAGTAACGGGAAATCCAGTTGCCTTAACCACTGCACCACTGGCTGACCCTAAACCTCTATTCTTCTAAATTATCCAAACTCAGATATTTTATGTTATTAGCAATAGGATAGACTAGAATAGCCTCATTTAACACATTTATTCAGCCTAACTATCTAATAACTTCAGTTGAATTTAGTGAACAAGCCTGGCTGATCTTCAATATCATCTTTAAATATTGTTAATACTGAATATTGATGAATATCTTTAAGTAGAATTACAGATCAATTCTTCCTTAAGTAAATTCAAGCGTTTTTGGAGCTCTCATTATTTCTGTCCTGTACAACTCTGGGATAATAATATGGCTTGGGACTGCTACCTGCTGTGAACAGAGAAGAATTCTATTTTACTACTTCTTAAATTTTAGAAATTGGTGAATATATTACAATTTTTATAGATTCTTCCATAACCTACTTTTCCTTTCTCTTTATAGAAAAGGGTGCTAATTTCTCACTCTTGAGTTGAAAGGCAAAACTGGGTGACCAAAGACCTCAATGATCCCAAACAGGCCAAGACCAAGGCGATGCCATACAAAAGGGATGGCTGACTTGCTGGGATGAAAAGCAATAGCAAGCCTTGATGAGAGTATGATTTACCCAGGTGCTGATCACAGAAGTAATAATAGATGAGGAGACACTGAGAGCAGACTGGGTAGGCTTCAGAATTAAGCCTGTTTTAGCACACTGTGTAGATTAACAGGTAATATCTAAGTGGGAAATTCTAAAGGCAGCTGGTTGCTCTAACAAAGAGGTGAAGTAAGAATCTTGATTGTCTGGTGATGACCTTTTTCATTTTAGGAGACCAGATTCTGTTACGGCAGGCCTGAGTCTTTAAAGGCTCAATCATTCAAGATCACTGATAGCTTTATCTGCTTTTATAATAGCTCTGTGTCAACTAGACCCAAGGATTCTTTGCCGCCAGACCTAAGGATCCTCTCAAGAATCCAGTCCAATAGAAGCTGTTTCCTTGGAGTCCTCATATTCAATTTATTAGAATATTCCTTCTTTATGCACTGTTACAGGTATTTCTCTGGTAGCAAAGGCCTTTAACTGAGGACATGATACTAGTCATTTAGCTTGTTCTTGTCAGGTTTATCAACCAAAAACTGCCTGTCTCTGGTCCCTTTCCAGGTCAGTAATAGCTTTCTGGAAGTGTAGTGACCAGAACATGTTCTTCTTCAAGAGTAATATTATACTTTCTATTTTCATTTTCATACCCTTCTTGGTGATGCCAAGAACACTCTGGCCTTTTTTTTCCCCTGCAGCTACATACAGAATCTTCAAACGTGGAAATCCATAGTCCTTAGAAGAAGTTCAGTCTAGTCACTGTTTGGAACTCTTGTAGATGAAACAAATTAAGCAAAAGACATAGTCTTGGCCCTCAATAAACTATACTCTTCATGAAACCATAAACTCATGAATATCTTAAATAATGAAACAAAGAAACATACTATTATGTACTAGAAATTAGACTGCAAATACTTCCGAAATTCGGAGTTGCTTCAGTAATGCAGCAGTTAAGTGCTGTGCATTGGGAGCTGTATTTCACATGGCCAACTGAAGTTCAAATCCCAACCCTGGCAGCTTGAAAAACGTTGAGTGAGAATGCCCCAAATCCTGATGGGATATAGAAATGGAAGAACAAGATTGTGGCATGATCACACCCTATTGTGAGGTGCTTCTCTCTCTCTTTCTTGCTCTCTTCTCTGTCACTTTCTCTAGTAAGCTAACACACCCTATGATAATAGGAAAAAATAAATAAATAAAACTCCTTGAAAGTAATAAGAAAAGCTGGGACCAGCAGTTAACGTAATGGCTATGTTGCTGGACTCCCACATAGTCGACCGTGGTTTGTCCTGGACTCGGTGGCTTAAACTCATGCCAGGCGCATGTGTGTGCGTTCCCAAGATCCCGAGAGGAGAATGGAGGAGAAGGGATTGCGGTGTGGCCATCCCCCCAGGGGGTGACTTCTTGCTTCCTGTCTCTCTGTCTCTCTCTGTCTTTCCAGTGAGCTCACACACCCTATAGCAAAACCTCTTAATAAAAAATTTAAAAAAAAGTAATAAGCAATATAATAGTAAAGAAAAACAAGTAAAAGATATAAAAGGCATATTTACTAGTATCCTAAATGGCTAGCAGACTTATAGTGAGAAAACCTATCAGTGTTTCAGAGAAATACAAATTAAAACCACAGTGAGGTACCCTGGTACATTAGAAATACTTTAAAATTTTAAAATTCTGATAGCACTAAATAATGGATAAAATGTGAAGCAGCTCTACCCTTTATAAAGTAACATCACATCGAGAACAAGTAATCTATGTCAAGCAAAGTTTAAGCTGCAAATACCTTCTGACCAAATAACTCTACTTGTAAGAAACTATTGCACACATGCACAAAGAGATATATTAAAATGTCCATAGCAGGATTTTTTGTTTGTTTGCTTTCTTTTTGGTGGTAGCCAAAAAACTTCTGCTTCTGGGAGTAGGATAAAAAGTAAATAAATGCTACTATATTCCTATGATGCAGTACTATATAGCAATTCATCAAATGGCCTAGATCTATGTGTCAACTTTTTTTTAATTTCAGAAATGCACAATCACAGAAGAAAATTTTTTAAAGACAAACAAGACTCTATATTATTAATGCATACATTGTAAGTAGGAAAAGATTAAAAATTTACTTACTAGAAAAAGAAGAGTAAAATGAAATCAATGTGAAACTTATAAAAGCTTCAACTGGGGAACCATCAGTTAGCGTAATGGCTATGTCGCTGGACTCCCACGTAGTCGATTGCAGTTCGCGTCCCGGACCCGGTGGCTTAAAACTCACGCTGGGCACGTGTGCGTTCGTGCCCAAGATCCTGAGAGGAGAATGGAGGAGAAGGGATTGTGGCGTGGCCATCCCCCCTGGGGGGTGATTTCTCGCTTTCTGTCTCTACGTCTCTCTCTGTCTGGCGAGCGCACGCGCCCTATAGCAAAAAAAAAAAAAACCTCTCCAAAAAAAAAAGCTTCAACTGAAATTTGATATTTTTTTGTATTTTAAAAAGAAAACCGAGAGGGGCCAGGTGGTGGTACAATAGTAAAACACAACAGTCCTGTAAGGTAATCCCACATGGAAAAGTTCCAGAGACCTCCCTGAATATGCTAGGTACATACTTGCCCATGGCCCAGGGCTAGCTGATGGCTGGGAGTAGGCCATGGCATAGGGGCCCTGTCGGGGTGCTCTCTCTCTCTCTCACTTATGGAAGTGGTAAATTTTTAGAAAATAAAATAAAACTGAAGTAAATGTGGCAAAATACTACTGTGTATTGAGTTTGGGTAGTGGTTATGCATAAAATTACTCAAATATTCTCTGTAATTTTTTATAGCTAAAATATTTTATAAGTATATTTCCAAATGATTTTTTAAAAGAATTATTTACTTTTATTTATTTTATTATTATTATTATTATTATTATTATTATTATTATTATTATATTTGCTACTGGGCCAAATAATTGTTTTTAAGTTCTTTGTGCCATAGGGCGCATGCATTCACTAGAGAGTGTGACAGAGGCAGAGAGAGGGAAAATGAGAAATCACCCTGTAGCGGGATGGCCACACCACAATCCCTTCTCCATTCTCCTCTAGGGATTTTGGGCATGTATGTCCATGTGCCCTGCATGATTCTCTAGCTTTCGGATCCCAGACTCAAACCATGATGAGACAATGTGGGAGTCCAGCATCTTAACCAAAGGAGCCACCTGCTGGCCTCTTTTCCAAATAATTTTTAAGGCATTATAATATTTTACTGGAGGGTTTATTCATTGGTCTATCTGTCTAGTCAAGGCAACTGTTAAAAAAGAAGTAAATACAGAAAATGTAACTTCTTCAGGAATTTCTCAAATCAAGCTAGAGTTCTAGGACAGATAAAGTCATTTCTGGCCTGTTCATAACTAGATGACAGTATCCTCTCCTCAAAGCTCCCTTTTTTTTTTTTTTTAGAACTAAGGACCTCTTTTTGTGTGTCTGTCTCTAAAGCCACTTGTTTCTTCCCCTCAGTCCACAGAGTAGTGCTTTCCCTCACATCCTTTCCTCGGCTTTCCATGGCTCTTCGCATTACTTCTAGCTTTAGTGCTAAGTTGCTATCAAGGCCCAGCATTTGACCAGATAAACACTAAGAAAACCTGAACTTTGGACTTAGATTTTACGGCTACAACTAGAGATTGACTTCTTAGCTATTCATATTCTTGGGTTATGTTTTTTGGTGACTCGGTTTCCACAAGTATAATCTGAAAATAATGCCATTTCTAACTATAGAGTGGGTGTTTAGGTATTGAAAAACAAATTTGAAAGAAAAACAAATTTGCTATAAAAGTACCAAACAAATTAACCTCCATCTTACTCATTATATTTGTTCAGTCCATTCCTTTGATTCCTTCATTCATTTATTCAATAAACAATTTTTTTCTGTAGCTACAATGTGCCAAAAACAGCTAAAAACTCAAGAACTCTCAAATGTGCTAAATCATTCTTTTTCACTCAATATATAAGTTGATGAAAAATATACAAGCTCTTCAGTAAGAATGAAACTTATTTCATGCAAGAGGACATTGCAAAGTCATGGAGTAGATTCTAAAATCTTAAGGACTAATAGGTGGGAATAAATTTAAAAGCTGATAGCAATTGTTGTCCAAAAACCTAGCATGTCAAAACAATGGAATAACTAACAGGACAGCTCATTTCATCCTTTCTCTGTCAGCAGTGATGCTCAGACTTGACCAAAGGGGCCACCTGCTTTATAGATTTAATAAACCAATGAAATTTCCCTCTCAAATTGCACACTGTGGCTGTCTTAGTCCATTATTATTATTATTATTATTATTATTATTATTATTTTTGCTAACAGACACACCAAAGACTAGATGATTTATGAAGAAACAGAGGTTTACTCAGCTCACAATTTGGAAGCCTAGGGTCCAGGGTCAACTTTTTGGTGAGTCTATGTTATAGCAAAGGGCAATATCTTAAGTAGAGCAACCATCTGTAAGTTTCTGCCTCTTCTGGTATCCTTTCCCCTTGTACAAAAATACTAGAGCTCAATCATAGTGGCCTCACTCCAACAACCTTATCACATCCAAAGGCCTTATCCTAAAACACCATAAAAGGATTACATTTTCACATCCAAGTTCTAACACACTAATTTCTGGAAGATACTGAAACTATAGCAATGGTCAAATTTTATTTTCCAAATAAAATCAATAAACTAACAATTCTTTTTCTTTTTTTGAGAGATCCTTGCTATAAAGCACTTGCACTCACTGGAGAGGCAGAGAGAGACAGAGACAGAAAGCAAAATATCACCCCCCAGGGAGGATGACCACACCACAATCCCATCTCCTCCACTTTCCTCTTGGAAGTTGGGCTCACATGCACACGTGCCTAGGGTGAGTTCCAAGTCACTGGGTCTAGGACTTGAACCATGGTCAGCCATGTGCGAGTCCAGCAACATAACCATTAAACCATCTGCTGGTTCCAACAATTCTTACCATAGTTTATCACCAATTTAATTAGAACAAAATATATATTTGAGGGCCAGATGGTGGCATAGCAACAAAACATGACCCTGATCTAGGCTAGCTAAAACTAGGGTTGGGTTTTGAGTCAAGACTTTGTTGGAGGTACTCTCTCACTGCCTCTCTCACTAATAATAAATAAAACAGCTCAAAAAAAAGAGAAGAAAAGTAATGTACATAATAATAGACTAACAATAGTCCTTTCAATAGATGGACTCTTCTTTGTCTCCTTTCACTGTGACTTAGGAAACACTACGGCAGTGTGATAGGAATGATAGTTTCATTGCTTCCGTAAATATGTTGAGCAACTGCCATATCCAAAGAACTACTCTAGGCATTTGGAGTACATCTTTGAATAAAATAAATATTCTTGCTGTCATTCTAAATTACAAAAAATAAACTTTATGATGATGACTAATTTAGCTTGAAATACAAAACCTGTTTGTCACTGAATCACAGAATTTTCTACTAAAATTAAATTCAGGTGGTAAATGAAAGCAAATAGTTGTCTCTTATTTGTAAAATACAATGGGGCTTTACTAAAATTAAAAGGAAACTTATATTATATTCCAAGTTAAAGAGTAAGTTTAAGACTGAAGATAGCAAACTACATTCAGTTTACTGCAAAAATAAGTAAAAGCTTATTTTGATAGTATTAAAATCAGCACTGTTTTCATTTATTTTCATAGTTAATATATACATATTTTTGGTATGCCTTAAGCAATTTTAATTACTCAATTATTGAACCTGTGATAAACTTTCTTATGCACCAATACAATCTAAATATATTTTTTCATTACTATTATTATTTCCCATTCATCATTTAGTTGAATTAGAACCTTATTTTTTATCAGTTATATACATTTTCTGAAGTTAATTTCTGATCATCTCCATAAATATTTTATTTTTATAAGGATACTGTGTCAATTTATACTTACTAGTCTAAAAATTATAGGGTTAGACTTATACTATCTGACAAACTATGTCTATCAGAATTTCCATAGTGACTCTAATATGTATGGATTTTTAGTCAACTAATTGGTTGTGTGAGTTAAGAATATATCTAAATATTCAGCAATCCCTGAATTCTCACTTGCCCTTATCAATAAAGCTTTTCTCCAACTGTACTTTTTTTCAGAGTAGACATCCCTGTATCTCCATTGCAATTCTTTCTTTTCCTTGTAATCTATTTTTTATGTATTGCCAGAGGCTGTATCCATTTGCCAGAAAGAGAGAGAAAGCATCCCCTAATGGAGCAAGTCACATTGTGATCCTTTTTCTCCATTTCTCTATCCTTTCAGAATCCTGGACAATCACACACTCACCCCCAGCAAGTTTTTCAAGCCACAGGAACCAAGATTCTAACCATGGTCAGCCATGTGGGATCTGGTTCCCTATACAATGCATTTAACTGCTGCACCAGAGGGCTGGCCCTCCAGTGTAATTCTCTCTCTCTCTCTCTCTCTCTCTCTCTCTCTCTCTCTCTCTCCAGGGCACATGCCTTCTTGTGTGTGTGCAAGAGAGAGAGAGAGGAAAAGTGAAGAAAAAAAGTACCTCCCAGGGGATGATCGCCACCATCCCTTCTTCTTCACTCTTCTTTCAGGATTTTGGGAATGTACACACATGTTTCTGGCATCTTTTTCAAGCCACGGAGTCCAGGCCTCAAATCACAGAATCAGTCATGATGTGGACTTCAGTCATCTTAACCATCACACCAACCCTGCTGGCCTTTCAGTGTAATTCTTAATACTTTTACTTTAAACTAAAAATATGCTCTCAAATGCTTACAGCAGCCAAGAAGGTGGCAGATATCATGAACTGGACAGCCTCCAAAATATTAGGAAATTATGGGAAATGTGGTGGAATCAGAGTGCACACACCCGTCTGAAAAAGACATTCCAATGTGTACCATTTTTTTAAAAGTACTGTGCACTACCACATCAAACACATCTACAGATGCCCTTCTGGCCTGCGGTTTGCAGCCCATCTCTTGAACACTATTTGCCTATATTACTATAATATACTCAGCATAAGTCAGCCTGACATAAATCCCCTGGTTCCAGTTGTTGTTAGATACAATGGATACTATTAAATACCAAAAGAGATGTTTGTTATTGTTCTCATACTATAGTAGCTACTATGATGAATCAAAAGAAATAAAAAGTATGGGTTCTTTCCCTAAGGAATCAGAAGAGAAGAAGAAATTATTTGACACCTGCTGTATATATAATATAGAGAATTACACAGATGTAAAAATAAAAGGTCTATCTTTTCATCTTCTCAATTAGCTGCTACTGGTTCTAGTTATCCACTCATTCAATAAATATGTAAGTGTATCCATACTTAATCATTGGGATTTTAAAGGTAAAAACAAAAAAAAGGCAGAATAATGAAGAAATTTGTTAAAGGACAAAGATCCAATCTCTTATCTCTGTTAGTCTAAAGCATGTGATTTTTTTCCCAGGAGAGAAACACAGAGAAAGAGTGTGGATTCCAAGAAAATCTGACATGGTTTTGAATGCCACCCTGGTACTCCTAGCTACATCTCTTTCTGTCTGTGGTACACTTTTCACTGTCTCTCTCGGAGTATTGTGGCAATAGAAAGGGCTTCATAACCAGTCCTGGTTTTTTGATGGATAGAGAAAACCTTCCAAGCTGAATTTGAACTGAAATTGTTTTCCCACTGTGCTAAAGTCATTGATTCAATGATACTTCCTGTGTAGCCATATCAAAGAACTCTCTGCCTTCAGAGACTAAGATTTTGCTATTTATCTATTTCTAGCATATGTGAGTTAGGTTGATAAATATGCAACCTGGGAATCCCTCTCATGTTTCTCATCTATATATAAAGTTTTCAAAAAGTTCATGGAAAATGTGTTTCTTAAAAACACTGTGCATGGATTTCAATAATTCTTTTTTGTGCCAAAACAAATGTGTACTTGAATTCCAACTTCTCATAAACTTTTTTGAAGTACCTTTTATATGATGGACTAAATTAACTCAGTCGTTTTTATCCGAGATGTTTGTGTACGTTGGAGTCCACTATTAGCCATCAATTGAACTGGTTCGTTTGTACTTTATACTTTTAGGTTGTTAACTGAAAAACAGAAGTCCTTTAAGGACATAGGCTGGAACTCCTCTCATTCATTTACTTGTTTCGCTAATCCCCTACAGCACAGGGAGAAGAGTTGATGAATGAGTGAGTGGGGGCGTAGATAAAGAGGCTAGTTCTTCTGCAGATGGTCTCTAAATTTGAACAAGTCATTTTTTAAGAGAAGCTCATATCTCAGGGATTCATTTTCCTTTCTGTTTGACAAATTTCAAATGTTTCAGGACATGATGCAGTGCCTTGGCATTCAATCACAGTTTGATAGATAGAGGAAGGTGGGAATACGTTTGGAACAGAAACACTTGTAATTGAATGTCATGTTATTGTTAGTAAGGTTTTTGGCCTAAGCATTAAAGAACATAAACACCAATAAAAATATTAACACCAAGGTGCCATTTCAGAAAAAAAAAAAAAAAAAAAGATTTATTTAAAATCTTTTTCTAGGAAAGAGAAGAATGTATTGCTATTTTATCCATTCAGGGAACTTAGCAATACCTATGCTTCAGTTTTCATCGGCCATTACTTCCTTGATCATACTTGGATTTCTTAATGTAGCATCCAGCTTATATCCTCAAGGGTACATTTATCTGGTTTATATTGAGCTAATTGGCAATTTTTACTCAGTGTTGACCTTATTTCTCATCTGCAGTCATTATTTACAACTACCTCTCTTTGAACTCTAAGCTATTGGGATAGTGAACCTGATTTTGTCTATTAGCCTTTCACATAGAGAAGAAGTGACATTATTGCTGAGGAAAGTATAACCACTCTCTGCCCGATGTCATTCCTGTAGGCCTTGCACACACTTGATTCATTTTTCGTTGCCTTGCCTCTCCAGGGTGAACCTGTAAAAGTTGATTTGCCCTGAGCTGATTGAGCACTTTTATATCTTCTATTTCATTTAGCTTTGACCCAATACTAGGCTTTAAGTCTTTTTTCCATTATGTATACTGCCGCTACGCTGATGTACATAGCTTCTTCCAAAACACACTCAACAATTTCAGCCAGATAATAACTAACATTACTGAGTGCTTATCATGACTCTAGGACTATTCCTGGATTACTCCACTTAATCCTTACAACAACCAGAAGGAGTAGATTATTATTATTATTATTATTATTATCCCTGTTTTACTGATGAGGAACCATGCTCTTAATCACTGCTATGCTTTCAGGAGCCCTATTTCGAGCCATCATGCCATTACACATATTCCTTCTGTTTGTCAGCCAGATTGACCTTATTGCCCCTCCACAGATTTGTAAAGTTCTACTTACCCTTTAAGATCCATTTCAAATGCTTTACCTATGAACTCTTTAAATTCACCCCACAGATTTGATCATTACCATTTTTATGCCCAGATTATACCAACTACAAAACTTTAGTATTGCTTTATTCATATCTCACAGCATTTTTAAAAATGTATATGCTTAAACCAAATTATAATGACTATGAGAGCAGGGCCTTGAATTATGTACCTTTAAATCCTTGTCTTCTTTTAATATCTGACCATCTCAGGGTTAATTTCTATCCACTGCTTTGCTTCTTGACCATGAATCATAATTTTCTGTCCTTTGGAAGTTTGGAAATTGTTTTATTGAATATTAGACTGTTGCTAATACATTGCAGAGACTCAATTCTGTCTTCTTCTATTGAGTCTCACATGAGCAGGCAGTTCTTTTGCTCGTTGATCTCCATGTAGTACAGGAACCTTGGTTTTATGCTTTGTTGAGGGGATCCACACAAAGCCTAATGTGTTTTCTGGTTATCTTTAACTTGCCAGAACCTAACTGCCTGCTCTGAAGATCTTGTTGGATTCTAAGCTTTGTTAGGGAAGGTCTAGTGTAGGCCTAGATTGTTGCCCTTACTCCTACAACGTAGCTTTTCTGTGTCTTAGCTGCATGCATGGACATTAGCAAGGTGTTAAGGAATCTCTCTCCTCTACCAGTGTCAGAATTCCAATGCTCCAAAACATTGCTCTTCCCACAGATGCACATCTACTGGCTCTGGTGAACCTGAGATGGTTCCAACCTGCATATAACCCATTTCCCAGCCACAGATTCACAGGGTCTCCCATACAGAGACTTCTAGGTTCCCACTTTGCATAGTTTCCCATCTTAATGCTTACTCCTGAAAAATCCGACCATTTCAGTTGATTCACACTTTGATTCAGTCTCCTCAGCTCAATGAAGCTACCAGCTCTGCTCCGACTCCATCTTTCTGCATCATGACCAGGAAATTGACTCCAAGCAGAGTTGGACAGTGAGGTTGATCTCTTGTTTTCCTGTCACTGCGATTGCAATGGTATGCCAACTGCTGTCCAGTGCATGAAAACAGCTGCCTTATATATTTTGCCTAGTTTTATAGCTGCTTACAGCAGAAGTCTAGTATCAATTATAAAAGCACAACCAGATGTGAAATCTACCTAATTTATTTTTACATCTCAGTACTTATTAATGTTTAACAAATTGTAAATCTCCAATAATCAATAAATCTTTAAGAAGGAATTGAATAAATTATGCTTTTAATGAGTTATACTGTTCTAGTTAAGTAATATTTTTATTATCCCATGAGAGCACCAAAATAGAATTTATTCTGACATAAAATTAATTTGTTGAAATTTATGGAGGGATAAATAGAGATTTTTTTCCTGCTAGTTTTCAGTTGCTTCCATTTATTTATAACTAACACAACTTTCTAGTCCTTTGATGGTAGACAGATAAATATGTAGGCAAATTAAAGTAAAAAATCTAGGCTAACAGAAGAGCCTCAGAGGATGGAAATTTCTGTGAGTATAATTTTCCTATTCGGTGATGATTTATAGAAAATCCTTTCTGTTTGATACATATTATTGAAAATGTCTATGAAATAAAGGAATTCACTTTTCTTTAGAAGATATTAGCCTTTGAATATACAACAAATTTGAGATTGGTAAATTTTCCTTCAATTCCTCTGAATACTAATCTACCCGCCCTGTCCAGTTCAGCTCATTTCTTAATCCTGGAAACTGATTTGGGAGGAGGAAATTATCTAGGCAGCTCTTCTAAATTATTGCTACACCAAGTTCTGGTCAATCCCAATATGGTAAATGAGTATGACTGTAGACCCATTTTCAAATATGAGTCTAGGAACAAATGAGTATTCTCTCATAACACCTCTAAGCAAGATACAGTCTTCAACTGCTGTTTTTTATAGAACAACTTGAGCAAACACATAGGCCTTTTTCCCTCTTTCCTGCCATGATCAAAAGAAAAACAAAACCCCATCTCTCCAAGATCCATGAACTCTAATGATGGATGTAAAGCTGCAGTTGAAGGAATCCTGGCCTGGCCCATCATCTAAAAAGTATGCCCATTTTGCTGCTTTCTTTTTTATCTTTCATCAGTTAAATGCCTGTAAACAAGTAACCAACCAGTCACTTGGTTGGCTTGAGGGACCAAGCTTGTTCACTTTCCTTTCTTTTTCTTTCTTTCCTTTAATTTGTCCTACTTGGAATTTATTTTACTCCTCAAATCTGTGAATTTATTTTTCATCACTTTTGAAAAATTTGAATTATTATCTCTTCAAATGTAGCCTCTGCTCTATTTTCTTTCCTTCTGCTACTCTATTCTCTATGATTCTTTATCTCTCTTTAATGTTTTCTATTTGTTTATATCTCCTGGACACATTCTGAATAATTTCTTTTGATGTGTCTAGCTTGTTAACCTTCTTTTTAGCTGATTTAAACTGCTGCCAACCCCATCTGTTAATTTTTTTTTAAATTTATAATAGTGTTACTCAAAATATATGGTCTTCAGACCAGCAGCATCAGTATCATCTGGAAATTTATTAGAAATGAAAATTCTTGGGCCTGAACTCAAGCCAACTAAATCAAAATCTATTGGAGTAGGGCTCAGAAATATATAATTTGACAAGAATCCAGCTCATTTTTATGCATATTAAACTAAAAGAAGCAATGAGTTACAGAATTATATTTTAAAATTTTATAAATCCTGTTTAATTCTTTTTAAAACATGCTTTGTAATTCCTTGTTTTCTATTTTATAGAACTTGTTTAAATCTTTTTACTTCTTTAAACGTAATTATACTTGTCTTGTATTCTAATATTTGAAATCTTTGGAGACTTGTTTGTACTTTTATTTCTACTGGTCATGTTTCCTTCTGTACTTAATGGGTGTTTAATTGTAAAATGCTAATTTCTCTTTCAAAATTGTTTGTAGGTATACTTTGAGGTCTGGGATGAAGGTACACTCCTCCAGAGATCATTTACTTTGTTTTATGCCACTGTGTAGGGATACTTTAGATTTACAAAGTGTTTTGGGCCACTCAAGTGGGCTACTAAATCATTTGAGGACTAGCTAGCTGGTTTAAACTTCTCAAAAGTAATTTTGTTTTTCATCCTTGGTCTGATTAGCTCAATGGCAAATTTCTATGTAGTCTTCAGAAGCTAGGGAAGGAAATGGAATTCTTTTTTTGTCTTTTCTTTCCTATAGGGCACATGTGCTCGTTGGACAGAGACAGAAAGAAAGAGAAAGTAAGAAACCATTCGCCAGGGGGATGGCCGCACTACAGTCCCTTCTCTTCCATTCTCCTCTTGGAATATTGAGCGAGCACATAACGTGGGTCTGGTGTGTTTTTCAAGCCACTGGATACAGGACTCTAACCTCTCAGTCAGCCATGTGGAATTCAACCACCTTAACCACCATGCCATCTGGCTGGCCCAGAATAACTTCTTATTACACTGAGAATGTAGTTCTTGGGGTCTTTTTATGAAGATTTCATCTCTTATCAGATGCCCCACGTGTGGGAACCTAAAGCTTATTTTGCCATTGTGCAAGCTCAGGAGAGTACATAGTTCAAAGTCACTAGCTTCACCAGGAAAAAAAAAAAAAAAAAAAAAAAAAAAAAAAAAAAAAAAAAAAAAAAAAAAAAAAAACTACTCTCAGGATAAAGCAGCATCAGTGTTTAAATAGCATTTATTTGGATTTGGGTTTCATTCTGACAATTTCCTTCCATTTTGTCAGCATTTCTATGCATTTAAGATTATATCTATTTATATATAATTTATATATATATCACATACTTTATAAAGTTTATTTATTTCTTCTATGAAAGAAAGAGAGTGATAAATAGTCAGGGGAATCTCTCCCAGGGTGCTTACACTGTGATCCACTCGAGCCTCAGCCAGCCTGTATCTCGGCACTTGTGTCTGGCTTGCACAGGAAGGCCTCAGAATATGGACCTGGGACCCTCTTTGTGGTTCCAGCATCACAGAAAGTTGTGTTACCACTGCGTCACTGGCTGTCCCCATATATATGGTAGTTCATAATGATTTACATCTTTTAGTAATACATTTCCTAGTTATGACATCAAAAACTACGCATTCATTCAGTTCAGTCTATATAGAAGTAAAACGAGAAGGTACTAGAGGGGGGAAAATAAACTGTAAATTGTTTTAATACTTTATGTATAGAGAGAGAGAGGGAGAAGCAGAGACAGAGACAAAAAAAAACTGGTGGCAGTGCCAATACACACACACAAACACACACACACACACAGTACCGCACAATGGCACTCTAGTCAATGACAGACTACATATACAACAGCATATACAATCCCAAATGACTGCAATAAAGCTGAAACTTGCCTTCTCACCTAGTGATGTAACCCTCATGTCAGAGCACAATGCATTACTCACCTCTCTGTGTTGGTGCTGTTGCAGGCAAACCTATGGTACTTCCAGTCATGTGAAATTATTATGCACAATACGTAATACTTAATATAGTAAATGACTGTGTTATTTGTTTATGGATTTACTATACTTTTATTGTTATTTTAGAGTGTATTCCCATGTATTAAAAAAAATGTGTACCATGGGGGACCAGCAGATGGTATAATGGTTACATTGCTGAATTTCCACATAGTCAAATCACAGTTCAAGTCCCAGACCCAGTGGCTTAAAACTCACACCAGGTACGTGTGCATGTGTACGCAAAATCGCAAGAGGAGAATGGAGGAGAGGGATCTTAGTGTGGCCATCCTCCCTGGGGAGGTGATTCCTTGCTTTCTGTCTCTCTGGTGAGTGCTCTATAACAAAATCTTCTTTAAAAAAAAAAAAAAAAAAAAAAAAAAAAAAATGTTTATTGTAAAACAGTGTGCTGTGTTACACTGGCAGCAGCCTCACATATCTCATGTTTACCACGTTTCTTGATTGCCTCATTTTCACTTGCACTTTATTTAGTCTCATGTTGTTTTGTTCATCATGGCCCCTAAACAATCTGCTATACCATTTGGCCTAGGTCTGCAGTAGGCTATACTATCTAGTGTAAGTACACTCTGTGATGTTCACACAACTACAAAGTCACCTAGTGACACATTCTCAGAATGCTTCCCTGTCATTAAGTGATGCTTAACTACATAAATCTCACACACACACACACACACACACACACACACACAAACACACACACACACACACACAAACACACACACACACACACACACACACACACACACACAATGTGCTGGGGATGATTTGTACTGGATCCTGAGACTGAATTGTTAAAATCTCTTAACAACTGTGAATTGAGTGATATGTTGGTGCCTTAGAATAAGCTACAGAGGGAGTGCTCACATCAAGATATTCAATTAAAAAAAAAAAAATAGGACCTTTTATCCTAGGAATGGGATGCTTAAATATTTGACCCTCACACAGCAATACACATATGCAGTTTGATCATTTTACTTTTATTCTGTTGATGTGTCAATCTGGCTGTCTAACAAATGGAGCTCTTTTCTCCCTTTGCTCACTATTACAGACTGCTTTGTCTAGAGACCCACTGTGTATACCTAAGAGACAAGCTGATTTTCTTTTTTTCTCCTGGTTCCTCATACAATCATAAATAAATACTCCCAGTAATTCAACTCCATATCAAGACTGTCCTTTTTGTTTTTTTCATAAAAGGACTTAACCACAGTCCTCAAAAATACTCTACAAGATTCTTATTGTTATTTCTCTATTTTATATATTAAAATACTGAGGTCCATAAAGATTAAGTAACTGGATGAAGTTTACACACCTAGAAGGCATAGAAGTAAGTTTTAAACTCAGGTGTGTCTAACTCTAAAGTCGTGCTGACTCAACTAACTTTTCTATTGACCAGAATTAACATGCTTCTGCAAATCACTTCCTTACTTCCTTCCTGAACTCCTTCTCCTCTGTAGATTTTTTTTTTTAATATTCACTATTTCTTGCTTCAGTTTTACAAGCATCAGTTCTCTGGACCAGCAGGTGATGTGGTGGTTAAGGAGCTGGACTCCTACATAGTCAACCACGGTTCAAGACCCAGACCCAGCAGCTTGAAAATCACACCAGGCACGTGTGCGTGCATGCCCAAAATCCCAAAAGGAGATGGATTGTGGCATGGCCATCCCCTCTGGGAAGTAAATTCTCACTTTCTCTCTCTGAATCTCTCTGCCTTGTTCCCCAGTGGTGAAGGCACACGCTGAATGACAGAAAAGAAAAAAAAAAAAAAAAAAAAAGAATCAGTCCTCAAAGTCAGTTTATATAAAATAAAGAGAGAGAGAAACATAGATTTCTTTGTTACAATGTATTTCTGGAAACCAAGTTATAAGGTATCTTGGGAATGGTAGTATAAATAGGAATGTATTAATTCGGTCAGTCTTTTTGTTCCTAGTTTTGGCACAGAACTTCTAAAAGTCTTGAAATTGTATCATCAAATAAATTATGAAAATGAATAGTACTCTTTCTCAAAAGCAGCAGATGGCACTGTGGCTAAGGCACTGGACTCCCACATGGACAACTGTGGTTCAAGTTCTGGACCTAGCTTCTTGCTTTCTCACTTTCGCGCTCTCTCTCTCTCTCTCTGGTGAGCACGCATGTCCTGCAGCAAATTAAAAAATAATAATAATGATAAATAAAAGCAAATAAATCATTCTTGGGACCAGCAGATGGCATAATGGTTATGTTGCTGGACTGCCATGTAGTCGACCATGGTTTGAATCCCAGACCCAGCAAATTAAAAAGCACTGGGTGCATATGTGTACGTGTGTGCCCAAAATCCCAAGAGGAGACAGAAGGAGAAGGGACTGTGATGTGACCATCCCCCCTGTGGGGGTGATTTCTCACTTTCTGTCTCTCTGTCTCTCCAGAGAGTACATGCACCCTATAGCAAAAATCTCTTTCTAAAAAATAATAAAATAAATCTTAAAAAAGGTAGAAGTATCAAAATAAATTTTCATAGAGTTTTATTTTATTTATTTATTTTTTTGGAGAGGTTTTTGCTCTAGGGTGCATGCGCTCACCAGAAAGACAGAGACAGAGAGACAGAAAGCGAGAAATCACCCCCCAGGGGGGATGGCCATGCCGCAATCCCTTCTCCTCCATTCTTCTCTCGGGATCTTGGGCATGACATGCACCCGGAGTGAGTTTAAGCCGCCAGGTCTGGGACTCAAACCGCAGTCGACTACATGGGAGTCCAGCGACATAGCCATTACGCTATGGGTTCCAGAAGTTCTGGCTGAGGATTTGCTCACTGACCCAGAAGATGTTCTTTCTCTCGGGCACACGCTTCTTAACTCATCCTTCTCCGTGGGCCAGCGTATCTCTACCTCTAAGCCAGTGCTTCTCAGCCATGTTTATTAAGGCACCTCCCGGGATGAATCGATGGGTGGTCTCCTACTGCCCAGCAGGTGAAGTTGTTTAGCTAAGCTTGACTTTATGGAGTTCGTATTATGAGATCAGTGAGTATTTGAGGTATGGTTTTTCAGGGTACAAGATTCTCTCCACCCCACCTTGAGAATCACTGCTCTGAACCAGTGTTCTCATCCTCGCCATCTCTCCGATCTCGTAGGAGAGGGTCAGTAATTCTCCAAAGGAGGTAAGGACCCAGTTTGAGACCCGCATGAAGTTAAGCATGGCTGGGCATGGCGTGATGCCATGGGCGCAGTGCAGATGCTGCGATCACTCAGCACCACACCGCTGTTCGAGAGGCTCATCCTCGCAGACCTGAACGACCATGTATGGATTCCATGTATATCTTCAACAAAATTAAAACATAAAATGTAAAACATCATCACGAAAGAAATGCAGCTCCCTTCCCCAGGCATATGTCTGTAAAAGGAATTGATTTTGAGAAACACTGTCCTAAATGATTCCCTCTCCCCCACCCCACACTTTGAAAAAATTAAATTTTTTCCTTTTGTGATCTCCTCTAATAAAGAACCACCTTCAAATGAAAAAAAAAAAATTTCATAGAATTTTAAAATGCTATATGTTGTATGCTTGATTATTAAATGGGCAGCATTTTAAAGAGAATTCACATCCCATAAAATATATGCTACTGCTATCTCAAATTTTTACCTGAAACTAATTTTCAACCATAGTAACATGCCATTCCTAACTTGCCATTAGAACTTGCGAAGGAATTTGAATATGGGTAGAAACGCCCAAATCAGTCACAAGTTAAGAAAGTGTGGTGATATGACACTCAAAAATGGTGAACATTGCTTTTCTTTAATTTAACTATTGGTACCTACAACCCTACGGTTTTCTATATAGTATCCATGTGTCAGAGTGACCACGCCTGTGGAAATAAATGTCAAGAAGCCTTGAAAAAGTGCTCTTAAGGCAGCCAGGTGGCTGTAGATCTTTTATACACTTCAGGAAAGCAGAAGTTACCATCATAGTTGTAAATCAAAACAAGGAAGTGGATAACTATGGTTTGGCCATAAATGGCAGGTTATCTGGCAATAAGGGCTTACAAGTCATAGAGATTCAGAGATTCTTTAGTTTGTTATTGGCTAAAAGATCAAGGCTTCATTTAAAACTTGGGAGTTAGCAGAAAGAAAGATTTAAGCTTAACCTTAATATAAATAAGGGAGTTTACTAATCATCATGCGATGCTATGCCAGAGTCAAGATAAGAAAAGTAAGGTACAATTACCGAGCCAAGTGGACTGGTTTAGTAAGATTGATGGCATATAGGTGTGGCTCTCCCTAGACTCTTCAGGAAGAAAGAAATTTTTAGAACAACTGGTCAGAATTAGGTCCTCCAATGTATAGCTTATCAAACCTGTCCTCCTCTTTCAGGGGCTTGATATGCAAACCAGCATTTATTACCCTTATACTACTGAAAAATAAATTCTGAATTTCAAACAACCAACTGAAAGAGGAATCGAGGAACAAACAATTGAAGCTACTTACACTAAGATAAAGAAGGAGTTGACTGGTCTAAATGCATACGGAAATCAAGAGCTATGTGTAATTATGAGTCCTGCCTAATCATTTGAAAGTTATCTCTTTTTTCCTAAAAGTTTTATCTTAGGATGTTAGGAGATTCTGATTAACTAAAGTTACTTCTCAATTAAAAATTTTAGTCCACTTTGAAATATTCCAACTGGATCTAACATCTTAAGAAGCAATGCTAAGATTTATTTACTTTTCATGTCTTCAGGCTCTTATAGGACATTATGTCTTTACCCATGTTTCAATTAGAGACCTTTGCTATGCGATTTATTAATTAACCTAGAGCCCTGGGGATTGTCAACTGAGTTTAGATTTGCGTTGTCTTAAATATGCTTCAAATTTTTGTTCAGTTTTTAAGTGTTTCTACAAAAGAGAAACATTCTGTTGGTTCTTTCATTGAAACTTTCACGTTTTGTCAAAATCATATCATCTTTGGAGTTTAGAAGAATTTATTTTACTTGCCAGTCTACTTGCTAGTGAATTTGCTATTGATACATTTGAAAAGATAAACTGATGGAACCCAAGATAATTTCTACTATTATAATTCTATAGTTACATTTCTGCCTCCTTGTCTTTTTCATCTTTTTCATTTGCTCTTTTTCCCTGGTCTCTGAGGATGCTGTCTTTGCTTTTGTCATTGCAGTTAGACAGACATCTTGTATCTCTGACCTTGTCCCTGGAGGTTTTTTTTCATAGACTTCTTTCTTTTTCCTTTCTCATCTTATAGCTAATAATACTTCACCTCCCTTGATTTCTTGGTTTTTTTTTTCCATGTAATTTTAATTATCCTTGGTCACTGATGTTATTGGGTCATCAGAAAAGTCATGACATTTTTCTCTTTTTCTATGCAAAAATGCATCATTACTTTTCTGATGACACAATATAAGCAAGGAAAAAAGTTAATGTAAAAATATAGGGAAGATTTTCTTTGATATAATCAGTTATTACCTACAGTAATAATTGCAGTTTCAGAGTTCCCTCTTCCTACAGACTCACAATTGTGTGGGCCCAGTTCAACCCACATATAGTGCTAGCTATTTAGAAATTACATCATCACAAACTCTAGTGAAAATATACTCAGAAAGTTGAATAAGATTTATTGCCAGTTACTACTATCTGAATTCTACTGACAGATGTCAAGTTTTCATCATAGTAGAATGTTTGCTTTCATTGGGCCATTCTTCACTTTAAGAATTAAATATGTACAAATAAAGTATCTGTTAAGGTTCTTTTATTTTTTTAGAGAGAGATTTTTGCTATAGGGCAAGTATGCTCAGCAGAGATACTGAACAACAGAAATTGAGTAATCACCCCCTGGAGGGATGGTCACGCCGCAATCCCTTCTCCTCTATTCTCCTCTCAGGATCTTGGGCACACACGCACACACACCCAGCATGAGTTTTACGCCGCCAGGTCCTCAAACCCTGGTCAACTACATGGGAGTCCAGCAATGTAACCATTATACCGTCTGCTGGTCCCTGTTATGATTCTAGTAACTTTTTTCCTATTCTCTGCTTATTTTTCTTTTTGCCATGGTTTTCTTAGGGTTTCTCAATATTAAAAGTTACTACCTTTTAAATCTTTGGGTACCTACTGATACTTGTTCATTTTTAAATTTTAGTGATCACAAGTATGCTGATAATAGAAAACATAAATTGGCTTCTTTAATTTTATAGTGATATATGTCATCATTCTGTTCTCGAATGTTATAAAATGTTAACAGTTTTCTGTCACTGACATTTATCCTTTTTTGTCATTTTCCTCCTCTCTTAAGTACAGTTTTAGATATGAATCAAAATATTTACCCAGATTACCTAGGAAACAGCATAAATAATATCAAGTCCTTCAAATATTTTAAATGTTTAGCAAATTGATAACGGTGGTTTTATTCTTATTTTTTACTTAACAATTAAAATTGTGTCACTTGAACGTTTCTAGTTAAAATAAACATGATGCTCAGATCCAATGTCTGAATTATATTAGGAGTAATGATACTGAGTGCTTATAATGTGACAGTTACCCCACATATATTTAATACATACTTTTTAAAAGCTGTTTTACAGATAAGGAAACTAAAGCTCACAGAGTTCAGTTAACTTGCTCCCATTTAGCTAGCTTGTAAGATTCATGGTCTGAACCTGGATTTGTATAACTCCAAAGCCTGCGTCCTTTCCTTGAGATCGCATTATATCTCCTTTACATGGGCAAGCTGTCTCTCCAGTGATCGTGTTGTCTGATTGATATCTCAACCCCTCATCTCATTTTTCCTGTACATATTATTAATATATGGCAGAATTAATCATCTTGGCACAGCAAACTCATTTGTTTACTCCCTGAGTGACTGATACAGATCAGCAGGCAGTCATTAACACCAGAGCCATCAGTGCGCATTGTAAAGATGACGGAAATGAATGCACCAGTCTAGGTCTGAGGTGTGGGTGCTAGGTACAGTGTTGCCTATCCTCCCATGGTGCTGAAATTCAGAGCACTGGGCTTGGGGTCACAAGCCTGAATTGAGATTTTGCTCTGTCACTTACTAGACAAGTGACATTTCACAACCCACTTAACCTCTCTGGGCCTCTTTTTTCACATCTGTTAAATAGCAGTGTAAGGATACTGACCTCATAGTGTGGTTGAGAAGATTAAATGAGATGATGTATGTAAAAGGGTATAGCACTCTGAAGAGCATTCTATAAATTTAAGCGACAACCATCATTTTATTACCACAGCATTCACCAATAATTCTCATGATACTGAGACTGCTTGGAAAAAAGAGAAAATATGTGGCATGTTTCTGTTCTATTATTTAAATCTTTTCACACTTGGACTCCTACATTGCTTTACAGTCTGGATCATGGTTAACTTTCTGTTTGCAACTTAACATCCTGCAAATGATTTATTGCTTGCTTTGCCATCTGTGTGTTCTGCAAAATCTAGGTTACATTATAGGATTTTTTTGTGTATTTCATAGTCTAAGATTTGACTAAATATTTGGGGGAACTTTTAATGCATGCTTAAGTCTTAATTCTTCCTTCTATGATGTTCCTCAATATCTTGATATGAATGAGAGGGAGTATATGAATTAATCAATAATAATTAATAAGCTTTTGACTGTGACATATGTTGACTACAGTCAAGTCCCAGAGGGCAACACATACAGCATGTTACAAGTCTGTCATAATATGTATGATTTATGTATATAAATACGGGGTCATAATCAATCTTCATTTGAAGAAATCAGATATTCAGAAAACAAAGTAAGTTGGCATTTAACATTACTTCTGTCATCAGCAATGGTGTTTGACACTATCCTACTCTACTGTATTATTAGAATAATCTATTATTGTATTTACAAAGAAAAACACTTCCTACAAAAAACTTCAAAGTAAGATGTAAATAAAATAGGGTGTTACTTTTTTTTTAATAACATGCTTTTTCCTTTATTCCAAGTAAAATATACAATGAACAGTAATTAAGAGGGCAATTTGATGGTTCATTGACAAATTTTAGTGGGTCCATTTCCCATGGAAAATATACATGGTTAAAATACACGAAATCAGTCTGTGTGTTTTAATTAGTGAGATTTGATAGTATTCATTATAATAAATTATTTCAGCTATAATGTTAAAAACAAAGATGTAGCACACAAAGCAAAATTAAACAAAGGTCCAAATGGGATATTATTAAAATGTCAAAGTGAGTAAGCAGATGGGGTTTGTATGGCTCAGTAGATTAGTCACCAGGCTCCATTACCTTAGGGACTCTAGTGAAATCCAGTCTCAGTAGAATGATCAGAAAGTAAAAATAAAGGATATATGTGGGAGCAAATAAATAATTTTGTTTGGACTCCCATCTAAAACGCAGAGGTTTATACAGGGTTTTTTCTTTTTTTAATCACAAGACTACGTGAAGATGATAGTACTGCTACATTTGTTTTTATCGGAGATTTTCTTTTCCCTCTAAGGTTATGTAAAAGAAAATAAAAGAGACGATTGAAAACTATGTTTGTCATGTGCTTGGAATAACAGAGTACATGGAATGCACTGGCTGGATCAAAGCATGTGTTCTCTCTAATGGCGCTTAGGCATGATGCGCAAGTGTGTGGGGAGGTGCCACTCGGAAAGCAGTGACTTTGTAACAATTCTATAAAGAAGAAATTAGATTTCTTTTACTGTCTTTCATCCTGGTCAGTTCCCTAAAGCAATTACTAGTGCCTACTCTTTTCAGACACAAATTGAAATGTAGGCATTTACATTTCCTCTGAATTTTGACAAATCGATTTGACTTTTATTGTGGCTCTACAGTTTAGCTCACATCAAACCTCACGATCTGTACTAACTAGTAAGTTAGGATTTAGAACACGAACACATATCCTGCAGGAAAAATTAGAATTGGTAGAAAGCCCTTTCCTTAGATTAAATAAAAGTGTTGCTCAGATATTTCATGATAAAAAGAAAGTCATTCTATGTTACATGCTACAATTTGCAAAGTGTGATTACTGGATGACTTTTTGGTAAGAGCTCGGAACTGTTTGGGTGGTACTCTACTCCATAAAATAAATAATTGTCGCTTGCAGATTCCCTCATGTACGTAGCTCTTGAGATAGCAGCTGCAGTATAACTGTGGACCAGTCACTGTTGTAAAGACAGATGTCAGAGAAAGCCAAAAAGGTCAGATGAAACAACACAATCTACTCAGGGTACTACACTGAATTTTTTTTTTTTTTTTTTTTTTGGTAACATAGATAGCCCTGGTTTCATTAAAATTTAGCCTTTGAGAAGTTTTTTGAGTCCACTAATACTTAATATGTGTGTGTACACATCAGATATATGTAGGATTATATACATCTACATATGCGTTACAATATATATGTAATTAAGATCTTGCAATAAAGGACTAAATTGAAAGTAGAAATCTCTTGTTGCTACACTGTACCAATTATATCACCACATTGTTTTCTCACTGTAAGACTGATAAGAATCTACAAGTGCCCAGAGCCCAAGGGATTTGAACATGCCTGGTGAAAATTGGAAATCAATAGGAGTCTATAATCGCAAGCAAACCACCTCATTTTCATTGGTGTAAAATATGACAGGAATTGTAGAGCTTGTACAGAAGCTGTTGCATGCAGGGCCAAATAATACCCTCTCTCCTTAGTGTACCTCGAGTGTTCCTAGGCTGAAAACACAAGGTTTTTGTTTATCTGTTTAGTTGGTTCCTTTTTTAACATGGTTCTTGCCTATAAGAGAAAAGCAAATTACTCTTTAATTTTAGGCAACCAAAGAATGGTAAAACTTTGTACTGAACCTGTGCTAATTAATGAATATATATATTTTTAATTTACTGGGAATGAAAGAGGACTCGTTTTCTGAATTTGGCACCTCTGTTTATCTGCATTCTTGGTATCATGTGTGCAATTGTTTCCAGGCTATTTAAGTCTGCTTTTCTGTTACTGAGTAATTTAGCAAGAATTGAAGTTTATATAGTTCATGGTTTTGCAGGTTCAAGCTCAAGGACCTGCATCTGATGAGGGTCTTCATGTTGGTAGAGACAGTGCAAAGTACTGAGGCAGCTCGGGGCAGCACGTGGCAGGACTTTACATATGTCCCTGTGTCTCCATATGTGTCTGTCCTTTTTTTTTTTTTTTTTTTTTTAGAGAGATTTTTGCTATAGGGCACGTGTGCTCACTGGTGAGACAGAGAGAGAGAGAGACAGACAGAAAGTGAGAAATCACCCTCCCACCCCCGGGGGAGATGGCCACACCACAATCCCTTCTCCTTCATTCTCTTTTTGGGACCTTGGGCATGCATGCACACATGCCTGGTATGAGTTTTAAGTCACTGGATCCAGGACTTGAACCATGGTCGGCCATGTGGGAGTCCAACAACATAATCATTACACTATCTGTTGGTCCCCATACCTGTCTATCTTACGAAGTTACCGAGATTCAATCATGGGGATCCCTCTCTGATGACCTTATCTTATTCACCTCCCAAAGATCTTGCCTCTTAATACCATACTCAAACTAATTTTTCACCCTCTTAATACCATTGCAATACAATCAAATTTCAATACATGAATTTTGGGGGGAAAATTCAAACACCACCACAGGCCTTCCTGTCAACCACAAATTAATCTCAAATCTGGCTTGAAGCAAACTCCATTCCCAAAGCTAAAAGGTAATTTAGTCCTCAGAGTGATTTAGTTCTTCCCCTCCACTTAAGCAAAGTCTGCCAATTCAACATGAAAATGAAAATTACTATCCACTAGGGGCCAAGCTAAACCAAACATTTAATTTTGTTGCAAATGCCTATTTTGTCCCAATTGAAATTACAAATCTTTTTTTTGTTGTTGTTCTTCCTGGTTTTCAGTCAGTTATGTGATGTGTTCATTTCAAAACCTTCCTTGAGTTTTCTAGTCAGACAGACACAGGTTAGCAATATAATATGCAGCCTTTGTGAACATGAATGCAACTGCTTGTAGAAAGGCAGGTAGTTTACTCAGTGACAGACCCCTAAACACAGAAAGAGATGACACTCTTCAGATAACAGTGACCTTCCTTAAAAGGTTTCTAGAGGTGATTAAGGAACTGGATTCCCAACCATAGTTCAAGTCCCGGACCCAGTGGCTTGAAAATCACAAGATCACATGGGCGTGCATGCCCCAAATCCCAAGAGGCAAATAGAGAAGGAACCGCAGTGTGGCCACCCTCCTGGGGAATGATTTCTCACTTTCCCTCTCTCTGTCTCTATCTCTCTCCTATGCATCCTGGGGAAAAAACTTAACAAATTTTTTTTCAAAATGTAAACCAAGTAGCTTCACAGTACGTTTGGTTTGTTCTGTTTGCTTTTTGAGAAAAGGAGAATGTGCTGAATTTGATGGGTACCCAGGTCAGTTTCCAAAGAACAGTGCCTGGCCAAATTTCAATTTATTCCTAACACTTATGAAAACATAAAATATGCTGCAATGCCATCTCATTAATGAAGAGTGAGTAAAAGTTCCGTTGTCCCTATGGTATTGGGATGGTTCAAACAAGAAGGTTCTATAAATCAGTATGATCTGTTGAGAAACTGGGAACTAACTTGTTAAATCAAGTGAGGGTTACCAGCTGCCAGAGTTCTGTGGTCCTGTGGTCCATAAAATTCAGATTTAAAAAGAAATGGCTCCGTCTACAAATGGCTTTTTTCTACCCGTTTACATTTCCTTACTTCAAGTAAGTGACTTGCTTTTAAGAAAATACTGGCTCAAAAATACAGATGAGGCAAGAAAAAATGGCGAGTGCACTGTTTTACACTCATAACACAGAAATAAATATTTCTTAACCGAAAGGCACACATTGTTCCCCATGGAGTGCAATATGTGCCTACTTGCAGGGTCTTAGATTTTCACATCATTTCTCCCTCCGAGAAAGATTTCTCATTGCAGTGGTATTTGTGTCCTAGGCAGGAAAGAAAGCCTGTTTAATGTTTTTCAATGAGTACAGTTTAAATAAATTATTCTGGGAAACTAGTCTAAACAATTTATTTTTTAATTTAAACACTGTAAAAAGTAACAAAAGAGATAAGCGAATTGTGTTATCTGAGAAACACTGTTTGTTATTGTTGCCTTTCAAGAAATCAAGGGCAATTTCTGCAGTTAAAATCCAGCTAAGATACCCAGAGTGGTAGAGTTCCCAAACTTTAACTAAAATTGTGGGGACCCTATTTACCTGACACACCAAAAGGTGCCTGTTTAATGGGGCGCAATTTCCTACTACATTGATAGTGCTTTTTCTTTTATGGTTCTTATGTAGAAATAAAAATGATAACATAGTCGCTGATAAGAAACTGTATACACTAGAGCCTCTGGTAATTTGTGCCTTGGGTTTAGAGTTCTTGGGATGTCATACAGTGATCAAGTATCTTCTCTTCTTCATGCTTCTGTGACTCAGCTCCAGGATGCTCACCTTCCTGTTGTCTGTGTGTCCCTTGCTGAGCTCTCCGATCATCTACCGGCTCTGCAGTGTGCACGCACACTCCACCCCTGCTCCCAGCCTTCCCCAGCCCCACTGCCTTCCTCTTTGCTTCAGCGCCGCCCTGTCATGGACCTTAAAGAGGAGGGAGGCCCTACTGTGGGCATTGAGGGTAGAGCCCGGATCAAAGGCTGTGAATTGAGTCCCCAAAGAGCTGGAGGCTCCTCAGAGCTCCAAATCTGTCCCTGTTCACCCTCATTGCTGAAGACCATGACCATCTCTTCTCTGAGGTCTTATCATGCCCTCACTACTTTCTGCAGGGGCCTTGAGTGACCTGGTAGGGGACTCCAGGTTACAGGTATAAATAGAGAGCAGGGGGCTGGTACGTGCCTCAGTGACCAGGAGAGCCAGGATGGAGCTGCCGCTGGGGTTTACTTCCTGAGCATCAGGGAAAGCTGTACATTGTATGTCCCCACTGAGACAGAAGAGAGTTCCAAGTGTGTGTGTGTGTGCCTGTTTGTGTCTTTCTAGGCATGGGACACAGGAATATTTGTGTAACCTCTCTACAGCAGTCACCTCTGTCACTTTTAGTCCCATAACCAGCTGGTCATATTCTTCCTCTCAGCCCTCCATCTCAGTCTCTAAGCTTCAGCAACCCCTAGCCAATGAGAGAACACGGTTCCCAGAGCCCTCAGCTCCTCCCACTCCCCTCATCCTGTCCTAGAGCCCTTCCTCTTTCACTCCATTCCTGCTCTGCTCCAGTGGGGTCTCCTCCACCCCTCCATCACTCTTCCTAGGGTTCTGTAGGAAGCAGTCAGGAAGGCACTCCTACCCCCACTCCTTGGCCCTTGCCCTTTTAGAAGATTCACAGACTAATACACTCGTACCTTCACAAATACTGACTTCAGGGGCTCTACCATGGTGCCCCCAGATACCAGGCACTCAGCCTATGGTCACCCTCTTGTAGGCCCTCACTGCGTCCTTTGCCTCTCACAGTGGATGGTCCTTCTTCCCTACCCCACACCCAACCTTCTGTTCCCTACCTAGGTGGCAGGAGCTTGAAGGCTTCCCTTCCATGTCGTTCCCTTCCACAGACACACACACAGAGGCCACTAAATTGTGAATATCTTGTAGAAAAATCCCTATTTTGCAGGGAACTCAGGGGCCTAGTCTCATTTTTTTTATATATATATATCATTGTAAACTGTATAGGTCATTAAAAAATATTACTTGGTTTGAGTTTTCTATTTGCCCAGCAAAGTAGAAGTTTCAACTTGAAATTAAATCATTTTTTTTAAAAAGTTAACATAACATTTATTGCCCCCCTGAATTTGAGGATGGGGATTCAGGTTTTCTACATATGGGAGCCAGAAAGGGACCCTTACACATTAGAAGATAAGTTCTAGAAGGGAGGGATTTATTTGTCTTGTGTACTATCTACACAAGGCATAAAGAAGCCAGTTGATTAATTTGATTAAAGGACTGACTGGATAATGTATGCCATTATTAAATTAATCATTATCCAGTAGAAGGCACAGAGTAAGAACAAATACATTTTGAGGCCAAAAAAGAGAATTTCCTGAACATTAAAGGTCAGGAAACGAATGGGCAACAAACATATTGAACCCCCAGGATGCAAACGTGCTCTGCTACCCAGAGGGCTGTGAGAGGACAGGCAATTTGCTTGAACCTGGGGTGGGATGCGGGTTAGTAGGGGTTAGAGGACATGGGGTAGGAATGCCAAAGACAAAGTCGTTCTCACCTTTATCAAAGTGATGGAAGGGCTGGAAACTTAACTGCTACAACAGGGGACTTTTGAATTTTAGCCTTTTAAAATAACTAATTTGGAAGACTGTTGCAGTGAGGCAGAAATCTTTTTGGCTGCAAACTCTTCTTCTTCAGCCCCTTTTTATTTTCTTTCCTATTTCTCTTTTTAAAAAATGGGAGCCCAAGGCTGGCCCCATTGCTCAGTAGTGAAAGGGTCCACCACTGTTTAAATCCCAACCCAGCAACATAAAAAATATACTAGGCTGCATGTACATGTGTACCCCAAATTCTGACAGGAGGAGAAACAGAGAAAAGGGATTCAGCGTGACCACCTATGGTAGAAAGGGGGTGCTTTCTTCTCTCTCTTTAGTGAGTGCAGATGCCCTCTGTTAAAAAATATAAATAAATAAAGAAAAAAGAAATAAAAAGAAAAAGAAGGAAGAGGGAAGGAAGAAAGAAGAAAGAAAAGAAAGAAGAAAAGGATAGGAAAGGAAAGGACGAGAAAGAAAGAGAGAGAGAGAGAGAAACAGAAATAAAAAATGAACTCATATTCTCCATCATGTGCCTGGGCACCACCAGTTGGGCAGTGGATAACCAATAAAGCTTATAAGAAAAGCGCAAAAAGAAAACTCAAAAAGGCTTTCCAGCCTTCCCTACCACTCAGCCCTGATCGAGACTGCCACAAAACTTTCTCTGCAGCTCTATCACCATTTTTGTCACTGCTCAGCCAGTTGAGCAGGGACCTTTCTGGAGCTTGTGGCCAAAGGCCACACGCAGGCTTTGAAATATTCTGAGAAAACATTGCTACTATCGATTTTCTTCCTTTCTATGAACTCAGACTCCATTCTTACTCCCAGACCCTTCCAAGGGAAATTCATCAATATCTTCTCTTTCATGAGAGAGCAACAAATGATCAAATAATTCATAAGACGAGCTACACCTTGCAACAAGGTATAATTAAAAGGTGTCACATATTTACCAACTGACTCACCTGTAGCCCAGCATATGGGACTAGAAAAATCCTTCACAATGCTGAAAGAATCCAGCTGCCTGCTGAGAAAACCATGTCAGCCTGACAGCGCCTGGCTTAATTACTTCAAACTTAAAATAATTAATAAGTCCCTCATTTTCCAACAGGAAGGCACTTAACACTGCTCAATAAAATAATTCATAGCCTACAGAACTTCCCACAGCTGAAGGAAAGTGTGTGTTTTTTTTTTTTTTTCCCCTACAACTGGGTAATTTATCGGCTACACATGTCATATGCTGTTTCTTGCTGATCCTCCCACAAGGATGGAAGTTCCCATCATTACATTACTTCTAGAGAACCCAGTCTTCCTCAGATGTTTAAGAGAAAGTCTGGCTTTGAACTCTTCCTCCTTACTAAGCCTTCTCACCATCGGCTTCATTGGAAATGGTCTGAGGAGACTTTTAGCCACAAAACTTAAGTATTTGCTTAAAATAAGTGGAGACAGAACATGTGAGGAAGTGGGTGAGTGTCAAGGAAAGGAAATCCTCAAAAAAGCAAATAAGGAAACGCCAGTGAAGGGTGTGGGCCTAAATCTCACCTAGCTCTGGTGGGCTTTCCACCAAGCACCAGTACAGGTGCCTGCCTGAGGTCACAGGTACACGAGGAGCTGAAACTAATTTTTTAATTGTTTAAGGAGAGTTTCTGTTTTGTTTTTGCCCCCCCCCTTTTTTTTTTTTAGTCTGTGAGTGAATTTCTTTCAAGGTTTCAAGGGGAGAAATTTTATTTGACAATGCCTAATGGAAAGGGACAGAGAAAGCTGTAGCTTCTCAAAGATAATGATTCTGATATCTACCCTAAAAGAAGGAAAGTATTGAGTCCACCCTCAGTAGATATGTAAAATATTTTTAGAGAGATTTTTGCTATAGGGCATATCTGCTCACCGGAGAGCCAGAGAGAAAGTGAGAAATCACTCCCCAGGAGGAATGGCCCCACAGCAGTTTTTTCTCCTCCATTCTCCTCTCAGGATTTTAGGCACGCGCTTGCACACGTGAGCACACACACACACTCTCACCTGGTGTGAATTCTAAGCCACCAGGTCAGGGACTCAAACAGCGGTTGAGTACATGGGAGTCCAGCTACAAAACCATTATGCCGTATGCTGGTCCCATAGATAATTTTTAATGGAAAATGTATTGTCAGGAGTTCCATAAGTCTATTTGAGGCAGACAGAGTCAGGTAGAAGACAGGAATAAAAGGCTAAACTGTGTCCATAATGAAAGTAAGGCCTTCACCATGGACAAATTGAGAAGAGCCACCAGATGCCAATGCACTGGTTCCTGGACATTGGTATATGCATGAAAATCATCTCAGAATGTGCTAAAATGCTTAACGTGAGCCCCCCTTCTCCAGAGATTCTGATTCAATATTCTGTAATGAGACTTGGAATCTGCATCTTTAATAAAGACTCTGGATGTTCTGATGCACGTGATCAATAGCCCACATTCAGAGAAACATTGCTGTTAAAAGTGATGCAGGAGGTGGAGGAAATGGCCCAGGAACCATGGATGCTGCTACTCAGGGGAAGCACACGGGGTTATAGGAGGCCAGGTGGTGGCAAAGCAATACTGCAGCTGGACCATATGTTAAAGATCCTGAGTTCATATCCGGAACCTACCTGAGCATGCTGCCATGTGCCTGGGATCTGGGCTAGCTGAGACCGAGTGTGGATTGCTATATGAGGACCCCATTGAGAGTGCCTGCTTCTTGTTTGTTCCTCTCTTTGTCTCTGTCTCTGTTGTTCCCTCTCATGGAAGAAGTAAATGAATTTTTTTTAAAAAAAGGAAGATATTAGGGTCAGCAGGTGGCATGGTGGTTAAGGCACTGGACTTCTGCATGGCCAACCACAGTTCAAGTTCCAGACCTGGCATTTTGCTTTCTCACTTTTTCTCTTTCTGCGTCTCTCTAGTGAGCATGTATGCCCTGCCTGTAGCAAAATTAAAAAATAATAATGATAAATAAAATTAAATAAATAATTCTTTTTAAAAACAGAGATAGGGGACCATCAGTTGGTGTAATGGCTATGTCGCTAGACTCCCACGTGGTCGACCGCGGTTCGCGTCCCGGACCCAGTGGCTTAAAACTCACTCCGGCCACGTGTGTGTGCGTGCCCAAGATCCCGAGAGGAGAACGGAGGAGAAGGGATTGCGGCGTGGCCATCGCCCCTGGGGGGTGAGTTCTCACTTTCTGTCTCTCTGTCTCTCTCTGTATGTCTGGCGAGCACACGCGCCCTACAGCAAAAACCTCTCCAAAAAAAAAAAAAAAAAAGAAAAGAAAAGAAAAGAAAGAAAAAAACAGAGGTAGAAAAAGATTAACAAGCAAATAGAGTTACAGTTATCAACTGTTTCTGATACGAAGAAAAATGTTATCTACACACCTTCCAGACAGATCAGCTGTACATCAGCAGGGGGCAGAGGCAGAGACACTAAAAATTCTCACTTAAACTTGATTTGTTTTAAAATCCTGCTTATTCATTTTTTTTAAGGTTTTTACCATAGGGAGCATACACTCACCAGAGAGACAGAAAGAGACAGTGAGAGGGAAAGTAAGAAATCACTCCCTAAGGAGGACAACCATGCCATTATCCCCTCTCCTCCATTCTCCTTCTGGGATTTTAGGCATACATGCTTATGTGCCCAGCTTCAGTGTCAAGTCACTGAATCCAGGACTCGAACCACAGTCAGACTGTGGGATACCAGCGCCTTAACTACTACACCACCTGCTGCTCCTCTGCTTGTTCTTTTGAGGGAAAAATAATCTGTAAGTAACTGGGGATTACTTTCGTGCCCATGCCCGTTTCCGGGTAAGCCACTCAGCAGTTAATCCATGGGGCTCTCCATACAGATGAGAAATCTCACCTTAGGCAGGAAGATGAAAGCACTAAGGGTAACATCAGAATATAACATGACATTGCTTTAGAGCTGAGTAAGAGGAAGTAAAATTCTGACTGCTCACAGTCTCCTGGTACCCTTTTCATTAGGATCTGAATGTCAAAGTATATACTATTAGCCGAAAAGGGAGAAATCTCTAATTTTGACAGATGTTCGTATTGATAATGATGACAGACCTATTTCCTAGTGTTGTTATGAGAATTAAATAACAAAATTTGATAGAGTATTTGGTACAGGATAAAAGAATGTTTAAAATGTAATTATTCTCACCTTCCTCTCAGGCCATAAAGGCGGTACTATATGGCTACTGTGTACCATTGTGTTCCCAATACAGTCCTTAGCATATGGTTCATGCTCCATAAATACTTCTGGAAAAATGGAAGAAGAAATCTAAAAAGGAAAAAAAAAGAAAAAAAAGAAAAAGAAGGAAGGACAGGTTTTGGAAGACTAGAGAATTAATTCCAAGGCAAAGTATGAGACACAGTCAGAAACCATGTTGGCCTAGACTATGCTATAGTGAACAATAGTGTATATAAACTTACGTTTTGTTCACAAAAATTCCCTCACAGGTCCAAGCAATGAGTCAGGAATCCATCTACATGACATTTGGTGACTCTGGCCTTTCGTCACGAATCTTCCAGGATAACTGTGACAGGAAAAAGAGAGTTGGAGAGGGACCAGCAGTTAGCGTAATGGCTATGTCGCTGGACTCCCACGTAGTCGACCGCGGTTCGAGTCCCGGACCCGGTGGCTTAAACTCACGCCGGGCGCGTGTGCGTGCGTGCCCAAGATCCCAAGAGGAGAATGGAGGAGAAGGGATTGCGGCGTGGCCATCCCCCCTGGGGGGTGATTTCCTGCTTTCTATCTCTCTGTCTCTCTCTGTCTGTCTGGCGAGCGCACGCGCCCTATAGCAAAAAAAAAAAAAAAAAAAAAAAAAAAAAAGAGAGAGCTGGAGAGCTGGGTCTCAGTGAGTGGCACATATCCATGGCTAGAACCCATCCTGTGACCTACCCAACAAGGGACATAGGACATAGAGGACACCATGCTCTAAAGGAGGAGCTGAAAACCTAACACAGCACGGCACTACAACGTCTACGATATCATGCGTCCTAAAACCCAAGTCGGAAGAAAGGCAACTGGCAAAGGATGTGTGGGAACATATAGCCTGAAAAAAATTAACAAAACAAATACATTAAATGATCTGGGTTTCTTAGTTTCGTTTTGTTTTTATTTTTTCAAAATATCATGGAATTTCTCTTAGTATCCATTATGTTCAGGTGCATAGGAGAGCTCTCAAAGAAGCATGATGCAGTGTAATTCAGTTAAACCTTTAAGAGCAAGAGCAAGTTTGTTCTTGCTCTCAGATACACACATGCACATGCACACACACACACACATGCACACGCACACGCAGACACACCCTGTAACACCCACACTTTCTCTCTGGCTAGACTAGAATTCTTCCTACCTACATTAACCTAGGCCTCCAGAGGAGAAAGATGCAAATGATTACTGATATCCAACATGGATGGAGAAGCATCAAGGGCAATTAGGGGGTGATGGATACCCCTGGCAGGTTAACTGCCCTGGAAGAGCCTTCATTCTATCCCACTGCATGAACGAAGCATGACAGCTTTAACTTTGAACTAACTACCAATTGACTTGCACCAGGCCACTGCATGTAGACAAATTATGGCAGAGTTATGACTTTTGGTGACTTTAACGCTCATTCAGATAGCTGCGAAATTCATTCATTAAAATTCATCAGTACCCAGGTCTGGCTAGAATAACTCAGATGTAATCTGTTCATAGTTCATCCCAACACTGTAATATTACTTTAACTGGCAGGATTCTTGGACAATAACTAGTTCTCTTATTTGGTTATCATTTTTTTATGCCTTAGAACTAACATACTCTAGTCTAACACTGTATTCTGACTCACTTCACTGTGATGAAAAGACAGTTTCCAAAATCTCCACAATTTAAAACAACAAACGTGTTATACATTGGCAGCTTCAGTCAATTGTCATGGCTTTGTTCAACTGTCTATTCCAGGACTTAGTAGGGTTAGGGTTATGTTTCAAATTAGGAACTGCTCCTTTTTGAGACATACCACTCTCACAGCAAAGAGAAAAGAGTAAGAGTGCTGAGAGAAATACACAACACCTCTTAAATCTTCTGCTCAGATATAGCATGAATCATGTCTACTCATTTCGGCCATTGGCTAAAATCAGCCACATAGCCACATAGCCAAGAATAGGGAAGGACCTTCCACTCTCACAGGCCACCCTGTAAGGTACAGAACCCAAGGTGGGGATGTATAAAACTCTTATTTTAAGGGGAATGAATATTTGAGAACAATGCAATCTACCACAGTAAGTAACCAATACTGAATCTTTCTCATCTTAATATCCCTAGGGCCTAGCACAGGTGTCCAATGAATATTTATTAAATTGCATTGAATATTCATTGTATTAAATGAATATATCATTTCCGTGTAAGTCAGTCATTTGCAAGAAAGAGTATTTTATCTTTATTTTTATCACCTCTATTATCATCAAATGGTATTTTTTTAATTAGCCATGTATACCAAGTACTTATTCAAACATTCTACAGGTAACAATAGATTTTATCGATTACTTTTAATAGTTTAACAACCTAAAAGAGAAAAATAATAGCAAATAATTCTTTAAAACATATTAGCATACATACTCATTTTTTAACATACAAACTCACACTCCTTTCTGATAATACTGTTGATAATGCCAATCAAATCCTGAAAAAAAGTAGAAGTTGTTTTTTTGAAACTTGTCTCTGAGATTTTAAATTGCATTTCTTTCACTAGAAACACTTTGAGGGGAACGACCAGCGATGATAGGTGAAGATATGAATGATTCCCTTTCTATAACGAACTTAGAAATTAGAAGTTACCTTGAAGTTGATAGTTTTAAAGGCAGTCACTGAAATAGTTACAAGGTTGAAGAACAAAATGAAGATGGCATGTTCAGCTTGGATTAATTCAGAAATATAATAAAAGTTTGGGATGCATTTGGACAAGTGTTTGTTATGCTCCTTTTGGATAAGAGTTCAGACAAAATGAAATTCTGAGACTCTGCCAGCCCCCTCTTAGGAATCTTGGTATGGAGGCTACGCTACAGCACGCTTCGCTATCACAGAAATCACTCATTTTAATTTGCATCCATTTCAGGAGTTGGTCACGGGCAAATTCACACATCCAGAAACTGGCTTTTCCTCCAAGATACCAGTATGCTACACATTACATTACAAGAATCAGTACTAATACCTTTATCCTGTAAAACAATGCAGTTCCCTCCTAATTGCAACTGGAAATTGTACCAAAGTTATCATTTGTGCTCAGTGAGTTTGTGAATTAATTCATTATGCTGTTAAAATCCCAGCGTCTCTTATCACCTGCCGCTTTGAAGACTCTGGTTGCATTAACGGTACTGCCCCATCAGCTGCCAACTGCCTGAGCTGGAGGCAGCTAAGAAGTGAATCCTTGAACTGAGAAATTCCACCTAGGGGAGGAGATGCAGCTTTGACTTGCAAACAGGGCCCAGGAACCCAGCAGAGCTATCTGGAGGACCACCTGAATCATCGATCCATAAAACCATCATGAAAGTCAATGTTTCCTCCAGCACAGATCAGAGTCGGGCTTAGATAAAACGCTGTCGGTAATGATAACCCTGTTCTCTGACTGGGGACAAGACTAAGGGATCGGTCGTGCCTTACTTTGAGGAAACCTTGTGTGAACATGAACCTGAAAATAGGAGTTGCAAAAGCCAAGCAAGCCCCTTGTTTTGAAATTCTTTTCTAAATATATGTGACTTAAACATTTAAAGTTGGATGTTGCCTTTCCAGAAATAAGCTAGTCTCTCTGATTAAAAGAATATTTATTTTCTGCAGTGCCACTGTAAGCCTCATACATTTGCCTGGCTGCCAAGCTAGAATTAATTTGCTAGTGTGCACTGCCTGTCCCGAGATTTCCACGGAGCTACACTCGTCTTTCTCATTAAAATGAATCCTGAAGGCACTTTGTTATTGTTTAGTCTCAGGGAAATATTGACAGTGGTTTTCTTTTTCCCTCCATCAACATCATTGTTTTATAAATGCTAAATGTAAGAGAATTTTTTTGCACACCTTTGAAGTATTCCTTATCAATAATTCATTCAAAATCACACAAGAGCAAAATAGCTGGGTGGTCGAAACAGTAGCAATGTTAGGGAAATCACATCTGCTTTTATATCATCATATTACTGAGATAAAGCTTCCTGAAAGGAGCAGGAACAGCCACTAGTCCATGAGTTTCTCTCTGTGCTCAATTCAGCTGTGCTTTTTTTTTTTTTTTTTTTTTTTTTTTATTATTATCTATTTTTTTATTACATTGAATTACATATAACTTTACAGTGTATTACATTGCTTTTTCAAAAGGGAATGTCATGCATGTCAGTCGCGTGCCGTGGCCGGGACTCTGCCCCCGCGTGCCGTGGCCGGGGTCTGCCCCGCGTGCCGTGGCCGGGGTCTGCCCCCGCGTGCCGTGGCCGGGGTCTGCCCCGCGTGCCGTGGCCGGGACTCTGCCCCGCGTGCCGTGGCCGGGGCTCTGCACCACATGCCCTATCCGGAGGTCCGGCCTTTTAACTCATCTGTAGGGGGTTGTTCCACCAGCATTCCAGATGACAGCGCTGGGCTGTGGGCACTCTCACCTCCAGTTTTGTTTATTGAGATACTTCCTGGAGGGACCAGCAGTTAGTGTAATGGCTATGTCGCTGGACTCCCACGTAGTCGACCCCCGTTTGAGTCCTGGACCCGGTGGCTTAAACTCACACCGGGCGCGTGTGCGTGCGTGCCCAAGATCCCGAGAGGAGAACGGAGGAGAAGGGATTGCGGCGTGGCCAGCCCCCCTTGTGGGGTGATTTCTCACTTTCTATCTCTCTATCTCTCTCTGTCTGTCTGGCGAGCACACGCGCCCTATAGCAAAAACCTCTCCAAAAAAAGAAAAAGAAAAAGACAAAATGCTATATACCACAAACAAACGAACAAACAAAAAAACAACATTAATGACGAGGGGGAAAAAAAAAGAGAGAGATACTTCCTGGAAGAGCTGAGCAGCATTCTACCTTTACCTCATGTCCTGGATAATTTCCTCTTAATATTGGGGTTAGGGTTGTCTTATTTTTACAGTATGCCCACTGGAAAGGGAATTTTTTTCTACTCTCGGAGATTCAAGGCAGAGCTGAATCTATTGCCATTGCTAAATAAATGTTAAATAATAAAAATCATATCATTTCTGCCATGAAGAATATCTATTTAAGAAAAGAAGAATAAAATGGAAACCTATTACACATTTGCCAAAGCTATCTCCTAAGGAACTTGAATATAAAACATCAGACTTCATTTTACTTTTAGTGTCAAGAAAGAGCCATGCTATTTAATTACAGCAACCATAGGTTAAAGAAAACAGCCATTAGCTCTTTTGTTAAAACATTCTTCTACTTTCTTCATTGATTAGAAAGTTAATAATGCCACTGGTTTTCTATGTCAGGCACTGAGTTTTAAAATTACTGAACCTTACTCCTAAAGTCGAAAGTGATGGTAAAATGTTACAGAGAGTGCACATAACAAACCAGGATGTATTTTCTTGACCTTATTAGATATCTCAGAGCTAATGTTTCAGAAACTACAAAAAGGGAGGAGGAATGAGGGGGTAGTGTTGGTTAAGGAATCCTGCTAACTCTTGAAAAGTTTTCTCTTGGTATACTCAGAAACCCATTTAAACTTCCTCTAGGGATTACATGAAGATTCTTCAGTATGTCTACTAATTGCTCAAAAACAATAAAATCATATTTATTTTGAAGTAAATTTTTATTATCACTGTCACCTCTCATGTACAACAAAACCTAATATAACTCTCTTTCTTTTTTTTCCTTTTTCTTTTCCTTTTTTTTTTTTAATAGATTTTTGCGATAGGGCATGTGAGACAGAGAGACAGAAAGCAAGAACTCTCCCCCAGGGGAGATGGTCAAGGCAGAAACCCTTCTCCTCCATTCTCCTCTCAGTATTTTGGGCATGCATGCATACATGCCCCACATGAGTTTTAAGCTACTGGGTCTGGGACTCAAACTGCAGCTGACTACATGGAAGTTCAGTGACTTAACCATTACACCATCTGCTGGCCCCAATCCCCCATAATTCTTTTTCTTGCCCTCAATAAAATCTCTCAATTGCTTTTTGTTTGTTTTGTTTTGTGGATTTTTTTTTTTTTTTTTTTTTTTTTTTTTTTTTTTTTTTTTTTTTTTTTTTTTTTTTTTACTTTTTAGCAGCAATCAAATCTTTCTAGCTCATTTCCTTTAAGTAGATTGGGAAATGAACTTTTGAGAACTTTCAGGAAGTGGCTGCCAGAGGAAAAGAAAGTCAGGTTGACTTTTCACAACTAATGGCTTGAAAGAAAGGTCATCCCAACTATTTATTTAGTTATGGATTCTCAGCAATGACAGGCAGTACTCAGGGCATACCTAACACTAGGTTTCAGAAAAGCAAGCTCTTTCTCTATTTTACCATGTTTAGAAATATAAAAACTCATTAAAGTTGTATAAACTGAGGAGCATCAACAGATTAAAACTGCATATTAACTAAAGAATAAGAGAGGGTCAGCCCTTTTGCACTTGACAGATGATGACTGCAGTTTGAATTCCCCAGCCTAGTCTGCCCGAAGGATGTCGGTCATGCACGCAAATGCCCGAGATCTGACCTGCTGGAGGACAAGGGGAACAAGATCACTGAAGGACCAGATCCTACGGAGGGTGCTTCTCTCTCTCTCTGTCTCTCTCTGTCTCTCATACACACATACTAGCTCTAGAATGAATAATAACAACTAAAAAAATAAGAGACATAAATAATGATCAATCATCAACAGTCTACATTTCTTTGATGAGATATTAGTCTGGTATAGAAAGACATATTTTGATCAAATTCTCTCAAAACATCCTCTAAAATAATAATATTAATAACAATAGCTGTCATTCATTGCATAATTACTGTGAGGTACTATTGTAGAGAAGATTATATAGATATAGAACACAGGTTTTACATCTGTGTAATCTATCTATATGTCATACACCACATAACAATGTTTTAGTCAATGAAGAACCATGTATACAGTGGTAGTCTCATAAGATTATAATCGGCTACACCACATAGCCTAAATTTTGAGTAGGCTATACCATTATTAAATAAGTTTGTGTAAGTATACTATGGCATAATGATGTAATATTTCTCAGAACATATTCTCCCTGTGCTAAGCAACACATGACTGCAGTGTTAGTGTGTATATATATGTAAAATTTCAATATTTACATAAGTTCTTTGACATTGGTATTATTCCCATTTCTCAGTGAAGAAAACCAAGGCTCAAAAGTGTTTTATAACTTCTACATGGTCAAAATAGCAGGACAAGGCTTTGAACCCATGTCTGACTTGAAACTTGTGTTTTTAACCACTACTAGATAATTGGATTATAAAAAATTTTAGTAGTTGATCGAGCAACATTAAAAAAATGTGAAGAGATATTAGTCAGTGCCCCACCAGAGAGATCTCTTGCACACACATTTTCACATTTGGCCTTACTTGGTTCAACATTTTTTTTAATCACCAATTTTATTAAGATCTACTTTTCAAATTTAAATATGACACAAATCTGGAAGAATAGTTAGTTAATTCATTGGATTACTAAATGTGTTTTGACAAAGAGCCTTGTGCAAAGGAATAACAAATCCTAACTAGATATACTTAATAAAAACAAGCATAAAGGTGAAGACCTATCTTACTCTTGATCACAGTAAGGAAAAAAAATCTTGCAGATTTTAGTTGATGACAGAGAACATGATAATACTGCCCCCAAATTAATGATCAAGTGCATTATCCAGATGGGAGGTAAACAGTTGCATCATACTTTGTAACTATCAGGTAATACCTACAATGTGAAAGGACACCAGAATGTGAAACAGACTGCAGGGATGTTGGGGGTGGGTGTTATTTGCAATTTTCATCAATGTTAGGGACAATATCAGATTCAGTTGAAGGAACTTCCTGGAATAAAATAGGCTAGGGCTTCTTCCTTCTGATAGCCGTCACCAGATCTCAATCAACCCATACTATCTATCTGATGTGGTAGACCTTTAGCTATTCAGAAACTTTAGCTACTGTGTTTTTTTTTTTTTTTTTTTTTTTTTTTTTTTTTTTTTTTTTTTTTTTTTTGAGAGGTTTTTCACTATAGGGCGCGTGCACTCGCCAGACAGACAGAGAGAGACATAGAGACAGAAAGCGAGAAATCACCCCCCAGGGGGGATGGTCACGCCGCAATCCCTTCTCCTCCATTCTCCTCTCGGGATCTTGGGCACGCACGCACACGCGCCCGGCGTGAGTTGTAAGCCACCGGGTCCGAGACGCGAACCGCGGTCGACTACGTGGGAGTCCAGCGACATGGCCATTACGCTAACTGCTGGTTCCCGCTACTGTGTTTTGAAAATGCTTTCCCGGGGACCGGCAGCTGGTGTGGTGGTTAAAGGCACTGGATTCCCACATGGATGATCAAGGTTCAAGTCCTTGACCTGGTGGCTTGTTTTCTCACTTTCCCTTTCTCTCTCTCCAAATAGATTAAAAAATAGTAATAAAAAATAAAGATAAATAAATAATTTTTCAAATCTTGTTAAAAAAGAAAATGATTGGGAACCAGCAGTTAGCGTAATGGCTATGTCGCTGGACTCCCACGTAGTCGACCGTGGTTCGTGTCTCGGACCCGGTGGCTTACAACTCACGCCGGGCGCGTGTGCTTGCGTGCCCAAGATCCTGAGAGGAGAATGGAGGAGAAGGGATTGCGGCGTGACCATCCCCCCTGGGGGGGTGATTTCTCGCTTTCTGTCTCTATGTCTCTCTCTGTCTGTCTGGCGAGCGCACGCGCCCTATAGTGAAAAAAAAAAAAAAAAGAAAGAAAATGCTTTCCCGAAAATTCTAATACATTGCTACACATTTTGTATCTTAACACTTTCTCAACCTTTTTTTAATATCCCAAGTAAGAGCCATTTATCTACATTTATTAAAGCTGTAAAATAGAAATGTACACTAAAAAATTGTATATTAGGAGAGAGATGTCAATATATCTTTTCTAGGGACCGGCAGTTAGCGTAATGGCTATGTCACTGGACTGCCATGTAGTCGATCGTGGTTCAAGTCCCGGATCTGGTGGCTTAAACTCATGCCGGGCACGTGTGTGTGCGTGCCCAAGATCCCGAGAGGAGAAAGGAAGAGAAGGAATTGTGGCGTGGCCATCCCCCCTGGAGGGTGATTTCTCACTTTCTGTCTCTCTGTCTGTCTTTCTGGCGAGCGCACGCGCCCTATAGCCAAAAAAAAAAAAAAAAAAAAAAAAAAAAAAAAAAAAAAAACTTCTTCCCTCCCCAAAAAAAAAGCTTTTCTATAGAGTGGCCAGAATTGAGCAACAACTTATGCTTAAATATCCTGACACTAAATCAGAAAGTGAAAAACCAGGACTTGAAATAAACGTTGTGATAAAATGGTTAAAAGCTAAGAATTTAAAGCTAGACAGATCTTGTTTGAATTTCTACATTGTTCTTTGCCAGACTTTTGACCTTGGTGGGCTTAGGGATTTGGTTACTTAGTAGCTTCTTTAAGTTTAAGGTTTCTCATTTGCAAAATGAGGCAGTTATTGTTCCTCAACCTAAATCTCAGCTCCATCTCTTCTAGCCAGGCAATTTAAGGTAACACTTAATTTCTAAATCTGCAAAATGGCACAACAATAGCATCTACTCCATAGGGCTACAGAGAAGAATGAGTTCTTATATGCAAAATGTTCCGGTGGTGGCTTATTAACTTTCAGTAAATCTTAGCGATTAATTACCCTGTCTTCGCAATGGATATTACATAATCTGTTCCATCTATTTTACAGAATTCTCATAATAATCAAATTGTATTGAATTCTGCAAACTGAAACTCAGAGTATTAGCTAGTATTTATACTGTTATCAGCCAGGAGTCCATAAAGCTTTTGCAAAAACTTAAACTTAGAAATTTAATATTTCTAGTTGGGTGAAGTTAGATCATTTATCAGGTGTGTTAGAAGACTTGCAATGAATCCCAAAATGTATTACTAATAATTTTGCATTTATATTATAAATATATTTTAAGAAATTCACATTTGCAAGACACATCAGGAAGAATCCAAAAGTTGAGACTTTCAAAACAATATTTTTTTCTTTTTAACTTGCTATAGGGTGTGTGCTCTCACTATAGACAGAGACAGACAGAAAGAGAAAGTAAGACAGCATCCCCTGCCCCCTCTACCAGGGGAAATAGTCATATCACAATCTTTTCTCCTATACTCTCCTCTTGGAATTTTGGGCAAAGCACACACATGTGCCCTGAGTGTTTTCCAAGTCTCCTGGTCCAGAACCTGAACTGTGCCATGTGGGATCTAGCTGCCTTAACCACCATGCCATCAGCTTGCTCTTAAAACATCAACCTTTTTTTTTTTTTCAGGTTTTTGCCATAGGGTACATGTGCTCACCAGACGGAGAGAGACAGAGACACAGAGAGAGGGAAAGTGAGAAATCACACCCAGGGTGGATGGCCATGGGGCAATCCCTTCTCCATTTTCCTCTAGGAATTTTTCAAAAGAATTATTTTTATTTAACTTTATTTATTTATTTATTTATTTTACTTTGACCATAGAGGACAGAGCAAGAGAGAGAGAAAGTGACAAAGCAAGTGGCCAGATTCGGGACTTGAATCTCAGTTGGCCATGTGGGAGTCTTGAGCACTTAACCACCACACCACCTGCTGGCCCCTCTCCTCTCGTAATTTTGGGCATGCCTGCACATGTGTCTGGTGTGATCCTTGAGCCATTGCATCTGGGACTCGAACAACAGTTAACTATATGGTAGTCCAGCACCTTATACACTATGCTACCTGCTGGCCCCAAAACAAATTTTAAATAAACTTCATTTTCAGGCTTCCAATAGAGAAAGAAAACAATTCTTTTTAGTTGACTTGATTTGCTAACCTGAGAAGACAGAAATAATTGGTTCACAGAGAGTAACAGCTCCAACGAGGTCCCAGAACCAATGCTAGCAGAGATCATTTGATATCCACTGCTGTCTGAGTCATTTTCTAAAATATGACATCGAGATGCACTTTTGAAGTTGATCTTACTATTTCTTAAGCTTCTAAGATAAATTTCTCAGTATCTACTGTTTAATCAACAGCATTTCAAACTCATGTTTGAATTCCCTTTAGCATTTCAGCAACAAATCGACTACATTTTTTTCTTCTGTTCTCCTATTTCACATACACAGCTCAAAAACTGAAATTCACTGATACAACTAAAATGCATGAGGGGCAAATTCTTATGTGTATAGAATAGTTCTTCTAAACTTTGCAAGAGAAAGTCTTGTACTAAAAGCATCTTAAAGAGACTTTTTAAAAAATATTTTTATCGTGGTACCCAACCAATGAAAAGTCATACTGTCTCAAATTTATTGGATTTACTGAACTGTGTCTTCAAAGAAAAGGTTGTTTTATGAAGGAAAGGAACTAGCTTTTCTTTTTTCTGATCACAAGATTATCTAGTTTGAAGTGAACTGTTATCTTGAAATAAATGAGAAGCAGCAATAGAAGCTAAGTGAAAACCCAGGAGACAGTGTTTGCTTTGAACTGGACTTGGAGGCAACATTATTCAATGTGTGAATGTCTGGCAAGACCATCAGACAGGGTCTCTTTCGGTGCTGTGAAGCATGGTAAATCCACGACCTATTTGATAGCCATCAAAGGTTCCACAAAGGAAATTTGTTTTCAAATGCCTTGGGGTGTTGATGATGCCCTTAATTTCACAAGGACCAAAAAAGGGGCAGAAATAAAATTTCCTTTTTTTGGTTTTTCAGCTATACAGTTATACAAGTACAGTTACATTTCTCACAATCACCTCCTAGTAGATTTAAAAAAAAATCAACTGGTCATTAGGAAGGGAAGTAGGTATATAAAGGATATTCCTAACAAAGACCCTCAAGTGGGCAATTTAAAGCAAAGAACAGTCATAGAGCAAAGGCTCATAAAGACTTTTTTATCCATAAGAAGATAGGTATTTCAGATGTTTGGTCTACTTTTAGAACGATGTACAGTTAATCTGAGATAATCTATCTGTAAGAAAATGGAAGTTTAGACTATTTGAGACTGAAGATGGGTTATGCCACTTAGATTCGCCAGCCCTTTACTACCACAAGAATGAGTCTATTTATTTCTTAAAAAGAAGGAAAAAGAGAAGTCACAGCTACTCCAAAACCATATATCCTACTTCTTCCTGATAGCCACTCTATGAACCTGACTTTTAAACTGTTAAACTATCCCCAGGAGTTAGATCATGTGGCTTTACAACAAAAAGAAAAATCTTCAAAATTATCTTTTTCTTTTATGAAGACAAAATGCCCTCTGAAAAAAGAATCCTACAGTTCCATTTCCCCAAAAAAGGTAATAGTATCTTGAATGTAGGAAATACCCACTCCAATGCTGTAAAAGACAGTAACAGAAGTTTTCCCCAAATAACTTTTCAAAGAAAGAAAGACAGAACTGTCATATATACTTCTCAGTAAGAAAAGAAAATAGTATTTCCACTCAAGGTAAAAATACTGTGATTGGGCCCAATTTAAACTTGGACTTCCAACAACATTTTTGCTCCAGGAAATAATATATTAAAGAATGAAAAGGATGCCAATTTAAGACATCGACATTTAATTCTCATTACCAAAATTATAATTATAGAAGGGAGGACTTCTAAAATTAGGACCCAAAATAACTATTGAGCTGAACTCATTTTCAAGGGGAGTACTGAGCATTTAATTAGGCTATTTCTGCAAGGAAAAAACTGGTAAATCAATATAATCTAATAAGCTTTGGGCCAGGGCAAGAGCAGAGTGATCACAATTGCTTGCCATGTGTTTACTCTTCAGGCCTTTTATTGGGCAAGTTCCACTAAAGAACAATACAATCCAAGGGAAAGGAGCAGAGAGAAGATTTTTAATGGGAGAATTCTGGCTTCAGGACACTATTTTATATATTGAAGATATATAAACCTTCCTTGAAAATTCTCCTTAACTCTATAGTTTGAGCTTCATACGTTTGATAAATGGTTGTTTTTTCTCCAACCTATTAAACAGAGAGAACAGGATGACCTAAACATTCATGATTTGAAAGTACAATATGTGAATCTGTGAAAGTTTGCAGCTTTTCTGACTTGATTCACTACAGTACAAAGAGCAACTGACTTATATCGCAAGAGGAAAATATTCTTAACTTTAAATAACTCACTTAGCTTCTCTAGGTCACATTTTTATTGTTTATAAAACAGAAGAGTTTGGTTAAGTGTTTTCTAACCTTCTTTGTTTATTGGAATACATATACACTGACAAAGAAAAATTCTTTTGACACTTATGAGGGAAGTCTTTAGTCAAGACCATTGCAATAGGTGTGTGGCAATAGGTGTCAAGACTATCACAACCCACTCCATTTCACTCACAGTACAGCAAAGGCAACTGGGAGTGTAGGGTTACTGAGCAGAATGAGGATGTCAATGGATGGAAAATTACTAATAGGAAACATCAAGGATGGGGATTCCTGCTATACTAACTTAATAGGACTCTTGCTGAAGAACAGCCAGGATTGTCACCTATCCCGGGTGAGGAATGAAGATCACAATCAGATATCAAGAGTGGGAAATTCTCCCTATCCTGATTTATGAGGATCAGCAAGGACAGGGGACAAGGTCAAAGACTAGCAGAGAAGGGGGCTCAGAGGATCCTGACTAAAGTCGAGTGAGAGAGTCTTTGTCAGTCCTTGCTCTGGTTCAAGAAGAGACTTTCTTTCCTCTGACCAATGTAAGTTCATTTCTCATCCTTCTTTTCATTGAGGACCAGCTGAACCATCTTTTGGGACTTAAGACTGGGTTGTCGAGAAAGTCTTGAAGCATTTTTGCATAAAAAACATAGACAAATCTAGCATGACTCTCCCAACAACCTAATAGTAGAGGATAATTGCCAGATGTTGAAAACCATCAGGTGTTTCTTTGGAAAGAAAAAGAAATATAAAATTAGCGGGGCAGAGCAGACTACAAACCCAGATCTGAGTCCAGAGAAGCCGGTGGAGATTTCTAGAATGCCAGTTGGATTTAAAGCATTTCTAGATGGTGCAGTTAGGACAGTGTGGCAATTGAAAGATTTTTCTGATTTGCAGTTTGAATATCTTTGGTGGAGGCATAGACATTGGTGTTGCAGTCACGGTTATATCCCGGGACAGAGCATGGACAGGCCAAACTTCAACTCACAGGGTTTTATTAGATAGTCCTTGTAAGGATCTGAGCAGGCAGGTTTTAGTACTATTATAGTCTCTCCGTGCGTTTCTGAGACAATTCCTTTTTGTTGAAGACAAGGCACTCTGTCCTATAGCTGACTGCAAACACTTTCAGGAAAGTACTGGAGTAATCAGTAGCCATCTGTGATTGACGAAAGATTTATTAATAAAATGGCCATGGTTAAAGACACGATGAGAGTCTGCACGATAAAAATATTTATGATTTCTGTAACGTACTGTTACAGTTTGGATACGTCTCCTCTAGAATTCATGCATTGAGCCACTGCAACAGGACTGAAAGAAAACTGATTCGGTTATGGTGTGAAAAGGTAGCACCTTTAGGAAGAGATTACAATTAAGGTCATTAGGGTAGGGCTCCCACGATCAAGTTCTGTGGGATTTTAAGGAGGGGGAATGATACTTGAATAGAGAGACTCTAATGGACATAGTCACTCTGCTCTGCTCTTGCCCTTGTGACATGATCAGGATTCTATAAGACGCCCAATGACATGGCCCTGGACCTTGCACATCCAAACCATCAGCTGAATAAATACCTATTCTCTTAAATCATCCAGTTTCAGATGTTTTCTGTCATGAGCAACAAAGAAAACTAAAAAAAAAAAAAAAACAACACACTATAATCTCATTTTTATTTATTTTTATTGACAGAGGATGTATGCTTTTGCAAAAGAGAGTGTGAGAGAGCAAAAGCATCCTCAGTGGAGCTTGTTCACATCACAATTCTTTTGCCTTCATTTATCCCTCTTTTCAGGAATTGGGGCACACATGTACATGCACCCAGTGTGTTTTTCAGCTGCCAGAACCAGGACTGAAAGCTGACTGCAGTCAGCTGTGTGAAGTCTGGTTTTCTATGCAAAGCACTTAACCTCTGTGCTACAGTGCTGGCCTGATATAATATTTTACAATAATAACTGGAATTATATCTAATAACATTATACAAGGCATATTACAGATAGCAAGGGTATTGAAACATTTCTAGGGAGTATGTAATGTCAAAAATATTTTTATTGATAACATTTACCTATTCAAACATAACCTAGGAAAAGATAATCATCTCGTCTTATTTGACAATGTTTCCCATAATAATTTGACATATCAAATAAACATAATTACTATTTTATAAGTATTTCTCTCTACAGAATGAAAGAACAAACCCTCAGATTTTTTTGAGGAGTTCTCAGAAAAATCTCAAGTCATTTTGAGATCAACATTTCATTTAGGGGAAGGCAAAATGATAAAAATATCAAAACATTTGAAGATGTAACTAAGTAAGATCCTAGGTCACTGAGAAACAATACTTAGCTACCTATTTAATCAAAAGGATAAAAAAGATTGTAAAAGTAACTACAGGAGGTAACATGATTGTGAAAACTTAGTTCTATTAAAAGTGGGAGATTTGATTCTCTTAAATAGTCATAGACATAATAAAAGCTAACATGAAGCACAGAAAATTATTCTAAGACACAAAATCATTGTTTCTATGGTGAATTACTTAAAAGGTAAAGAAAAACTTACAGTATTTTATTAAAAGGAGATCAACAGGGCTGGTCTTGCAGTGCACACTGGACAGAAGAAGCAGGATCCCACATGACCCATAAGGGTTTGAGTCCTGGGACCAGCAGTTAGCGTAATGGCTATGTTACTGGACTCCCACGTAGTCGACCGTGGTTTGCGTCCCGGGCCCGGTGGCTTGAAACTCATGCCAGGCGCGTGTGCGTGCGTGCCCAAGATCCCGAGAGGAGAATGGAGGAGAAGGGATTGCGGCATGACCATCCCCCCTGGGGGGAGGGTGATTTTTCGCTTTCTGTCTCTCTGTCTCTCTCTGTCTGGTGAGCGCACGCACCCTATGGCAAACAACCTCTCCAAAAAAAAAAGGGTTTTAGTCCTGGCCCCATTGGCTTGAAAAACACAGGTGTGTGAGCATGATCAGAATCTTGATTTTCTCTCACTCTGTCAAACATACATACATACTCTCTGGCATTTAAAAAATAAAAGGAAAAGAAAGAAAAAAAGACCAATAATCTAAGAAAACTTTGTCCCCCCCCAAAAAAAAAATCTTTATAATAAATCTAATAGATCTATTCAATCTTTTGTTTTTGTTTGAGAGGTTTTTGCTATAGAGCGCATGCGCTCACCAGACAAACAGAGACAGACAGAGAGACAGAAAGCGAGAAATCACCCCCCAGGAGGGATGACCACGCCGCAATCCCTTCTCCTCCATTCTCCTCTCGGGATCTTGGGCACGCACGCACACGCGCCCAGCGTGAGTTTTAAGCCACCGGGTCTGGAACGCAAACCGCGGGCGACTACGTGGGATTCCAGCGACATAGCCATTACACTAACTGCTGGTCCCTCTATTCAATCTTAATCTGTTCTTTTTAAAATTATTTATTTAACTTTATTTATTTATTTATTTATTTATTTATTTATCTTAATTAGACCAGAGAGGGGCAGAGAGAATAAGTGAGAAAGCAAGCCTCCAGGTCCGGACTGGAACCACTATGGGTCATGTGGGAGTCCAGCGCTCTCAACCATCCTACCACCTGCCGGTCCCCAATCTTAGTCAGTTTGACCGTATGAGATAAGATTTCGTTTCTAATATTCCTTTTTCATAAACCTTCTATTACTTTTTATATTTCTTCACTTTTGTCCTATATTTTCTTCTTTCTCATTGTAGCACAATTCATTTTTTTTTTCTTTTTTTTTTTTTTTTGGAGAGGTTTTTGCTATAGGGCGGGTGCGCTCGCCAGACAGACAGAGAGAGACAGAGAGATAGAAAGCGAGAAATCACCCCCCAGGGGGGATGGCCACGCCGCAATCCCTTCTCCTCCATTCTCCTCTCGGGATCTTGGGCACGCACGCACACGCGCCCGGCGTGAGTTTAAGCCGCCGGGTCCGGGATTCGAACCGCGGTCGACTACGTGGGAATCCAGCGACATAGCCATTACGTTAACTGCTGGTCCCGTACAATTCATTTTTTTAGAGGTTTTTGCTATAGGGCGCATGTGCTCAACAGAAAAAGAGAGACAGAGAGACAGAAAGTGAGAAATCACCCCCAGGGAGGTTGGCCACACTGCAATCTCTACTCTATTCGCCTCTCGGGATCTTGGGCATGCATACACGCATGCCTGGCATGAGTTTAAGCCACCAGGTCCAAAACTCAAACCATGGTCGACTACATGAGAGTCCAGAGACATAGCCATTATACCAACTGCTGGTCTCAAGTCATTTTATTTTAAAATCAAATGATTCTCTTTTTCCCTTAACAGAAGTTAATCTTATATACCTTGTCTACTGTGTATGTGTGTTGTTGTTCCTCGTATTATTTTTAGTAGTTTTATTTACACATATTGATTATAATTTTTAACCCATAGCAACTTTTTTCTTTTTAACAAAGAATACTAAGAAGTAGACTATTGTGAATTATCTATCACATACCAGGATTCTGTAGCAGACTAGAAATTTTTACAACTGTATCATCACATCATTTTTATGCCTCTTCATAGTATAATTTTTCAATGCTGCAAAAAGAACATGTGTATTAACAGACATGTATACTTAGCCTCTCTCCACCTTGTAAAAGTAAGAAGCCAGTGACCAGCATATGTGCACGTGTGCCTGAGATTCTGGGAAGAGAATGGAGAATGGAGGAAAAGGGATTGCAGCATAGCCATCCCCACTGGAGGTTGATTTCTCACTTTCCCTCTCACTGTATCTGTCTGTCTCTCTCTTTCTCTCTGGTGAGTGCACGTGCCCTAAAGCAAATATCTCTACAGAAATAAATAAATGAGCCAAAGTACATAAACTAATGTAATAAATATTTCAATAGTTTTACTTGGAAATTATTTGTGAATACCTATTATTTACTTAATTTAACACAGATCAAAGGTTGTGATCACTAAAAAGATTTTAGGAACTATTTCGGAGTCAATATTATAAAATGTAACTATTGTTGAAACTCTCTTCATATAATTTTTATTCCACTTACATGAATTTAATACATATGTTCTTAACAATTATGCTTAGAGTATTCATGAAAATTTTAAAAGACATTAAACAAAGCTAACCATCATGTCAAGTTACTTTCCTGTTAACTATTATGACAGCAAATACACATCAGACAAGTGTCAAAAAAAATCTCCTAAAAATGTTAAATACATAGGTTTATGTTTATTTACTACTGTGTTTGATATAAATCAGGTCAGCCATATTCACTTTTTTGCATCATTACTTGTACACTTGTTCTTAGGTTGATTTATAACTTTTATAATCTTAAATGTCTACTTGATATATTATTACCTTATTTGATTAGGAAGCTCAAGCAGAATAAAAATACATGCTCAGGGGCCAAAAGGTGGTGCTGCAGTAAAATGCAATGCTCTGCAAGGCTGACCCACAGGAGAAAGTTCTAGGTATGCATCAAGAGACCTCTCTGAGTCACAGGGCATGCATATGCCCATGATCCAGAGCTGGTTAAAGCTGGGGACATAGAGACTCTGTTGGGGGTTCTTTCTCTCTCTCTCTCTCTCTCTCTCTCTCTCTCTCTCTCTCTCTCTCTCTCTTACTCCCCTCTCCCTTTCTCGCACTCATGGGAAAGATAACATTTTTTTAAAAAGTGTGCTCCTGTTATACTTAATGTTGATAATTCAGATAATTTTATTAAACTAACAATACCCAATTAGTCTTACTCAAATTCATGAACTTGAAAAACATTTCGATAAGTTGTTATATTCCTTGGAGGTCTAGGAATATTTAACTTACATAAATACTTATTTATTTCCAAACCAATTTGAGTAAAGCTTTTTTAAGGGATTTTATAAATTAATTTGGTAATACCATCTGGAGGCAGAAAAAAAATCACATATATGTAACATACATACATACATACATGAACATACAGACACTAATGGAGACCTTAAAGCATCCATTCTAAATGTTATCAAATCACAATAATACAAAGCTCACTGCTTTACATAAAACAGTGGGCTCATCTTTGCTCTCTTTATAGTTTTTATTTGAATTGTGATTTTGGCAGATGGATCAATAAAGATTACCTGTTTAATACGATAGCTAATGCTTTTTATCATCATTAATGGAGAAGACTTTTAAGACTTTCATTTTCATCTTGATATGTAACTTTGTGGAGGCTGTGGAATATATTTTGAATGAGGGGCCTTTTGGAAATATCAAATGATTGTCCAGATGTTTCCAAAGCCCATCCGAGTGGATAAAATATCTAGCTGGTTCCAAGTTAGACTTTTTCCCCCCTCTTTTCAGCCTCAGATGATTGCTTTTGGGAGCTACTGTGTCCCCGGAGAGCCTCTTCTGGAGTCAGAGGACCTAAAGTTCAAGTGACTGTAGGGAGTCGAAGGGCTTGGAATTGCAGGGAGTTAGGATAGGAAAGGAAAAGTCTGGTGGGGGATACACAAAGAAATGGAGGAAATGGGGATTTAAAGAGGGACATATCAAAGAATTCAAGGTAACTGAAGGGAAGATTGAAGTTGGTAAAAGAAGAAAAGAAAAGCAGCCTTAGTTGAGCCAGTGTGAATAGATCATAAGTTTCCCAAAGAAGTGAAAGAAGTTCCAAATTATCCTTAGTAAAATCATGCCTACAAGAAAAGAGGCAGAGAGAGTTGGCAGAACATACGGTCGGCAGGATTTTGAGAAGACAGGAGAGTTTCAGTAGACTAAGTAGTTGCCATGGGAGAAGTAGGATCAAACAAAGAGACCAGAAAGGCCTCACAAAGAGTCAAAAAAAAAAAAAAAAAATTCCAGCCAAGAAGTCAGGGAGTGAATCCCCACTTGAAACAAGGAGCTAGGAAGAACTTCCAGCCCAGGAGGTACCTTTCAAATAAAGAGGCTTCAGAGAGTCTACTCAGAATCTTAAGAATCAAAATCTGTTCCTACCACACTTCAAGAAACTGCCATCCCGAGCACTGGCTCAGGAGTCGTCTCGCTAATGGCTCCCTGATCAATCAGTCAGGCGGGAAGACCAGGGCTTCAAAGGTGCGCACTTGGGGTCCTGCATGAGAGGTCAGGGGGTCTAATGATAAATCTGATTCTATCCAAGTTCTGGCACTATACCTGTTAAAGAAAACCAGAGACAGGCAGTAGTTAAAGCAGGAATAGGAAAAAAAAAAAAAAAAAAAAAAAAGGAGTTTACTCAGAAACTTTCTCAATAGGAGAAAGAAACCTCAGAACAGAACTGGGTTCAATTCTGAATTCCGCAAAGGAGAGAATTATAACCAAGGACTAGAATGAGGAGGTCAGTGGATGAAAAATTACTAAGAGGAGACATCAAGGATAGAGAGAATCATGCCATATGAATTTAACAGGATTCTTGCTGAAAACAAGCAGGGTAGCCAGATGTCAAGGATGATACCAAGGGTAGAAAAGTCTCCCTCATGTAACATAGCAGGGTTCTTGCTACAACTGGGCTATGAGGCACAGCGAGGACAGGGGTCCAAGTCAAAGCCTAGCAGAGAAGAGGGCTCAGAAGACCCTGACTACACTTTGGCCAGGGAGAGAGTCTTTGTCAGTGTGAACGGTGGAGAACTGAGGCAGACAGGAGATAGGAACTGCAAGAACGACTGCACTTCAACATTAGAAATATATTAGGATAGGACTCAAATGAAATGCTGCAAATGGAGAATTTTTTTTTTTTTTTTTATTTTTATTTATTTTTTTTTTTACCTGAACCACAGGCAAAATTTGGACGAGGTCAAAACTCAAATGAAAAGAGGCAGTAATGAGTCTGTTAAAACCTGAGCTCACAGCTCAGTCACCAAGAGCACATCAGCCAGAGAGTTCCTTTGAATTCCAATAACCTGTTATCTGGGTCAAATTAAAAGTTTTAGACCTATTAAAGAACACCACAAAATTGAAGAGTGAGCGAACACATGAGAATAAATCAGAGGTATCTCTAAACCATGAAAATGTGGGCACGCAACTTACCTACAAATCCCTTTTATAAAACTGGAGAGTTTTATTTACACTAAAACCTTTTGCCATGATTGGAGGAAAGAAATCCTGTTGTAAACTCAAATACTGAAACCTGCCCTACGTATTACTATCGTCAGATCTCTGACTCACCACTGCCAATGTATTTTCAACTCCCCAAATTAAGACAATCTATAAAGAAATGTTCATTTATTAGCAACTTGTGTTTGACAGTTTATTTCATGTCAGCCTCCAGCTTTCCTTTGCAGGCTTATTTGCATAATGTGTTATTATGTCTAAATGGAAAACTAAATGCCTCCATGTGGTCTTTAAATGACAAGTGCTTGTCAGCTTCATGCAATATTCAGAAGTAATAGATCCAAATCACAACAGCACTCAGTGAGATGTTAAAAAAAACTTGTTGTGTATCCTTCCTTGACAAATTTACACTTTGGTACAGAATTGTCAATTAGATATTCCATGTGTTAAACAGTTTAGTTCAACTGTGAAGGAATTTACTGTAGCTTTATTCTACAGTGTTCTAAGTAATTACAATTCACATTACAATATTTTTATTATTATTTCCAAGACGCTCAGGGAATAAGCTCCAAATGACCTTGGCAAGATAGCTCTAAGAACTCCTGTTTAATTATTTTAGAATACATGAAATTTTATGATAATGTTTTTAAGAACTCTGCAAACTCTATTGTGGGAATCTAAAATTCCTTTGGTCTCAGACTTGATGTTTTAAGACCAGCAAAAAACGGTGCCAATTTTTGTTCTTTAACAAGAAACATACTATCTTAAAGGAGTCTTTAGTGCATTATGATTTCCCCCCTGCATATATTCAGTATAGTCCTCATTTTAACGTACTGATTCAACATTTACATTTGACTCAACATTAGCGCTAACAATTGAATTCATGAAACTTTCTCCACATAAGCCACTAAAAAGAAGTCATTTTGTCTCGAGGGCCTTTTCAATCGAGAGGCAACAAAGACGAGAATGGAGCTATAAAACAGACATTCAAACAGCCTCTCCAGCTCTGAGCTGTCTTCCTCTCCTCTCACTAGATGCTGCTACACAAAAAGCTCAAGCCTGAAGTTGTGGGTGATTCTCAGCAGACAGGATCCTGGAAGATTCCCATAAAAGAGAAACATAAAAAGATTGTGGAGGCCTGAGGCCCCTGCTTTAGGGATCTCAGGGATCTTCAACCAAGACAGAGCAGGGTTGAGCCTCCCATGGGGAGACGTGATTGACCTAAACTCCAAGGAAAGGGAAGAGAAGGAGGCTTGGTTGGTTTAATTTATGTGCATCACTCAGACATTCTCCATGAACGGAATGGCCAGAGATGGAATGAGAGAGCTGACAAGGTGACTGATTTCCCTGGTGGATCCCTCAGGACATAGTTGATTTGGGACTTTGAATGATGAGAGTCTGTCCAGCAAGCACCAGTTGGTGGGAAATGTGCTTTTAGGGATGTTTGACCCCCATCCTGACCCTAGAAAGTGATGATGTGTTCAATAGGTTTTGTTTGGAAGGCCCGGAGACTGGTGATGGATGGCAAATGTGTGGGCAGAAGCTGACCTCAGAATAACAACAAGGACCCAGTGAACCCGGATAATAGCCTATTGAAGTCAGTTCCTAAGAGACCTCAAAATGTAGTCACAGAGAAGGAATTCAAAACAGTGTGATGAAAAGTAAGCTGTTGGAGAGACTGATTTACAAGAGGGAAAAAAGAATTGATGCAGAACTGCGGGAATCATGGAAAGTTGAATATAGAAGTTAGCTTACAGATATGCTTGGTCTAGTCTCTTAATTGCAGACAACAAAAGAGAGGCCCACAGAATGGAGTTACACAGTGATTTATCCAGCTGCTTAATGGCAGAGTTAGACCTCGATTCAGTCATTTAACATTTAGTCATGGTTGCTTTTACCATGTCTTGTTGAAGAAATTATGTTTACCCAGGTTCTCTCTAATACCTTAGTCATAAATTAAAATAGATTTAATGAACAGATAATAAATCTAACCCAGTTCCAGTTCCAAGATGTTCTTGGCAGTTTACTTTTTGTTGTTAACATTTTTACTAAGATTAATATTAGTAACTATTATAATCATAGTATCAAAAACAAAAAAATATAAAGACTAAATGGCAAATGAAGTTGCTGTCTTCTTGAAATCCCATTAAATGTCTCTGATTATGGTACATATCTGCTCCATTCTTCTTTTGGCAGAACAAGAACATAACAGTCATTTATTAAAAATTCAGCCAAGGCTAGCCAGTGGCACAGTGATTAAGGAAGCAGGATCTCACATGACTGTGTAGTTCGAGTCCCAGACCCACTGAAAAATATACTGGGCACATAAGCATGCATACCCAAAATCCCAAAAGGAGAAATGGAAAAGCGATGGTAGTACGATCATCTTCCATGGGGAGATGCTTTTTAAATTTCTGGTGAGTGCATGTACCCTCCAGCAATTTTTCTTTTAATTCAGCCAATAAAATGTGTATTATTTAGTACCTGCTCATTTCGTTTATTCAATAAAAATATTTAATTGCCTATTAGATGCCAAGTTATATTCTGGACACTGGAACTACAGCAGTGGGCAAAATATAAGACATTTATAAGTTCATAGTTCTTAGGCTCTAGAGAAAGAGATAGTGATTACTTTAAGGATCCCAGCTTTCCTAACCTGAAAATCCAAATACTCCAAAATTCAAAGTTTTTTGAGCACTGACATGATGTCACAAGAGAAGAATTTCACACCCTACCCTATGTACCGAATCACAGTAAAAAAAAAAAAAAAAAAAAAAAAAAAAAGCAATAAAAATTGTATAAAATCTTCAGGATATGTGCATAAGGGATATATGAAACATAGGGGCATCAGGGAGTGTAGTAGTTAAGGAGCTGAATCTCGGTTCGAGTCCCAGACCCCTGTGGCTTGAAACTCATATTGACACATGTGTATGCGTACCCAAAATCCCGAGAGGAGATGGAGAAGGGATTGCCGTGTGGCCAACCACCCTGAGGAGGTGATCTCTCACTTTCTCTCTTTCCATCGCTCTCTGTCTTTCCCATAAGCACATGCACCCTATAGCAAAAATTTCTCAATAAATAAATAAAAATAAAAGGTATATATGAAATATAAATAATTTCATGTTTAGACTTGAATTCCATCTCCAAGATTACATATATGTATATATAATTATTGTAAAATCATAAAAAATAAAAGAAAGCATGAACTCTGAAACACTTCTGGTTCTAAGCACTTCAGACAAGAAATATTCAACCTGTGATTTAATCTCGGAAGTAGTTAAGTGCAGTGTAGAAGAGTAAAGACAGCTAAGTGAATGGGAACACAACTTCACTGTATAATTTATTTTTGTCATAATGGCAGAAATAATTCAATGAAGAGCTTTAGAGGACTAAAACTAAATATCTCACTATGTGCTGTGTTTTGGATATGGGGTTTTTTTTTATTTGTTTTAAGAGAGATTTTTGCTATAGAGCACGTGAGCTTACTGGAGAGACAGAAAGAGACAGAGACACATAAAGTGAGAAACAACCCTCCAGGGGTTGGCCACACCACAATCCCTTCTCCTCCATTCTTTTCTCAGGATTTTGGGCATGCACACATACTCACCTGGCATGAGTTCCAAGCTACTGGGTCTGGAATTTGAACTATGGTCAGTCATGTGGTAGTCCAGCCATGTATACCACTAAGCCTTCTGCTGGTCCTTGGATATGATTTGTCCTCCAGAAGTTCATGTGCTAGGAACTTGGTCCCCAATGTAATGGTTTGGGGAGATAGTGCAACCTGGTTCAACCATAATAATGTGACCAAGTGGGCAATGTTAGATCATGGCAGCATCACCCTCATAAATAGAATGGCAGAATGGAATGAGTTCTCAATTTCACTGGAAGGAAGTTAGATCCTGTGACAGTGGGTTGTTACAGAAATGTGATGGCTGACTGCAGGTCTTTCCCACTCTCTGCATGTACCCACCTTTAGCTCTGCTTTTGTTGGCCATGTCACAACATTGCACAAGAGGCTGGCCCACAACTTTGGACTTTCTAGTCATAGAATTGCTAGCCAATAAACCTCTATTCCTTTTAAATCATTCAGTTTCAGGTATTTATGTTTAGCCACATACTAACAGCTAAAAACATTGTATGGCCTAATAATACAACTTCTGACAAATAATAGGTGTTTTGTGAAACAAAGTCCTATGATTACATAAATATAAGAAATCTCAGATTAAATAGAGTAAAATAAAAGTATTTCTGTACAGCTTCTCAGAGGGTATGAAATGATAATATGTGCTGAAGTTCTACAAGAAAATAAGAGTATCACACTAAGCATTTCCTTATCTTGACTGTAGAACTTGCTGAACAAGTTCTGTGAGAAGCCTTTGTGCAAAAAAAAAAAAAAAAAAAAGAAAAAAAAGAAAAAAGAAAAGAAAGAAAGAGAAAAAAAGAAAGAAATGCAGCGCTGTAGATTTTGAATGAATGGGGATCAGAGTTGTAGATCTGCAAATACTTGTGCTCTGTAGACACATCCATAGTGGTGCAGATGTTCATTTTGTTTGCTGACATGGCAGATTCAATGATGACTTTCAAGATATAATTGAGGCATCCAACTTTGAATATTGGTATCCGAGGAAATACCTGTTACACTTCTCCACTAAAATAGAAAACAAATCTTTTTCATTACAAAACATATGGGCCACTTGGAAAAGTGTAAGATGAGCATCACCAAAAGGAAAGCATCGATAGTCCATATTAAATACGTGCATGCGTTTATAGTCCACACTAGGTGGTGTTCTTTAAGGATCCCAGCCAAGTCTATTTTGGTGACACATAGCACAATTCTTGACAAATGGTGCACAATGACTATGTAAAAAACAGATGACTGAATCAACAAAGAAACAGGGGTAAGGCACAGCATTCCTTAGTACATGCCTACCTTATCCTTTACTTGACTCGCCACAATACTCTTTTTATTAATGAAGTGAAATTCCCATAAAATAAAATTTACCACTTTAAAGTGAAAAAAATCAGTTTCATGATGTTGTGCAAACACTATCTCTATCTAGGTTCAAATCATTTTATCACTCTAAAAGGAAAACCCATACCCATTAAGCAATTATTCCTCACTTCTTTTTCTTAGCCCCTAGCAATCACCAATCTGTTTTCTATCTCTATAAATTTACCTATTGTAGATATTTCACAAATGAAAACATATAATATGTGAAACTTTTGTATCTGGGTTCTTAGCATATTTTTATGTAAATATTCCTTTTTTGACTTAGTAATACCCCATCATATATATACACACACCACAATTTTTCCATCAACTTGTGGATATGTGGGTCTTCCCTTTGGCTGTTGTGAACAGGGCTACTTTGAGCATGCATGTACATGTATTTAAATATCTGTTTTCAATTATTTAACGTATATACCTAGGAGTGAATTCTCTGGGTCATATGGTAATTCTGCCCTCAAATTTTTGAGCAACCACTAGTAACACTCTTCATAGTAAAAGAAAAAAAAATCAGAATACTGAAGTCTAGCTAAAATTCTGCTATTGCCCAATTACAAAGAAGAAAAAATAGAGACCAGCAGTTAGCATAATAGCTATGTCGCTGGACTCCCATGTAGATGACCATGGTTTGAGTCCTGGACCCAGTGGCTTAAAACTTACACCGGGCGCTTGTGTGTGCATGCCCAAGATCCCAAGAGGTGAACAGAGGAGAGGGGATTGCAGCACGGCCATCCCGCCTGGGGGGTGATTTTGATTTTTCACTTTCTATCTTTCTGTCTCTGTCTGTCTGGCAAGTGCATGTGCCCTGTAGCAAAAAACCTCTCCCCCCCCCCCAAAAAAAAAGAAGAAGAAGAAAAAATAAAATAAATCTGAGAAAAAAAATTTTTTTCCATGATGGAAAAAGAGAGAGAGAAATGGGGTAGAAGGGTTTTTTACTGACAGGCTCCTGCCAGTGCAATCCTCTACCCCAGCTTCCTGTTTAGTTAGGCTCACAGGTGCATGACACTGTGCCCAGAATGTTCAGGGTGGTTCATGATCCAAACCCAGGCTTCTCAGGTGGCCCTAGCCTACATAACTGTGGTTGGCAGAGACAACACTTTTTTTGTTTTGTTTGTTTGTTTGTTTGTTTTATTGGGGGGAGGTTTTTTGCTATAGGGCGTGTACGCTCACCAGAAAGACAGAGAGAGACTGAGAGACAGAAAACAAGAAATCACCCCCGGGGGGATGGCCACACCACAATCCCTTCTCTTCCATTCTCCTCTCGGGATCTTGGGCACACACACACATGCGCCCGGTATGAGTTTAAGCCACCAGGTCCGGGACTCAAACCATGGTCAACTACATGGGAGTCCAGCGACGTAGCCATTATGCCAACTGCTGGTCCTGAGGCAACACTTTTTAAGTAGGCAATTTATAAATTCACCTTGTCATTGGTATGTATTCTCTTTCCATAATTCATAATTCACTGATTCTAGTTGAGTTATCCTGTATTCTCTTCCAACCCAACCTATCAAATTTTGTCCTCATTTATATCTTACTGTGAATTTAACTTGTCATGTTATTTAAGTATGTTATCTCTGCCTCACTAGCATATGAGATATTTGAAAGCATCAACTTTTCTGCTTACTCCTTTAGACAATGATTGGCATATACTGGGTGCTTAATAAATACCCATAGCCTAATTTCCCTAATTATTTAACACAAATAGCTTGTGCTTTTTAAAAGAACTTTTGGTATGGGGCCAGCAGATAGTATGGAGGTTAAGACAGCTGTGTCCCACATGGCTGACTATGCAGTTCAAGTCCCAGACCTTGTGGCTCAAAAAGCAAGCCAGGCAAATGTGCATGTGTCCTCAGAGTCCCAAAAGGAGAATGGAGGAGAAAGTATCACGGTGTATCCCTGCCCCCATGGGGTCATTTATCACATTTCCTCTCTCTCACGTGAGCACATCTGCCCCGTAGCAATAAAATTAAAAAAAAAAAAAATTAAGAAAAACGTTTTGGCATCAACAAACTGTTGTGTATGTATAGATGGAAGAGAGTTATTTAAAGGGGAAAGAAAAACTGAAATACCACTATTGAAGCAGCCACTGACTCTGCACACCCAGTTCTCCCAAAGAGACACCACACTCCTCCTGAACAGCACAGCTATCCAGTCTGCTCTGTACATCTGCAGCAGTGAGCTGCAAAGTTGAGAATCTTCCAGGTTTGGTTTTAAAAGAAAAAATGATGGAGCCGGCTATTCTCTAAAGTGACAGTGATTTATATGTGTAGCTCCCCAGGTATCAAAGAGAAAATGAACCCCAGGACGTCTGAAGCTAACAGAAATAAAAAGCTTTCTAATGCATCTGTACATAAGCTATCAACTAGATTTAATTACCTGGAGAGATGGCAATCAGCCTATTTCTCAAGGTACAAGCAAAGTGAAAGGTAATATAAAATTGTGTAAATACTGCTATTCATTTTTTAATCTATTGTAAAACTAGGGAGAGGACAAATCCAATCCTTCACCCTTCTTGGGCATCCTTATTTGGGAATAATTATGCATGTAAAGAGTGGCTGCAACCTTCCAGATGACTGTGGTGGATTTCAGTAGTTGATAAGGTCCAGTGGTAATAAAATGAAGCAAGACCCTTAAGACAACTTGGTGGGGGGCAATTATGACCCATTACTGTGTGAATCACACACTGTGATTAAACTCGTAGGAGGCACTCAGCAACCGCACTTGTTGTGAAAGGGTCCTGATTAGCATTTGTACTATGCATTTTGGTAATCAGAAATCATTATAGAGAATGCAACATTAAATGAAGGAATATGGCAATCTCCCATGCATTAAATAGGCTAATTTTTAAAAAGAAATGACTTTATATCTAAAGCAAATAACATCATTTCTTTTCCTGCAAAGCATTAACACTTGGTCAGATGCTCTCTACTATAGTTCTATAAGTACTGCCTCCGTGAACATTTGATTAGCAAACACTCCACTCTGCATGATATAGAAGCTGTTTTCATTTAAATGTTGATAGGTAAGAGCTATTTTTGCTATGTATCTTTAGTCTTATAGGGAGCTAAATGATGAATTAAACTAGCCAGGGCTAGAAACAGCAAGTTTTAAATTCCTAAATCATCCCAACAAATTAGGTCAAGATTCAAGAAGGCTTCTGACAGAGGCATCAGAAATATTTTCCATTCTATAAAATATTAACAGGGATGAAAGCTGCTGATATAATATTTTTGGCATATTTTGACACATGATCTATTGTCACTTCGTGTGGTTTGGATCTACTATTGTAGTAAAGTCTTAAACAATTGTATAATTTTTATATAAAATTTTAAAGGCTTTTCACATTTTTATAAGTAAACACTTTGAGAAGTCCTTTCTTCAGTTAAATCTCACACTCATTAAGTATTCAATTCCATTTGTTTTAATTATATAGATTCCTTTGTAAAATATTCAGGGAAAGAGGCACTGTCAAGAATTGAATGGGACAGCCAAACTCTGCATTTACTCAAAAGAAATTTTAAATACTCCATTGTTGGCAGGTAAAATTTGAACTAATAATTAAATGACCATTTACTCGTTATTTTATGTCATATGATTAAAATAACTTTTCACTTTGATTACGTTACCAAATTAATTTACCTAATCTTCATTGCTGTGTTTTTAAATACCTCTTCTCTAGCAATCATTTGGATTGATTAACCAAAGAACTAATGTTGGCTAAAATTAATCATCACTTATTGTAGAGTGCAATAGACAATAGCTAAATACAGAACTTCATTAACATTTATGATAATAAGATTAAAGTGTGATGGTTATACAACATTTCCCTTTGCTTTGTTTTAACTGATATATAATTTTATTTATTTATATTATTGAGAGAGAATGAGGCCCCTTCAATAATGCCATGATTCCTCCATCCCCAGCCCTCCAGCCTGGCAGAATCTAGGCCTCCTTCAGGCTTCCTGTGCCTCTTCACTGGGAAGTGTCAGGGACCCTACTTTGGATCCCCGATTTGTCATGTGCCAGTTACCCAGAGGCAAGCTATGGGGAAGGCTGGAGCTGACATTGAGCTTTCCTATCTAGCCTCTTCCCAATGCTGTTGGCACTGTAGCCCTGAGCCATAATGAAGAGGGTGCGGGCACAAGGAGAGTATACAGACTAGGATCTAAACTGTGGTCTTCTATGTGGTTCCAGCATTGCAACTAGGTTTGTTTTAGCTGATATAATTCTAAAATTATTCTGATGGTAATGTCATGTTTATGACAATGAGTTTAATGCCATACCCAAAACTGTACCAATCTGTGATTATTTTTTAATAGAGATGTTTGTACTGACCTATCAGGATGCCATGACTCCAATGTGTTTTCCCATATTTTATCCATACCCTACATCTCTGTCCCATTTTGTGACCAGAAGCATATTTTGCAAAGCTATCTGGTGTTAGGACTGGGGTCATCTCATGTAAACGGAAAGCTGGTGAAATATCCCTGTACTGAGGTGCCTAGTTGGCAGAAGAAGAAAAAAGGACTAAAATTAGAAAGTTCTGTGATTCACCATATACTCTTCTACATTTAAAAAATAATTTAATCTGCAAAAACATTTTAAAAGTTAAAGTGAGAACCATCTGAAGAGATTTCTCTTTTCCATGGGAAAATGGAATTAAAGTACAAGCTTATTCTTGTGCAAAAGATTGCTGAAATCAATTCAGAATTTTTTTCTAATACATACTTTCCATGACCTTTTTGAAGGCCTCAGTATAAGGTAGTGCCACATTATACATATGAATGTAGTCAAATCACCAAGTACAATGAAAGTCATCCTCCTTGATTCTCAGGTTTAACCCTTGTAGAACTTCCCTTAGTCTCAGGGTTAACATGAATCCAAATATAGAATACCATTTGGATTCACAAAATGACATTGCTAAGTTGAAAAGTATAGTGTGAGACAAAAGAGCTGTATGTTTTACTCAGCAGAAGAAAATACTAAACTGTTTTTTCCTTGAAAAGGTCTTGACCTAGCATTATTACATAATAGAGGTTTCACAGAAGATAGAGTTCTAGGTTGGAATGTTTTGCTGAGTTTAAGTAGACAAAAGTGTAAGAATGTGGAATTGTCTATTTGTGTGGAGAAGGAACTAAACAAGATACTTTGTGTTTCCAAGTTTGGGATGAATAGGAAAATCAAGAGAAAAGCTTCCACACAACCTTCAGAGATAGGGAGAGAAGTTGGTCCAATGCCCTTTATCTTTGAGACCTGCGGGATGTTCACCTTAAATCAATTACAGAGATCTCCTGAACCACCTAAGCAGAGGTTGAAATTAACTCTGGACAACCACATAAGCTAGGTTAAGGGAGCCCAGATCCCACATGCTGTCTGAAGTTTGAATCCCAGCCCCAGGGGCCTGGAAGACATGCTGGGAGCCAGTGCATGCGTGTCCCAAATCCAGACAGGATGGAGAAATGGAAAAGAAGGGATTGTGGCACGGCCATCTCCAATTGTGAGGTTCTCTCTCTGTCTCTCCTTCTCTCTCTCTCTTCTTCTCTCTCTCTCTCTCTCTCTCTCTCTCTCTCTCTCGCAAGTTCACATACCCTCTGGCAAAAAGAAAAGAAGGAAAGGAAAGAAAAAAAAAGGAACTTAAAAAAAAATCCTCCTGGGACCAGCAGTTGGTGTAATGGTTGTGTCGCTGGACTCCCATATAGTCGACAGCGGTTCGAATCCTGGACCCAGTGGCTTAAACTCACGTTGGGCACGTGTGTGTGTGCGTGCCCAAGATCCCGAGAGGAGAATGGAGGAGAAGGGATTGCGGCGTGGCCACCCCCCCAGGGGGTGATTTCTTGCTTTTTGTCTCTCTGTCTCTCTCTGTCTTTCTGGCAAGTGCATGTGCCCTATGGCAAAAAAACTCTCAAAAAAAAAAAAAAATCCTCCTTGGGTAATTCTGATCTGCAATTAGGATTAAAAGCCATGGCATAAAAGTTTATGATTTGGAAAGTCGGACCCGGATTCTAAATCTCATCATGTTTACTAGCTGAGGAACCTGAGGAGAATTTATTTAACATCCATAAGCCTCACTTTTTTTATCTACAAAGTTAAGGTAAAAATAGTGCAGGGGAAGAAAGATTCCTTTTCCTTACCCACCACTAAGTTCACAGCTGAGGCCCCTATAAAAAGAGACAGGTTAAGGGAACCAGCAGTTAGCGTAATGGCTATGTCGCTGGACTCCCACGTAGTCGACCGCGGTTCGTGTCCCGGACCCAGTGGCTTAAAACTCACGCCGGGCGCATGTGCGTGCGTGCCCAAGATCCCGAGAGGAGAATGGAAGAGAAGGGATTGCGGCGTGACCATCCCCCCTGAGGGCTGATTTCTCGCTTTCTGTCTCTATGTCTCTCTCTGTCTGTCTGGCGAGCGCACGCGCCCTATAGTGAAAATCTCTCCAAAAAAAAAAAAAAAAAGAGTCAGGTTAACAAGAGAAAAGCATTCAAAGTTATTTAATTTTTTCAAATAAATTTGAATGTGGCAAAGGAGCCTTCAGAAATAAAGTATATGAAAAGTGGACAGCTGTGGAGAAGTATGATTGGGTACAGTAGATGTGATGTAATGGTAATAAACCAGGGAGAACAAAGGCCTGCTTGTTCAGACTCTTCTGTCTCCCTGTGACTTCAGAGATAAGGGCATTCTTTTTTTTCTCAGTATAAGGAGGGCACTTCTGGGATGAAGGTCTCACAACCCACTTTAGGACAAGTGTAGAAAATTCGTTTCTATGTTTAAAGGCACACCTCAGGGAAGAAGAGACAAGGGGTAGGTGAGTGTGACCTTCCTGGTTCTTCTGTCTACTCAAAGGTCGAGGTACCATATTTTGAGGTGGCATTCCCTGAACCCCATCTATAGTAACTACTTCACAACATTATCATGAGGATTGCCTGGGATAATCCAAATACAATGATGGTGCCTAATAAGCACTCAATAAATGTTAACTGCAATTAGAATTGCCGTTTTTATAGATGATAAAGTGAATGCTCAGGTAAGTTATGAAACCTTCCATGGTTAATATATAATAGAGCCAATACAAAAGTCACTTCACATCTTACTCCAACAATCATGAAGATATATAATAAATTAGGATTCTACTTTCCCATGCTGTTTATTACGTACAGGAACATTAAAAAGTCAGTGAAATAGAACTATAATGAAAGAAGAAATAATCAGTTCCAAATAAAACTTTTAATAGTGGTAGAAGTGATTGGATACTAGGAGACATTTGACAGGGTACAGTGTAAACACTTTCCTGTATGCACATAGCTTCTGAGTAAAATTTGGCAAAGAGTAACTGAGAATCCAAGGGTTCCTACAATATCCTTTGATTTTTTTTTTCATCAAGCCACCTAATTTAATCTTCAGTTGAAAGTATTGCTTCAATCTCAAATAACAATGTAACTATTTTTCCAAAATAAATCATTTGAAAACCATCAAATAATAGTTGCTATTTTGTATCCTTAATCTTAAACCTTCTTATTCATCGGGTGTTTGGCAGGTTTTTTTAGGTGCAGCCCCATGAGGAGATAGAATGAAAGCTCAGGAAAACAAAGTTTAGCCTAGCACACCACACAAAACCACATGGGAAAGACACTGGGTGATCAGGCGGACAGATACAGGAGTGAGGTGAAGGTTTAGACAGAACCTGTGTTGCAGTTTCCATTGCAAAGAACTGGCTGGTTGGAATAATTCTGGCTGGTTCTAAACTAAAGGGTTGGGTCTGTAGTAATCTCATACCTCAGCCCAGAATGATCAGGCAGAGGAATATTGCCTCCTGAGATGTGTGGGCCAGGGAGAGAAGGAAGGTCTTTGGACTGGTTAGTTAGTATATCAAAGCCATGCTCTTGACTGAACTATTTGCTCTGAGAATTGACTACCACCACCACCACCACCCCCATAAAGTCAGTCTCTCTCCAGCTAGAAAACTTGTTTTTTGTGTGTATGTTGGTCTACTCTTCTTTAAAAAAGAAATTGCTAATAACAGGAATATCCAAAACTGGGCAATTTATAAAAACAGAGGTTATTTTGGAGTTTGGAGGTCCAAGGTCCAGGGGCCCTTTCTGGTAGGGTTTTTCTGGTGGCATCACAACTGACAGGCAGGAGAGCATAATCTGTGTTCCAAGTGTCCTTCATTTCCTCTCCTCATAAACCCCCTAGAACACGATCACGGGATCCCTATCCTCATGATCTTAACCCTAGTCTCTTCCCAAAAGACCCACCTTTGATATCACAAATGGCTCAAATTTCCACCTTTTTATTCTGTTAAAATGGCTCAATATATGAATTCTAAGGGGAAACGTTCAACTATATCAATGTCAAAACATAACAATATACAAAACATTTTAAATACATTAATATTGATATATTACGATAGTTATCTTTTCAGTTACATATTCACACATCAAACAATATTCATATATTATCACTTATCTATAAAGGAGGCTGATTTAACCTACTCCCATAGATTCGTTGTCTGAATTGTGTACAGAATCAGCTAATTTCCAGTGACAGAAAGCTGGGTGATTTAGATGTATTTTCCCATTAAAAACTGACCCAAACTCTTACCATTAGGAATCATTTTTCATGAGCCTTGTTTTGTAGCTGTCTATCTTTCTATTATTCTTGGTGTTGCTACTACTGTATTAATATTGCAAAGAGGTGAGCAAGAGTCCTGTTTTGTAAGGGTTCAGGCAAGTGACATCATCATTTCTCCTCATGGGATAGGAGTGACCAGGACCCGGAGCCTCAGGACCAAGCTGATGATCCTATCTCGCTAACTGCTCCACCTTTTCCTTATTGAAACAGGTTCTGTCAAAGCTGCCACTATTCATGGATGACAGAATGTGACCTCCACAAAACGCAGGAGAATTCAAGACAAATTGAAATTTCAGGTAATTTATTTCAAGTTAGAAATGTAACAAAAGCCTTTTGCTGATAAAGAGGCTCTCACATAGGATCAGAGTCATTAATCTCTAAGACCCAAGTGAACAAAAAGCATTATTCACCTAAAATGCAATACCCTATTAGTAATGGAGAAAATATTCACATTGTGAAATGGTAGATACAGAAATTGTCAAAACTTCAATTATTGAAAATATATCCATTTATTGAATAGCCACTAGATTCAATGCCCTGGGCTAGATGTTATAAGGGATAGAAAAATGCTAAGGTCATGGTCTTTGCCCTCAACATAACTTGCAATCTATAAAAGGAATGAACAAGTATATAAGAAACAATTATCTATATTTTCATCATTCTGGAAAATTTATAGATCCAGTCAACTCTATCACCCCTTACTTCTACTTCTCTGGTACCAAAGCTTCAACTCAATTTCCAAAATTCCATTTCTTTGAAAACCTCCCAAGATTTCCAAAATATGGAGTCACTTCCTGCTTGGTGCTCTTCTAGCAGTTTGTATTTACTCCTCCCAAAGCATTCATTATGGTATATTGCTGTATCTGTCTCCCCTTCTACAACCTCTCAGGTAGAATATAAGCTCTTCAGGTCATATTCATGCTTTGAGTGACACTTTCCCCTTCTGCAACCCCACAGTCACTTGCAACACGTGACCTGGTCTAGGAGCTCATAACTGGTAACAGATGGACACATAAATGATTGAAGGAATTGGGTTGAAGATATACAGAACTGTATGAGTACAGATTGTTGCATGGGATGAATATCAGTCTTAATTGTATTCTGCTTGTATATCAATAGTATTTTGTTTGCACCACAGGTGTCTTAATTTCTGAGCAGAACAAATTTTCCCTTGCTGGATTGCCTTAGCCAGCCAAGTGGCGAAAAATATGACAGTTACCCTCCAAAATTTTATCCAAGGACAGAGATAAAGCAAAACCAACTTCCTTAAACTGAAAGGAGTGTTTCTAGAGGGGAAATTTTCTGATAAAGTCAGCTTTTAAATGATTCACATTGACTACAAGAGTCAATGGTCAATAGTCAAATGGCCTCCACCCAAGCACTTGAGCTTAAAGCCTGGATTTCAAACTAAGAGAATTAAAGTGTTCAAATTTCAGCCCTGGTTGACTTGACATTCTGTCTACCTACATGTTTTGGCTATTCATTGAAAGCTTGCATAGCCTCTATGGTTACCATGGAGCCCACATTAGACTGAATGCCACTTAAATCTTTTAAATCCCTCCATTAAAGGAGTTTATCCTACTCTTTCTGCTTCCTCCAACAAAATAAAATTTGAATGGTGGCACTCAGTAGGTAAATCAGAACACACTATTGATTTTCAATTTTTCAATTTGTAAAGCAGAGATGTGATTTCTCATTACAGAATATTTTGCTAAGGATTTTACCAGTAATTAAGTTTCAATGTGCATAACATGCATTGAATTCCTTAGAATTAAAGCTATCTGGCATTTCTAAATTTCTAAAAGTTTAATTTTAAATATCTACAATAAAGCACACCAACAATATTTAGTATTTCAACTAACTGTATAATTTTTTAAAATCTTTTCCATTAAAAAAGAAAATAAATTAGAAAATGAAACCTTGATTTCTTTCCCTCTGGATTAGAAAGGACAGTTTTATGCTATTGCAGTTCTTTCTTTTGCCTTAATCGTTGATTCATCTTTAATTTATCAGGCAGCATTTTCTCAAGGGATCTAAGCAACTGCTATTTTTGGTGTGAGACATTTGTAATTTTTCCTCTACATTTAAAAAATATGCAATTATTCACACATAAACTAATAAGAAATGTCATACTGGTACACATCACGACTTCACTGGCTTGAGAATTCTATCCTTAAAAACAGTATAAACAAATGCTCTGTGGGAGGGATGTTTGGCCTCCATTATGTTAACAAGCAGAATGCCAAAACATTTTCCTGAGAATGCATCAGAAATCTAACATCCTGGGACCAGCAGTTAGCATAATGGCTATGTTGCTGAACTCCCATGTAGTTGACAGCGGTTCGAGCCCCGGACCCGGTGGCTTAAATTCACGCCGGGTGCGTGTGTGCATGCCCAAGACCCCGAGAGGAGAATGGAGGAGAAGGGATTGTGGTGTGGCCATCTTCCCTGGGGGGTGATTTTTCGCTTTCTGTCTCTCTGTCTCTCTTTGTCTTTCTGGCGAGCACACATGCCCTATAGCAAAAAAAAAAAAAAAAAAAAAAGAAAAAACAAAGAAATCTAACATCCATACCTATAAAGAAATCTAACATCCATACCTGTAAATAAACCTTTTAAAATACATTTTATTTTAATCTATACTGAATATTAAAGTAATACGTTTCCATAATTTCAACATCCACTATATAAAGTTCTAGTTTTACACTTTTCTTCTCAAAGAATGCTGCCCATGTTCTACAGTAGCCAGGAACAAGTCCATGTGAGCTACCCTTTTCAGATCTTTCATATGATAAACTGCTTAAAGCCCTTTTGACCTTTGGACTGAAATGTTCTACTTATTTCATATATTTCACAGCCACAACCACTGATGACCTGGTAAATAGCAAGACATTAGCCCTTTTCAGTTTCCATTCTTTTTATATCTCTGCCACCTCTGACACTGTTGGTCATACTCAGTTTCCATTCTTTCCCACCAGACCTCTGACATACTGCATTACCTCAGTGTTTGCCCTGCTACTCCTTCTTCATTCTGCACACACTCTCTATTTCTTTTCTGAGCTCCAGCTTTAACTTCACGTGTCTAACAGGAGACCTTGACCACCACTCTTTTCAGCCACCCATTCTTCCCTGATTTCCTCAAATACGCTTTTAAAAATTGACTTCGGGAGTCAATGTACAATGACTGAAGTCCTGAATCAAAAATGAGGAATTTCAAGTTAAAATAATGTAAGTATATTATTTTACCATTCCCCCCTGTGTCTCTACTGAAAAATGAAACACTTTATAGACTAGACAGCCTCAATAAGTCTTTTCAAAATTTATGTGCAAGTTTATCCTTTCATATTTGGTCGAGCTGAGTGTTCTCTGCAGAATTTAAGATTTTATTATCTTATTTTTCTAGGTCATTTATAAATATCGTAAGTAAAATAAATTCCACCTCTAATTTTTGGGTAGTTTAATAATTATATGTCCCCTAGTTATAATTTCTTTCTAAAAATCATAGATGCAACATTTAGCAAACTTCTTTATTATTTAACTGGTTTATCATCTGTTCACTAAAATGTATTCCTCACTTAGAATAATCCAGTGTCTCTAGAGATGCCCAATTCCTTGAAATGTTCTGATTCTATAGATCATTATACTATAGTTACTTTACATAGGCACTCTTTGAAAAAATAAAACTTGTTTAACTTCTTTTGTATACACTAGAAATCTCTTATGGAAGAACAAAGAAAGTCATTAACAACATAGATAACTTAAAATTTCTGAATAATTTAAATGGCAGGCCAGAAGGTAGTGTGGTCAATGGGGCATTGGACTCCCACCTGGCCAATCACAGTTCTAGTCTTGGACCTGGCAGCTTGCTTTCTCACTCTCTTTCTCTGGTGAGTGCAGGTACCATATAGCAAATTAGATAATAAAGTTAATAAATAAAATTAAATAAATAATTTAAAAAGCACTTAAATGGGTATTACAGTATTATTATGTAAAAAATTAGTAAAATTCAATTTACTTATATCTCATTTTAGTCATATTGAAATGGAAATAACCAGTCTACATAAACTGACCAAGACATCTTCAGTGAAGCAGAATAATGCAAGGGGTAGAGGACAGATTTAAACAATCATGAATTTGAAGATATTACAAAATCGTCTCCAAAACTACTTGCATCGTTATGTACACTCTCTAGAAAAAAAAGGCTGCTTCAATGCAATAAGACCCGTGTCAGAGAAGGGCCTTGGGAAAGGGCAGGCTGCCTGCGGCTGGAGGGCTTAATGGCTGGGACTCCTGGCTCATCCGCTCCCCAACTCACCTTTGGACACTTAGGTCTGTTGCCTGGGACTTTGAGACTAGTTTGTTCCCCCCCACCTCGGGGCCCCATCTGGACACCCATGCCAGCAAAGGGCTTTGTCAAATGGCAGGCAACCTGCAGCTGGTGGGCTTAACAGCTGGGACTCATGGCACATATCCTCCCCCGCTCGCCTTTGTACTCTCAGGAAATCTGTGTTTTGTATTTCATGCATTGCAGATCTCTTCTTGATTACTGAGTTGAAGGTCAGCAGCTCAGTTTCAGGAGCACCTGTTCTCTAGAAACAGGGAGGACTTTGGGTCTCGTCTCCCAGGACTAGTGACAACAGTGCAAGGTGCTGGTGAGCAATGGGGAGTCAGAGCAGAAAAGAGATCGTCAGTTGCCCTCTCCTGCACACCCTTGAATGCTCAGAGATATCTTGAATACTTTAGAAAGAAACATATAAATCACCAGATAACTAGAAACCACTGCAGAGGCACAAGAAATATGAGCAACCAACAAAATGTCTCTCCCCTAAGGGAAAACATCGATTCCTCATCACCCACAGAGCAACACAGTGAAACTCGTGGAAATGTTGGATAAACAATTCAGAATATTCACAGTGACCAAACTAAATGAGATGCAAGAGAAAAGAGACAAGGAGATCCAGGAGATGAGGAAGTAAGCACTTTCACGATTTGAAAGAAGAAATAGACACCATAAAAACTAATCAAACGGAATTGTTAGAGAAGAAAAAATGTGATACAGGAAATTTAAACCTCCCTCGAAAAAATTAAAAGTAGATTGGATCAGGGAACCAGCAGTTAGCGTAATGGCTATGTCGCTGGACTCCCACGTAGTCGACCGCGGTTCGCGTCCCGGACCCGGTGGCTTAAAACTCACGCCGGGCGCGTGTGCGTGCATGCCCAAGATCCCAAGAGGAGAATGGAGGAGAAGGGATTGCGGCGTGACCATCCCCCCCGGGGAGTGATTTCTCACTTTCTGTTTCTATGTCTCTCTCCGTCTGGTGAGCGCACGCGCCCTATAGCGAAAATCTCTCAAAAAAAAGTAGATTGGATCACCCAGAGGATCAAATCTCAAATGTAGAAGACAAAAACCACTGATATAGAAAAAATTATTGAAAAGACTGAGAAAACAACCAAGAGAAATGAGGATAATATACGAGACATACTAGATACCATCAAGTGCCCAAACATCCAGATAACTGGTATCCCAGAAGAAGAAGAAAATAATAAGGGTGTTGATAATTTATACCATGAAATTGTGGATGAAAACTTTCCAAGCCTAGAAAGGAATTCAAATATCCAGACCCAAGAAATACAGGACCCCAAATAGAATCAACCCAAGAAGATCCTCTCCAAGGCACATCACAGCCATATTGGCCAAAACCACAGGCAATGACAAAATATTAAAATTGGCGAGAGGGAAACGTCAAATTACTTGCAAAGGTTATCCCATCGGGCTAACATCAGACCTCTTGTCAGAAACAATGCAGGCAAGGAAACAAAGGGGAAATATAGGCAAAGTGTTAAATCAAAACCAATTTCAACCAAAAATACTATACCCAGCAAGATCATCCTCCATATGGAGGGAAAAAAATTAAAAACATTCTCAGATAAATAAAACCTGAAAGAATTTACCAACTCCAGGCCAGCTCTTCAAGAAGTTCTTAAGGGAGTGCTATACCAGGAAAACTAAAATGTCAGACAGACAGCTATAAGTGAACAATAAAGAATCAAGAAAATGGCTCACTTAATGAGAGGAACATGTCTGGAAATATTGATAATAACGTTGAATGTTAATGGACTAAATTTTTCAATCAAAAGACACAGACTGGCTGAACGGATAAAAAAGAAGAAAAAAACCTTCTATCTGTTGCCTACAAGAAACACACCTTATGGATAAAGACATACATAGACTAAAAGCAAAGGGCTGGAAAAAAATATTCCATGCAAATGGAAATCAAAAAAGGGCCAGAGTTGCGATACTGATTTCATACAAAATAGGCTTTAAGACAAAAACTGCAAAAAGAGACAAAAAAGGGCATTATATAGTAGTAAACAGGCTAATTAAGCAAGAAGACATAACACTTATAAATATCTAATGCATCCAACTCAGGAACACCTAAATACATGAAGGAAGACTGCTGGAACTAAAGGAAGAGAGAGGCTGCATAATTGTTTGGAATCTCAGCACCCCATTATTTCCTTTAGACAGATCTTCTAGACAAAAAATAAGCAAAGAGATACAGGACCTAAATTATACTATAAATCAAACAGGCTTGACAGATATCTATAGAACTTTCCACGCCAAGATCACAAAATATACACTTTTCTCACCCTGGCATAGAACCTTTACAAATATTGATCATATGATAGGGCACAAATCAATCCTTTCAGATTCAAAGGCATAGCAACTATATCCAGTATCTTCTCTGATCATGATGGAATTAAACTTGATATTAATTTCAAGAAAAATCCTCAAAATTACACAAACACATGGACACTAAATAACCTGCTTCTGAATGACTTCTTAACTACTGCAGAAATTAAGTCTGAAATCAAAACAATTATGGAAACAAATGATAATGAGTACACAAGTTCCCAAAATCTACGGGACACCACGAAAGAAGTCATAAGAGGGAAATCCATAGCAATTAATGCACATAAGAAAAAGATGGAAAGGTGGCAAATAGACAACCTAAGATTATGCCACAGAGAATTGGAAAAACAACAACAACAAAACCCAAAAAATGCCAGGCGAAAAGAAATAATTAAGATTCAAGCAGAAATAAATAAAATAGAAAATAAAAGAACTAAATAGAAAACAAATGAAAGCAAAAGCTGGTTATTTGAAAAGATTAACAAGATCGACACACCATTAGCTAGACTGATAAAGAAGAAAGAAAGAAACCAGATAAATAAAATAAGTAATGACACACGCAACATTAGAACCGACTAAATAGAAATACAAAATATCATTAGAGGATCCTATGAGCCAACAAACAAGAGAACACAAAGGAGATGGACAAATTTCTAGATGCATATAATCTACCAAGAATGAATCAGGGGACCAGCAGTTAGCGTAATGGCTATGTCGCTGGACTCCCACGTAGTTGACCGCGGTTCGAGCCTTGGACCCGGTGGCTTAAACTCACGCCGGGTGCATGTGCATGCATACCCAAGATCCTGAGAGGAGAATGGAGGAGAAGGGATGTCGGCATGGCCATCCTGCCTGGAGGGGTGATTTCTCGCTTTCTGTTTCTCTTTCTCTGTCTGTCTGGCAAGCGCACGTGCCCTATAGCAAAAACCTCTCAAAAAAAAAGAATGAATCAGGAGAACATAGAAAACCTGAATAGACCCATAACAAGCCACAAGATTAAATCAGTAATAATAACCTCCTGACAAAAAAAAAAAAAAAAAAAAAAAAAAAAAAAAAAAAAAAAAAAAGCCCAGGTCCATATGGCTCCACTTCTGAATTCTATAAAACTTTTGAGGAAGTTCTACTCAAATTATTTCTAAAGATCCAAAAGGAAGGGAACCTTCCAAAATCATTTTATGAAGCCTTCATCATCCTCATTCCCAAAACAGATAAAGACATGGCAAAATGGAAAACTACAGACCAATATCTCTGATGAATATAGATTCAAAAATTCTCAACAAGATACTTGCCAATTATATCTAACAACATATAAAAAAGATTATTCATCATGACCAGGTAGGCTTTATTCTGGGGATACAAGAGTAGTTCACCATATGCAAGACCATAATTATAATACACCATATTAACAGAAAGAAAGATTAAAAAACATATGATCATGTCAATTAATGCAGAGAAAGCATTTGGTAAAATACAACATCACTTCATAATTAAGACTCTCAGCAAGATTGGTACAGAAGTGTCATTTCTCAACACAATAAAAGTCATATATGAAAAACCTATAGCTGCTCATTGAACGTGAGGGCAGCTGTAGAGGAAGGTGTGTGAGTCTCTCGAGCTGAGACGGGCCTATACGGAAGCAACTATGTCTAAGGGACCTGCAGTTGGCATTGATCTCAGCACCACCTACTCCTGCATGGGTGTCTTCCAGCACGGAAAAGTACAGATAATTGCCAATGATCAGGGGAACAGAACCACTCCAAGCTATGTCGTCTTTACCAACACCAAATGACTGATTGGTGATGCTACAAAAAAATCAGGTTGCAATGAACCCCAACAACACAGTTTTTGATGCCAAGCATCTGACTGGACGCAGATTTGATGATGCTGTTGCCCAGTCTGATATGAAGCACTGGCCTTTCATGGTGGTGAATGGCACGAGCAGGCCCAAGGTGCAAGTGGAATACAAAGGAGAGACAAAAAATTTCTACCCAGAGGAAGTGTCATCTATGGTTCTGACCAAGATGAAAGAAATTGCAAAAGCCTACCTTAGGAAGACCGTTACCAATGCTGTGGTTACTGGGCTGGCTTATTTCAACGACTCTTACCGTCAGGCTGCCAAAGATGCTGGGACTATCGCTGGTCTCAATGTGCTTAGGATCATCAACAAGCCGACTGCTGCCGCTATTGCCTATGGTCTAGACAAAAAGGTTAGAGCTGAAAGAAATGTGCTGATCTTCGACTTGGGAGGTGGCACTTTTGACGTGTCCATCCTCAATTGAGGATGGGATTTTTGAGGTCAAATCTACAGCTGGAGATACATACTTGGGCGGAGAAGACTTCGACAATTGCACAGTCAACCATTTCATTGCTGAGTTTAAGCGCAAGCATAAGAAGGACATCAGTGAGAACAAAAGAGCTGTCCGTTGCCTTCTCACTGCTTGTGAACGGGCTAAGCGCACCCTCTCCTCCAGCACCCAGGCCAGTATTGAGATCGACGCCCTCTATGAAGGAATCGACTTCTATACCTCTGTTACCCATGCCCGATTTGAAGAGTTGAATGTAGACGTGTTCCATGGGACCTTGGACCCTGTAGAGAAAGCCCTTTGGGATGCCAAATTAAACAAGTCACAGATCCATGACATTGTCCTGGTGAGTGACTCTACTCTTATCCCCAAGATTCAGAAACTGCTACAAGACTTATTCGATGAGAAGGAACTGATTAAGAGCATCAACCCTGATGAGGCTGCTGTTTACGGTGCAGATGTCCAGGCAGACATCTTATCTGGAGACAAGTCGAGAACATCCAGGGCCTGCTGCTCTTGGATGTCACTCCTCTGTCCCTCGGCATCAAAACTGCTGGCAGGGTCATGACTGCCCTCATCAAGCAGAACACCACCATTCCTACCAAGCAGATGCAGACCTTCACCACCTACTCTGACAACCAGCACGGGCTGCTCATCCACGTTTATGAAGGTGAGTGCACCATGACCAAGGATAACAACCTGCTGTGCAAGTTTGAGCTCACAGGCATACCTCCTGCACCCCATGGTGTTCTTCAGATTGAAGTCACTTTTGACATCGATGCCAATGGCATCCTGAATGTCTCTGCTGTGGATAAGAGTACCGGGAAAGAGAACAAGATCACCATCACCAACCATAAGGGTCGTCTGAGCAAGGATATCGAGTGCATGGTCCAGGCGGCTAAGAAGTACAAGGATGAGGACGAGAAGCAGAGGGACAAGGTGTCTTCCAAGAACTCCCTGGAGTCCTAGGTGTTCAACATGAAAGCCATGGTGAAGGATGAGAAACTCCAAGGCAAGATTAACAATGAGGACAAGCAGAAGATTCGTAAGAAATATAATGAAATCATCAACTGGCTTGACAAGAACCAGACTGCAGAGAAAGAAGAGTTTGAGCATCAGCAGAAGGAGCTGGAGAAAGGCTGTAACCCCATCATCACCAAGCTGTATCAGAGTGCAGGGAGCATGCCAGGGGGGATGCCCCGGGGCATGCCTGGGGGCTTTCCCAGCAGGGGTGCTCCTCCATCTGGCAGTGCTTCTTCAGGACCCACCATTGAAGAGGTTGATTAAGCCAACCCCAAGTGTAGATTACACAGCATTGCTCCACGCAGTAACATGTTGAAGGAACCCAATTCGTAGTGAACTCTGACAGTCTTAAAGTTCAGCTGCTATAGTGAATTACTGGGCATTCTCAATACTTGAATATGGAACATGAGCACAGGGAAAAATAACATTGCACTTTATAAGCACTGTATGGTAAGTGGAAATGCAATGTCTTAAATAAAACTATTTAAAATTGGCACCATAAAAAAAAAAAGAAAAAAAGAAAAGAAAAACCTATAGCTAACATTACACTGAAAGGGGAAAAGCTAAGTGCTTTTCCACTAAAAACTGGTACTTGACAAGGCTGCTACTTTCTCCACTTCTTTTCCATATAGTGCTGGAAGTCTTAGCAATGCTATCAGGAAAAGAAAATGATACAAAAAGCATTTGAATAGGGAAAGAAGAGTTGAAAATTTCTTTATTTGCAGATGACATGATGGTATACTTAGGAGACCCAAAGGTTTCCATGAAAAGACTTCTCGAAGTAATAAAATGAATACAGTAAAGTGTGAAGATACAAAACCAACAACCAAAAATCTACAGTATTTCTATATATGAACAAGTTGAACAAGGTAGATATGAAGAAAGGAATCCCTTTCACCATAGCCACAAAATGTATTAAGATACCTAGGGATAAACCTAAGAAAGTCAAAGACCTTTACAAAGAAAACTATGAAAATCTTAAAAAATATATTGAAAATGACACAAAAATGTGGAAGGACATCCCATGTTCCTGGATTAGAAGAATTATTATAATAAAAATGGCAATTCTACCCAAATTAATCTACATATTTAATGCAGTTCCAATCAAAATATCAGAGAGGTTCTTCACAGATGTGGAAAAGACAATCATAGAATTTGTCTAGAATCGTAAAAGACCTCGTATTGTCAAAGCAATCCTGCTCAAGAAGAGTGGAGTGGGTGGCATCTCACTCCCTGACCCCCAAAATACTATAAAGCTGTGATAATTAAAACAGCATGGTACTGGCACAAAAACAGAGAGGCGGACCAATGGAATAGAATAGAGACCCTAGTGAGAAACCCCAAAACTTATAGCCCACTGATTTTTGACAATCCAATGGGAAAAGGAAAACCTCTTTACCAAATAGTGCTGGAAAAACTGGGTATCCACCTGCAGAAAGATGAAACTAAATTCCTGTCTTTCACCATGAACAAAAATCCATTCAAAATGGATCTAAGATCTGAACCTCAGACCTCAAACTATAAAACTACTGGTGGAGAGCACTGGGGAAACTCTGAGAGACATTGGGGCAGGCAAAGACTTCTTAAATAAGACTCCCAAAGCACGAGCAATAATCCCTAAAATAGACAAGTGGGAAGTTTCTGCATAGCAAAGGACACAGTAATTAGTGTGAATCAACAACCCTCAGAATGGGAGAATTTTTTGTAGACTATGCCTCTGATAAGAGAGTGATAACCAGAGTACACAGGCAACTCAAACGGCTTACCTAAAAAAAAAAAAAAAAAAAAAAAAAAGGAAAAAGATTAACTCAATTAAAAGATGGGGAAATGAGCTGTACAAAATTCTAAGGAAGACACACAAACAACCGAAAAGCATATGAAAAAGTGCTCAACATCCGACATCATAAAGGAGATGCAGATAAAAATCACAATGAGATACCACCTAACCCCGGTTAAAATGGCAAAGATTAAAAATACAAAAAGTGGTAAGTGTTGGCATGGATGTGGTGAAAGGGGAACTCTCCTACATGGCTGGTGGGAACATAAACTGGTTGAGTCAACTGTGGAAAACAATACAGAGGTTCCTCAAAGATCTACAAATATAACGACAATTTGATCCTATAATCTCACTTCTGGGTATCCACACAAAGGATAGGAGAATGCACAGTCAGAAAAGTGCTTGCACATCAATGTTTACTGTGGCATTACTCACGATTGCTAAGACATGAAAGCAACCCAAGTGTCCACAAACAGATGAATGGACTGAAAAAGTGTGGTACATAAACTCTATGGAATACTATTCAGCCAAAAAAAGAAAAATAAATAAAAACCAGTAAGACCCTGGCATTTGGTAGAAAGTGGTGGAATATGGAAGATTTATTGCCGAGTGAAGCAAGTCAGATTATGAAAGGAAGATATTGTATGTACCCACTTAATATATACTGACTATTTGCACTCTATGGTAGTGATTGAAATATTGGAGTGCATAAAAGCAGTGAAAATATTTATGGATGCTGAAGACAGTGTGGAATGGAAGTGGGGGAGAAGAAGGGAAGAGTCTAGAGAAGAGAAAAAACAGGCATGACATTTGTGAGACACAGAGATGGTTTATTACCTGTTGATGATAATATGTATAGTATTCTCAACTAGACTGGTCCGAAAAGCATTTCAAGTTAGGTAAATTCTGTTTACAAGCCAAACGATGTATAGCAATTGAATGATTTAAAAAATAAGAATAAAAAATAATGATAATCTAAAAAAATGAAAAGCTTTTTTGCTGCTGATGATGTGGATAGTAATGTCTTTGTCTTGACTGATATGCATGGTAATCCTGCTGGACAGAGAAAAAAAGAAATGTTATACACTGTAAACATATATGTAATTAAATGTAATATAAAAATAAATTTTAAAAGCATAAAAATAATGTAATGCAATAATCACACTTGCAGAAATAGTTTTTTATTTGTGTCATCTCTGTCTCTGTTCTAAATCCTAATTACAATTTAAATCGTATAGAATTTGTATTAATATGGGCTCTCCAGAGAAACAAAACCAATAGAGTGGGTATGTATATATGTATATGGTTATGTATTTATGACTTATTATAAGGAATTGGCTTTGAGATTGTGGAGGCTGAAAAGTTCCATTGTCCTCTGTAAACTGGAGACTCAGAAAAGCCAGTGGTATAAGCCAGTGGTATAGTTCTGAGAATTAGAAGTCTGATGGTGTGATTCCCAGACAAAGGCAGAAGACTGATACTCCAGCTTGAGCAGTTAGGCAGAGAGTGAACTCCCCTTTCTCTATCTCTTTGTCCTACTCAGGCCTTCAAGAGATTGGATGATGCTCACCAGCATTGGGGAGCCCACCAATTCAACTGCTAATTTTGTCTGTAAACACGCTCAAAGATACATCCAGAGATAATGTTTAATTTGAATGCCCTACATTCCAGTCAAGGTAACACAAAGTTAATTATCATAGAAATATACTAACAAACAAAATATCTGTAGTTAGTTTTTTCATTATGACCATTAAGAAATAATTGTGCATCCCCAATCAAAATCCTGTTAGGGGTGTGTATGTGTGTGTGTATGTGCATGTGTGTGTGTGTGCACATGCACCCGTGTGTATGCATTCAAGTGTGTATTGATAAGCTAATTCTAAAACATAATTTGAAATACAAATGGCCAAAAGTAATGATAATTATAGAAAAATAAGACTAACAGTCTTGTACTATTAGATATGAAAATTTATTATGAAATTACAACAATTAAAACAGAGTGGAATTGCTGCAAGAATAGACAAACGGGATAGAATATAGAATTCAGAAAAGGTGTCAAACATATAGCACCTATTTTTTCATTTACCTATTACAAAGATGCCACTGCAATGCACTGAAGAAAGGGTAATTGTCTCAATAAATTATGCTAGGCTAAATTTATATTCATATAGGTAAAAATAAATCTCGATTCTCATCTCACATATGAAAATAAATTTAAGAAGACTCTTAGATTTAAATGTGAAGAACAAGAAAATAAACTTTATTTTTAGTTTCTAACAGGGCATGTGTACTCACCAGAAAGAGAGAGAGAGAGAGAAAGTAAGAAAGCACCCGCAACCCTCAGGGAAGATGGCCACGCCACAATTTTTTCTCTTTCATTCTCCTCTTGGGATTTTGGGCATGTATTCACATACACCTGACTTGTTTTTCAAGCCACTGGATCTGAGTCTCAAGCTGCACAGTCAACCATGTGGGATCCAGTCACCTTAACCACCATGCCACAGGGTGGCCCCAAAATAAACTCCATAGAAAAAAACATATATAGAAGAATATCTTCTTGCCCTCATGGTTAGCAATGGCCTCTTTCTTTCTTTCTTTCTTTTTCTTTCTATCTTTTATAAAAGATTTTTGCTATAGACACATGCGCTCACCAGAGAGACAGAAAGTGAGAAATCACCCCCTAGGGAGGATGGCCATACCGCAATCCCTTCTCCTCCATTCTTCTCTCAGGATTTTGGGCACGCATGCATCCATGCCTGGCATGAGTTTTAAGTTGCCAGGTCTGGGACTCAAACTGCAGTTGACTACTTGGGAGTCCAGTGACATAACCATTACGCCATTTGCTGGGCCATCTACTAGTCCCAGTGATGGTTCTTAAACAAAACATAAAAAGTACTAATCATAAAAAAAAAAGAGATCGGCAAATAAGGCTTCATTGACATTGAAAACATTTTGCATATTGAGACACTACTAACAGCTTAGAAATTCAAGACATTGAGTGAGAGAGAAGACATTTGCAGTACATACCCTGACAAAACTCATATCCAGAATTTATAACAAATTCCTATACACCAAATAATAAAAGATAGAAACCTAATTGTAAACATGGTTAACATGCTTGAAGAAGCACTTTATAAAATAAAATATACAAATGGCTGATAAGTATATGAAAATTTGTTCCTATCATTAGTCACTAGAAAGATAAAAATTGAACCATAATACATACTATCAAAATAGCTAAAATTAAAGATCAGTAATAGTAAAACTAGTATAAATGTACAGCAATCAGAGCTCTCAGACTGCACTGATGAGAATCAGTATAGCTACTTTGTAAAAGCAGTATCTACTAGAGATAAACACACACGTACCAGGTATACACCTGGTTAAAATGAGTGCATCTGGCCACTGAAAGATGTCAAGAATGTTTGTATCAGTTTGTTTTTAATTGTCAGATGGTCCCTGTGCTTATCAGAGAGAGGGAGAAAGCACTCTCCCAATGGTCATGCCACAATTATTTTTCCTCTATTCCTCTTTCCCATCAGGACTTTGGGCATACACCTACCTGTGCCCAGCATATTTTCCAAGCCACTTGGTGGAGAGTCACACAAGTGGCCATATGGAATCCCATCCCTTAACCACTAAGCCAGGAGGCTAGCCCCATTAATAATGGCCAAAGATTGAGAAAAATTTCAATTTTCATTTATAGTAGAGTAGACAAATAAATGGTGATATATTCATTTAAAGAAACACTACAGGGACCAGCAGGTGGAGTGGTGGTCAGGGTGCTGGACTCCCTCATGTCCCATCACAGTTTGAGTCCCAGATCTGGTGGCTTACTTTCTCACTTTTCCTCCTCCCACCTCCATCTCTCTCTGCTCAGCATGTGTTCCCTATAGCAAATTTTAAAATACTAATAACAATAAATAAAATTAAATAAACATTTAAAAAACTATATAGCAATAAAAACAACATGATAGCCATATGTAATAACATGTATTAATTTTGTAGACTTAATGTTCACCAAAAAAGCCAGCTACAAAACACATTCTGTGAGATTCAAATCAGACAAAACTACCATACAGAGTTTAGACTCTGAATAGTGACTGCTTTTGGCAGGGATATATCGACTCGCAGGACACAATGGAACCTTTTGGGGTACTGGAAATTGTCTATGTTTGATCTGGGTGAGAATTACCTGTAGGGTGCATGTATTTTAAAATTCATTGAACTATGTGCTTGTGATTGGAGAACTTCACTGTATATGTGTGATACTTAAAAGTAAGAAGAGGAGGAAGAGAAAGAACAGAAGAAAGAGACAGGGAGGGAAGGGAGAAGATGGAGAAAAGCAGGAGTAAAAATAATGTGTGAAAACTCATGAATTCAACCTGCTACAAAACAGTTACACTTGTAAGAACGGAGCTTGTTTGTTTCATAGATCTATCTAATAATATAGGCTTACTTACACTGGTCTTAATGTGAACAAGAAAATTTAACATGGAGGCAAAAACCCTTTTTTCTTCCTTGATTTAAAAAAAAGGTAAAGTCACAGAGGGTACTGTAACTTTCCATAATGTGATTTTAGAAGTGAGCATTTATCGGGACCAGAAGATGGTGTAATGGTTATGTCACTAGACTCCCACATGGTTTGAGTCAACCACTCAAACCACTGAACTGTGGTTTGAGTCCCAGACCCAGCAGCTTGAAATTCACGCCAGGCGCTTATGCATGCATCCCCAAAATCCCAAGAGGAGAATGGAAGAGAAGGGATTGTGGTGTGGCCATACCCCCAGGGGATGATTTCCTGCTTTCTGTCTGTCTCTCTGTCTCGCTCTGTGTCTCTGATGAGCACACACACTTTTGTCCTACAGCAAAATCTCTCTTAAAAAAGGGAAGTGCAGGGACCAGCGGTTAGCATAATAGCTATGTCGCTGGACTCCCATGTAGTCAACCGTGGTTCGAGTCCCAGACTCAGTGGCTTAAACTCACGCCGGGCACGCGCGTGTGCGTGTGCACGTGTGTGTGTCCAAGATCCCAAGAAAAAAATGGAGGAGAAGGGATTGCGGCATGGTCATCTCCCCTGGGGGGTGATTTCTCACTTTCTATTTCTCGGTCTCTCTCTCTGTCTTTCTGGTGAGTGCACGTACCCTATAGCAAAAAAAAAAAAAAAAAGAAAGAAAGAAAGAAAAGTGCACATTTATCAATGCCTTTATTCAGATCTATTTGTGATACTACAGTCATATTAGATCAGTTATGGATTAAAAAAATATTGTTTTTATGGAATATTAGTTACAACACTAAACTAGTCTATAGTACACTATGAATATATTATACAGTAGAGAATAATATAAGTTATTTGAATGGCATTATTTAATATTATATAGACTTTTAGTAAACTCTAGATGCACCCACTTTTCCAGGTGGTTAAGGTTATTAACTTTTACAATCTAATCAATATAGCTACATCTATCCGAGCTCTCCTTTTAATAACCTGTTAGCACTTACATCAAATGTTTGTACTTGGATATTAGAAAATAAACAGTAAATATTTCTTCACAAGGAAGGAATATTACATATTAGCTTTTAAATAAGTACTATGGACCTACCATAGCAAGAATAGTCAATGTAATCTAGTTCTTATATTTAATTTTTTTTCAGTTTCTTAGGAAGAACGATGCCACCATTCAGTATAATAGTCTATACCCTGACTGTCTTTGTTTTGGATTATCTTTCTAATGATGTTTGTACAGCAAACAGTCTTAAATAGTTTCCCTATGGGACAGAGAGCAGGTTTTCTTACTGTCCAGTGTAATAAACATAATGTCTCCCTCCAGGGCAAGGTCTAACAGGTTTGCCTTCATTCTAGTATAAAGATTTGGGTCCACTGACCCAGAGTTGTTCATCTGGGACACCATCCCACTGCATGCAAAGCATTTACCTGAGTCTCTCCCATCACTAGGGAAAGAAGTCAAGGGAACCAAAAATCTCATGTTCATTTCCGTGCCATGAGTAACAACATCCTTTGTCTCTGCTACAAGTCTCGTGTTTCTATGAACCTGTCTGTAGTAGGTTCACAGGTTAACTGGCAAGTAAGGTTCTGGCCAATTTATAGCTTATTGTTTAATCGGCATTGCAGATCAAAGACAAGATGATTTTCTCAGGTCTAGCCTTCATCTAGTTACAGAATTAGACCAGAACACGGTTGATATCATTTGGAAAGATTCGACAGGTGTACCAGGCACTGCAGCCAAATGCAGCTATCTCTAAACCATTCAAACTAACAAAAACCTCTGACATTTTACTTTCTTCCTTTTTTTTTTTTCTTTTTAAGATTTTTGCCATAAGGCATGTGCATTCACCACAGAGAAAGAGAGAGAAAGTAAGAAATTGTCCCCCCAGGGAGATGGCCACATCACAATCCCTTCTTGTCCTTTCTTCTCTCAGGATTTTAGTACACATGCACACATTCTGGGTGTTTTTCAAACTACCAGATGGCAGAGCTGACCATGTGGGATCCAGCATCTTAACCGCCATGCCACCTGCTGGCCCTGCCTTTTTCTCTTTTTTATATTTAAAAAAAATAAATAAATAAAAAAATAACTGGGACCAGCATTTGGCGTAATGGCTATGTCGCTGGACTCCCATGTAGCCAACCGTGGTTCAAGTCCCGGATCCAGTGGCTTAAACTCACACAGGTGTGTGTGCGTGTGTGCCCAAGATCCCGAGAGGAGAATGGAGGAGAAGGGATTGTGGCATGGCCATCCCCCCTGGGGGGGTGATTTCTTGCTTTCCGTCTCTCTATCTTTCTGGCGAGCACAGGAGCTCTATAGCAAAAACCTCTCCCCCCCCTCCAAAAAAGAAAAAAAAAAACCTTTAAAAAAGAAACATATATTTTACCTTTTGTTTTTCGATTTTAAGAATTATTTTATTAACTTTTTATTTATTTATTTATTTATTTATTTATTTTAATTTGACCAGGGAGGGACAGAGTGAGAGAGAGAGTGAGAAAGTGAGAAAGCAAGCTAGCAGACATGGGACCCGAACCATGGTTGGCCATGTGGGAGTCCAGGGCCCTTAACCACCATGCTACCTGCTGGCCCCTACATTTTACCTTTTCTAAGGCTGACTGAGGAATGGCTGCCTGTGCCACTCATTTGCTGAAATACTTCTACTTCCCGACACTACTAGGATGAAAACATTAGAGTGGCACATGAAGATATCTTTAATATGGGACAAATCCTTCCAGCTTCATTTGCTTTCCCTTCCTGGGCGCCTACTTGTGCTTCATGAAACTTTCCACTATTTCCAGGATATCATCAATCTTCTTACCACTAAGACATTCATGCATGCTTTGCTTTCTTCTAGAACACCCTGCTCCATTCAATTGTCTAGAAATATACATTGTGTGACTGCTAAGGGCCAGGTAGTTTGCTAAATGTGGATAAGATGAAACGTTCCTACTGTCATGGAGGGTACCTTCTGGGTGATCCTCTGGTTTAGCAAACTGCTTTCTCTTTTAAGACCTAGCTCGGGTCTTACATGTTCAGAGGCATCTGTTCATTGCTTTCCAGCTATACTTACTGTGCTTTCTTCCCTGCCTCCACATGACTTGTTTCACTGCTGACTCTGTCTCAAAGCAGGAACCAGGTCTCACTGAATTTTTTTTTTCCCCATATTTTTCCATAGGGCACCTGAATTCACTGGAGAGAGACAGAGAGAAGAAATGTAAGAAATGACCCTCCAGGGTTGATGACCATGCCTCATCCCTTCTCCATTCTCCTCTCTGGATTTTGGGCACACATGCATATGTGCCTGGTGTAATTTTCAAGCTGCCTGGTCCAGGACTTGAATGTGGTCAGCCATGTGGGAATCCAGCACCGTAGCCACCATGCCACCTGCTGGCCCCATCACTGATTTTTAAATTTTTGTTACCTACTTCAGTGCCTGTCTTGATAATTATTAGGTCATTGGGAAAGTCATGATCTATTTTTCTATGCAAAAATGGATCATGACTTTTCCAATGACCCAATAATAAATATTTAAGGTAGAATGAAATGATGAAAAACAATTTAAAAAGAAGCATAGAAATCCTGGACATTGGTTAGCCTGCTGTAATGCTGAGGCCCTGCATGGGGAAGACAAGGAGAGGCTTTACCTGGGGCCTGTAACCTGAGAGACCTGTGGCCTAGAGGACTTCAGGCCTAGCATGAAGTCCAGAGGCAAGGACCCAACTCAGCATTACTGAGAGTTGCTCAGCATTACTGAAGAGACACAGTCTTGGGTAATGGAAGGGGCATATGCTTTAAGAGAAGCCGATGAAAGTCTGGGCCAGCTGTACAGGTGCCCTGAAACTCCAGAATGTAAGGAACAGTGAGACACGAATGAAAATATAAAGAAATGGAGAAAGTCATTTGGGTCTTGTCCCCCCAGAATGTATCTCTGGAAAAATACTACAAAAGGTTGGAAAGGATTCTTTAACATGGTGAGGGATGACGAAGTAGCAACATAGCTGATAAGAGTTACCAGCTTTCTCAGAAAATGGAACCCATACATTATAGGACTTTGGTTTCTATGAGGAATATGTTAGTTCGAAGGCTAAAGAGAAAAAGGTGAGTACTGTTACGAAGGAGTCTTACTTCTCCTTCTGTTCTCCCTCCAATCTCTCAGCCTCTCTACTAAATAAATCACTGAAGATTTCCAATGTGTTGGTGGAAAGAAGCAAGGGCAGGAATTTTATTCTGGCCTGTACTTTAAACACAGCGCTGTGTTTAAATCTTACTTTGGGGACGGGACTTAATTTCTCTTAATTTGTAGGGACTAATGTAAGACAAAAATGGGGCGTCCTTTCTCAAAATCTTTATGATTTTTAAGATGGTGACAGCAAAGCATTAAACTGAACATGGGGCCCTCTAAGCATGGGGGTGGGGGTGCAGTTGCACACACCCATGATGTCACCTTGTCTCCAGGCTGCAGATTCCTTAGGTAAAAATTTTAGATTAAAATGGGTCCCAACCTGGCACAACCATGAGAATAAGCATGCACTGTTTGACACTGCTACTAGTCAGGCCTAGGCTACATGGGAGGCCTGGGTACCATTCCTGGCCCACACTAAAAGCCTAGTGGGCTGGCATGCACCTGTGGTCCCAGCTACCTGGGAAGCTGAGGCATGAGGATTGCCACATAGGAAGACCCTGTCTAAAAGACAAAAATTGGCTCCCTGGGAGGGCCCTTAAAAGGGTTGTATTAATTACACAATGGAAGGTGCCTAGCTTAGTTTAAGTGTTTGGTAATGTTGACTCCCTTCTCTTCTCTCCCAACCTGCTCCTTTTCTCCCTTTCCCCACACTCTTTTATATACAGATAATATGTTAAATACATTTCTGCTATTGGTTAAATTAGCTGTCAAAGAAACAAATAGAATGTACATGTGGATAATGTTAGAGATAATTTTCCATAATCACAAAGATGGTACAGAATGATTGAAATCCATGAATTATCTCAAATCACCTCCCAAACCATAATATAAAACTTCTCCCCATCAATTGTGCTTTAATGAGAATTAACAGAAATCAATTTTTCTAGTGCCACATTTTATAATTACACAACATAGTGCTGGAATTAGAATAAAGACCTATTTTTCAATCCCATATACATTAGAACATTCTCCTTTAGTTATCTTAAAATTCTCTGCACATTCACAAAATGGTATCTCCTATGTGTGTGTTTTTAACAGACTATAAATCATAAGAATTGGTTTTATTTTGTTTATTTTTTATAGTCAGTCCAGACAATAGCAGATATATGCTGCATACCAAGTATTTTGAATATGAAGTTTAAGTATCTTATATGAAATTCTGTACTGAAAATATTGAGAAAATGCCAAAGTGTCTGTTATGTAAATTAAATATCAGCCTTGGGCAGCTATGAGTTATGGGTCATTCACATTATACAGTAAAATGTTTTACTTTCTCTTAACTAGCACAGATTCCCTCTAGACCTAAACCAAGAGTTGCTCACAATCACAGAGGAAGTATAGAAAATGCAAATGACAATGCCTCTTAAATCTAGCCATGTCACCAAGGAATGCATATTTCACAAACACTGAAAATTATATTTTTACAATCAATTTTCTAATGCTTGTGTTTTAATTACCAAGGAGTCCATGATGCTTTTCTTTTAGCATTCTTATGCTTAGGAAAGATGTATTATAAAACTGAATTGAATTTTAACAGAATAAGAAAATAGCTAACATACAAGTAAGTCCATCATTTGTTTAACATGATATATAACAAAAGATTATTTCCTTATTTTCATAAGACTTTCATTAATAATATATTAATGTTATCATATATAATATATTCATGTTATCATATATAATATAAAAATGTAAAGAATTACAGGCTTTCCTGTAGTGGCACATGGGTAATATCACCTCTTGGGAAACCAAAAGTCATGTAGGAAGCCCAGTTTCCGTTTCTGGGCCCAACTGAACATACCAGGCACATATGTGTGTACTTGTATCATAGCTCATTGGGAGGCTGGAGCAGGAGGATTGCAACATAGGCAGGAATATGTCAAAATGCCTCTCTCTGTCTCTTTCCCTTTCCCTCTCTCATAAAAAGAAAAGAATAATATAAATATCTATGAAAATACAATAATATAAATTCTATTAGATATAACCATATAGTACATATTATACAACATATAAATATATAAAAATATTTACATAATACATATGAATCTAAGAATAATAAAAGATCCTTTATCTTTTTCTACTTATTGCTCACTGGACTTTAAATAGCCCCCCAAATCAGGTAGTCTCTGTTCTTCTCTGATGTTATTAGTGAATGAAACCTTGACTAATTTCAACAGCGAGCGTTGAGTGGTATATGTGCTCCCATAACTTTACAGATATAAATGCAATCACATCAGTATATGTAATTTAACATGAGGGTAATAATTCCTATTCTGCTGACCTCTGAATGTTGTGATGAGGATCAATGGAGATAAAATGTACAACAGCTTTCTTCAAGAGCTAAGGCTTTTCATAAGGGTGTAAGAATAAGTAAAAAGATGATACTGTCATTTCTAAGCATTGTCAAACACCACTTATTAAATGCATGATTCCTTGTAACACTCTGTCAGATATAAAGTTCTAAACCACGAGGATGGCACCAGCACTGTGTCTGGAACTTGTGCCTGAATTCCACGTGAAATATAGTGATCCTTGTTCAAAATGCCCAAAGCAAGATTTCTTACTAATTAATGGCTGAATAAAACTTATTATATAAAGCTAATATTGTAGTTTTTGTCATGAACTGGTTAATAACAATAATTTACTTTTTATTTAGAAAACTCACTGCTATGCAACAAATATGGTGATTTTCTTCCCCCCTATGTTTCCAAATGGCCTGTGCTGTTCTTTCTCAAAAATAATTCACCAATATGAGACCAACAGATGGTATCATGGCTTTGTCATTGGTCTCCCACATGGCCAACTGCAGTTCAAGTCCTGGACTCAGTGGTTCGAAACTCATTCCAGGCACATGTGCATGCATGCTCAAAATCCTGAGAGGAGAATGGAGGAGAAGGGATTGTGATGTGGCCATCTCCCCTGGGGGTGATTTCTTGCTTACTATCTATGTTTCTCTTCAGCAATCACAAGCATCCTATAGGAAAAATCTAAAAATAAATAAATAAAATAAAATAAAATTTACAAATATTGTTCTATATCATTTGCACTTCGTTTTATTCTTTAACTAAAAAAATATTAGTTTAAGTGCCTCATGGTTAAGGAAGCCTGGATACCACATGGTCAATTCCACTTCAAATTCAGGCCCAGGAGGGTACTTTCTTCTTCTTCTTCTCTCTTTCTTTCCACTTCTTTCTAGTGAGCACAAAAAAAAAAAAAAAAAAAAAAAAAAAAAGGAGGAGCCAGCAGATGGCATAGCAGGCATAGCAGTTATGTCACCAGATTCCTACATGGCTGACCTCGGTTCAAGTCCCAGACTCAGTGGCTTGAAAATCATGCCAGGTGCATGTGCATGTGTGCCCCAAATCCCAATTCAGTGGAGGAGAAGAGATTGCGGCAGCATGGCCAACCTCCCTGGGGGGTATTTCTCACTTCCATCTCACTGTCTCTGTCTCCCCCCCCCCCATATCCCATCAAGCATATGTGATCTAAGGCAAAAAGCTCTTAAAAAAAAAAAAAAAAAGAAAGAAAAGAAAGAAAGAAAAGAAAAAATATTGGGACCAGCAGATGGCCTAATGATTATGTCACTGGATTCCCACATGGCCGACCCTGATTTGACTTCTGGACCCACCAGACTGAAACTCATGCCAGGAGCGGGCACATGTGTGCCCAAAATCCTGAAAGGAGAATGGAGGAGAAGGGACTATGGTGTGGCTATTTCCCTGGGTGGTGAGTTTTCACTTTCTGTGTCTCTGTCTCCCTCTGTTTCTCCAGCAAGCATACACACTCTAAAGCAAAAATCTCTTTATGAAAAGAAAAATTAAAGAATCCTTAACATTTAAATTTTTTTTTTAGTTTTGCTATCAGGTAGGTATGCTCACTGGAAAGAGACAGAGACAGAAAGAAAGAGTGAACTAAAGTGAGATATTACTTCTTGTGGGGGGAGTTATGCCACAATCCATTTTTCTCTTGAGATTTTTGGCATGTATATATACATATCCAGTGTGTTTTTCCAACTGCCAGGTCTGGGACTAGAACTATGATCAGCCATGTCCAGTGACTTAACCACCAAAACACTTGCTAGCCCCCACTAGCACTTGTGCTTTTTTGTGTGTGTGCTAATAAAGTATTTTAAAATTAAGGTTTATACATTTTTTATACATAATACTATTGCACACTTAAACTACAGAGCTGGATAAATATAACTTTTACATGCACTGAGACACCAAAAAAATTGTAAATTTGCTTTATTGTAACATTTGATCTATTGTGGTGGTCAGGAACCAAATCCCCAATATTTCTGAGGTATACCTATGAGGTTAAACACACTTACAATATAGCCCAACAACTGAACTTTGGTTGCTTGTCATAGCAAAATAAAAACTTATGTCCACGCAAAACCAACTTTATTTGTAATAGCCCCAAACTGGAAGCAACCCAAATGTTCTTCTATACTTGAATAGATAGCAAAATACTCATACAATGGAAACTACTCATCAATAATAAAAATGAACTATTAGTACAACAAAAAAAATGGCTCTCAGGGGTATTAATGCTGATCGAAAGAAGACAGCATGGAGACAAGCAGATGGAGTAATGTTCACATAATGGAGTCACTGGACTCCCATGTAGTTCAAATTCTGGACCCAGTGGCTTAAAAATCATGCCAGGCACATGTACGTGTGTGCCCAAGATCCCAAGCGGAGAACGGAGGAGAAGGGACTGTGACTGCCATCCCGCCAAGGTGATTTCTCAACTTCTGTCTCTCTCTCTTCTGTCTCCCCAGTGGGCACAAACTCCCTAGAGCAAAAATCTCTCCAAAAGAAAGAATGAATGAAAGAAAGAACGGAAGGAAGGAAGGAAGGAGGGAGGGAGGGAGGGAGGAAGGAAGAAAGAGAGAGAGAGAGAGAAAGAGAGAGAAGAAGAAGAAGAAGAAGAAGAAGAAGAAGGAGAAGGAGAAGGAGAAGGAGAAGGAGAAGGAGAAGGAGAAGGAGAAGAGAAAAAAGAAAAGAAAAAAAAAGAAACAAGACAGCCTGAAAAGGTTACATACTTAGTACATTATTGTATTGCTAACAGAAACACCTGAGGCTGGATGAATTATAAAGAACTTGAAGCAGAATAGAGCATGACTTGTTTCCTGCGGCTTTCTTTCTGTAGTTCTACTCTCATTCCCTCTATTTATATACCATATACCATAACTCAACACAGAGGCCCAGCCTTAATGAATTTTCACACCCACGGCCTCACCCTGAGAAACCATGAAGGAATTAAGTTTTCATTTGAGATCTTTACAAAACAATCAAGCCTCAACATATGAATTTCTGGAGGACATCAATCACTATCCACCAAGACTAAAATTCCAAAACATGAAACTTTGAAGGATGAACCGTAATCCAAACTATAACCTGTGAGATTCCATTTATATAATAGTGACAAAATTATAGTGATGGGGAACATATCAGTGGTTGTTAGAGGGAATGATCTGGGAGTAGATGTGACTATAAAAGGTTACCATGACAGAACAGTTTTTGCATCCTTATGGTAGAGGTGATTGTAAAAACATGTAATAAGATTTTTTATTTATTTATTTTTTTTTTTTTTGGAGAGGTTTTTGTTATAGGGCGTGTGCGCTCACCAGACAGACAGAGACAGAGAGCCAGAAAGGGAGAAATCACCCCCCAGGGGGTATGGCCATGCTGCAATGCCTTCTCCTCCACTCTCCTCTCTGGATCTTGGGCACGCACACACACGCGCCGGGCGTGAGTTTTAAGCCACGGGGTCCGGGACTCGAACCGCGGTCGACTACGTGGGAGTCCAGCAACATAGCCATTACGCTAACTGCTGGTCCCCAACATGTAATAAGATTTTGTAAAAACCAAATACACATTAATAGGAACACATGTGAAAGCTGATGAAATCTAATGAGCACTATAGTCTAGTTAGTAATATTATACCAGAGTCAATTTCTCAGTTTGTTGATTTAGTAAGGTTATATTAGACATTATTGCAGAGGGCCAGCAGGTGGTACACTGGTTAAGGCATTGGATCCCACATGGCTGACTCGAAATTCAAAAGGTTGCTTTGCAACAGGAAATATTGTTATTGTTGTGTCTTCATTCAATGTCAAATTGCTTACAAATTAGCATCTTGGAAATATAATTGGCCTTGGCTTATGATTTTAAATGATTCTCCTAGCTTAAAAGAGAAAACTCCTCTATAGTTAAAATAGGGAATAAGGTTACAATCTCTCTAGATAACTTTTTTATTTTCTGAAGAGGATTAGCTAAAATTCTACATCCTTTCTGTAAATTAAAGATTAAGGCAATGACATAAGAAAATTGAGCATTTGCGATATGGAAGACAAGGATCACTTCTTGGATGAATATTCAATGTGCCAGATTATAGACACTGATGCAACCGCCATTGCAGCAAATGGACTGCAACTACATATTTTGAATTATTGAAGCAGTGGCTCAAAACTATTCAAGAGATCAGATGAATTGCCTTCCTTCATGAGATTGATGAGAATTCAGCTCTGTTCGCTACACTCCAGTGCAGGGGACTGGAGGGCATTTAGCTTGCTGAGAAAGGTCAAAGTAAGACTGTATCAGTTTCTGAACCTAAAAATTCCAAACTCCTTGCTACCCATTAAAATGAATGAAGAAAAGCTGTGTTTTGATGTGTAGCATCCTGAAGACTTGCTTGAGGCATAAAGGAAAGAAACTGCTCTGCTTAGTAGGAAATGCTTGTTTGCCACCTTCCAGAGCACATAAAGGAGCATAGTGTTATGTGCTGTCTCGTTTTGCAACATTATCCTCTCAAAATTATACGCATATTAAATAATGAAGATTCCAGCATAGAAAAGACATTACTATATCTGGCCCATCGTTTTGACAGATATTCTAGAAACAAAACAGCCAAGTGAATTTGCTATCCAAATTGATTGTGAAATGGATTTTTCATGCAAAAGACTAAAGTCAGATTTCACTGTAGGCAAAAGTCTACAATTTTAAGAAAAACACTAATTGCGTGAGGTGCTAAATTTCTGAGAAAACATTTGCACTACAGTATAGTGACCAAATATATTTAACTCCTAAATCACGCTTGACTCTTTGATTGAACCACAGAAGCTCCAAGTTCTATGACATGGTTTGGTATGTGAGGGATATCTTGTTCAAACCTATTAAGTATTGTTCAAGCTGAAGTAGTAGTAATTTGGTAAGATGAAAGTTTTTTCCTTGTGTGCTTACTTATTATTAACATATTAGACTGAGCAGGACTACAACTGTATGACTGTCCCCCAAATTTTTTCCCTCCTCTGATTTCCTCTAGAACCAGAAATCATGTTTACTGAATAATTTTGCTCCTGGAGGAAGAACATATAAGAAATGTGTATACACATATGCACACACAATTTCTTTCCTTAGAGCTTATATCTGAAATTTTCCTACTATCCTTAGCCAAATTAAATATAAGGCTCAAAATAAATCCTTCCTTTAAGCCTCCATGATTGACAATTTCCTAGAGAAAGAAAAAGCAATATTAATTATCAGTAACTTGAAATGCCCATGATATTAGGTTGTTGGAAACGTCATGACATACTTTTTGTTTTTCTGTGCAAAAATGCATCATGACTTTTCCAACAACCCAATAGCATACAGGTGAGTCCATTCATTTTCCATTTTATCTTTTTTATTGATTAATATTTTATACATATGTAAAGATACATGTAACATAAATTGTTTACAAGGTGCAATAAATTGAACAGTTACAAACCTACTCCTCAGTTTAATGTCATCTTTACCCCTGTGTCTCTGTTAGTTTTCTGTGCCCCAAGAGGTAACTATTATTCAGAAACTGTTTTTCTTTCTCTTACTTTTTCCTCCTATGGTTTTAATCACAAATTTATTTAGGTTTAAACAATGTGCTGTTCGATTTCTTAGTTTGTAAAAATGGTAACCTACTGTACACAGTCTTCATAATTTATTTTAATCAACATTTTATTTCAAGCATCCATCCATTCGTTGCTTATAATTCGGGTCATTCATTTTCACTACTTCATGAAACCATATTGTATAAATACGGTGTTTCCACAATTTCATGATCCATTATCCATTAACAGACACTTAGGACATTCTAACTGCCACCAGTTAACCGAGTCCTTAATAACTCACATTCAGGTCAGATAATCCTGACTACCAATACGTTAAAAGTTTCTTCTTCAGTTAGAACAGTATTACCAGTATTACATATTACTGTTTCTAATGTTTATTGCTTCCTCCTGTACACAGGTTTCATAACATCGTATCCTGCTTCATGTTTGCTTTAAATAAATATGATCTGGGCTTTGAAATCTCTAAAGAAGGAATATGTTTCATAATAGAAAGAGTTTGTGTTTTAGACTAACATCTGGCTTTAAATTCAAAGTTTGAAAAGTGACAGAATTCAGATTGTGGATAACTAATTTAGAGTCCCCATGTTTCAGGGTTTTTTTTTTTTTGATAAATGGAAACAATAATACATATCCATAAGATTAATGCCATTATTAATGCCTATTACAATGTTCACTACATAGAAGGCACTTAAATATTCCGAGACTAAAAGGATTGAAGAATGAACAAGAGAAGGCATGAGCGAGAAAATAACAGAAATGCTTCCTGATAGAGAAGGTACCATAAATGTGAGAATCAGGTGTAAGAAAATACTCAGTTGGGACCAGCAGTTAGTATAATGGCTATGTCGCTGGACTCCCATGCAGTCGATCGCGGTTCAAGTCCCAGACCCAGTGGCTTAAACTCACATCTGGTGCGTGTGCGTGCGTCCCAGGGATCCCGAGAGGAGAATGGAGGAGAAGGGATTGCGGCGTGGCCATCCCCCCTGGGGGGTGATTTCTCACTTTCTGTCTCTGTCTCTCTCTGTCTTTCTGGCAAGTGCACACGCCCTATAGCAAATAACCTCTCAAAAAAACAAAAACAAAAAAAAAATTCAGTGCTGGCCCTGTTACATGAGGAAACATATGCCCCTTACTGATAGGGCTGCCACATTACCTATAAGTGGTGCCCTCTGGAGCTGTGCATTATTCGTTAAGACATTTATATTATCTTTTAAAAGTATGTTAGAAACAGCCCCTCAGCCCAGCAGCTAAGTGTGTGCATGGAACACCAGATCCTGGATGACCGACTGCAATTCAAATTCTGACCCCAGAGGCTTGAAAAACATGCTCAACACATGTGCATGTATACCCCAAATCCTGACAGGATGGAGAAATGGAGGAAAAAAGATTGCAACATGACCATACCCATTAGAGAGTGCTTTCTCTCTCTGGTGACCACACAGACCTCGGTGTTTGTATAAATGTCAAATAAGACATATGGGCAGGTGAGTGGTCTATATCACAATTATTCCATCTCTGGTTTATAGCATTCTCAAATGAGGATGCACAAATTATCTAATGTGGTAAGAACTAAGCTGTCATGTGCCTGTCGAGAATGAGAAAAATAGGAAAAGCATTAATGAATAAAATATTTTCTTAGGAACCTAAAATTCACACCTTCTCTTTTGAGACAGTGTTGACACTGTCAACTTGCTTGAGGACCTCTCATAACTTCATGTATGTTGCATGGAATTAATCCAAGCCAAAGAGCTTCGAACACCTATAATACCCTTCAGAACTGCAGTGTACATACACTTGCACAACGAAATAAATATGCCAGCTTCTCCTCAGCAGGGACACACTTGACTTCTTTCTGTTTCCCCTCATTCTATCTTCCAGCCTTTTCCTAGTGTTTCTTATTCCTTTCTCTTTATTTTCTTTCAAAGCACTACTCCCTTCAACAAATACATTCTGGATAGCCTATATCGAATCCCTTTCCTTCTCTCTTCCTTGAAACAATCCTAAAGAAATGATTATTTCTCTTGAATAATGATATATCCATAGTAGAAGTTATATTCATCTTCTATATATTGTGTCATTGAGAAAGTCACGACGTATTTTTTCTGTTTTTCTATACAAAAATGTGTCATGACTTTTCTGGCAGCTCAATATTATCTATAGCATTAATCCAAAGAACTCTTTCTGTCCCACACTGCTATTATTTTCCAAAGTTTATTTCTTCCGTGAGCGAAAGACACAGAGAAAGAAAGAGAGAAACAGCACCCCTCCACTGGGTCTCGACACCACAAGCCATCCCCAGCTTCACTCAGCCCTGGGGCACAGGCACAAGCATGCTGGTGTACTAAGGGAGGTCTGAACACAAACTCAGAACCTTCCCATGTGAGTCAGCCTCACAAGCACTGAATTCTACCAGTCTCACTTCCCAGCCCCTCACATCACTACAAATTCTAGTAAGTTGCCAACCACACAGAATTTAAAATATAGCTCAGTACCTTTCAAAGGCCCAGATTTACTAAAAAATTATTGTGTATATACTACTAGATTCTGATTTATAAAGTACAAAATGAACTTGAAAAGGGTTGGTTATTCTGGCCTCTTCTCACCCTTTTAAACCCTGATCTCATACACTTGCCCACTATTGCTGCTACGTGATGATTCTAAGCCCGTCATCAACCTAGACCAGTTCCTTCACCTGCCTGATGGTTCATCTTATTTGGCGTTAATAATCTCCACTGGAAATCATATCACTCATTATAGCTCTGGCAATTTTTTCTTCTCATAACTACTAGGGATGTCTGAAATATGGAACAGGCATGATCTGATATGCCCATTTTGTAGCTTTTTTATGACCAGATTAATAAAACAAAAACATTAACTAAACACAAATTAGTTATTACGTATTATTGGGTCACTAGAAAAGTAATGATGCATTTTTTGCATAGAAACATATGACATGACTTTCCTGGTGACTTAACAGATGACATGTAAATGTTGCAAAATTCCAACTTTTGAGATATGCAATGTTTCCTTCATAATGACTGAACCAATGATGGGCTCTAATCTGGCTTTCCTGCTGACCTCTGTGGCATGTCTTCTGATGCAGTACTGGTTCTGCATCTCTGGTTCTTTCATGTGAGGATCACCTTTCAGTCTTTCCAGAAGAGGACCAAGTAAGTCAGTCTCATTTCTCTTTTGCATTGTTAATTATCTGTCCTGCTCACTGTAGGATCCTTTCTCCTCAGGAAGAGCTCCACTTCTATTCTTTAAACCCTTGGGATACTGTCTTTCCCATCAGAGAGCAGAAAAAAGCCATGCACTGGCTGTTTTTTTGTTTGTTTGTTTGGTAGGTTGATTTTTTTTTTTTTTTTGGAGAGGTTTTTGCTACAGGGTACATGCACTCACCAGAAAGGCAGAGAGAGACAGAGAGACAAAAAGTGAGAAATCACACCCCAAGGGGGATGGCCACACCACAAGCCCTTCTCCTCCATTCTCCTCGGGATCTTGGGCATGCACGCACACGCACCCGGCGTGAATTTAAGCCACCGGGTCCAGGAGTCGAACCGTAGTCGACTACATGGGAGTCCAGCAACATAGCCATTACGCTAACTGCTGGTCCCTCCACTGGCTGTTTAATTTGGGGTCAGAATGCACTTAGCGAAAATAAACAGGAAATACTACCCCAATGGCTATGCAAATAGAGGGTTTTTTTTGTTTTGTTTGGTTTTGGTTTTTTTGCATAACCATAAATTCAGAAACAGGAAATCTATTGCATCTTTAAAATATCATTAAAGAGGGACCACCAAATCACATAATAGTACGTCACTGGATACCCATGTAGTCGAACGCGGTTCAAGTCCTGGACCCAGCAGCTTAAACTCATACTGGGCACATGTGCTAGTGTGCCCAAAATCCCAAGAGAAAAATGGAGGAAAAGAGATTGCAGAGTGGGTATACCCCCTGGAGGGTAATTTCTCGCTTTCTGTCTCTCTGGTGAGCGTACGTGCCCTATAGCAAAAATCTCTCTTAAAAAAAAAATGCATTAAAGACCAAGGTTCACTGTGTCTTTCTTTCGTGAGTACTTAGCACGTAGCTTTGGTTCTCTTTTTTATAAAATGGCTACTGCACCTCTATACATCACATCTGTGTTTCCAACAGGAAGATAGCAGGAAGATAACAAAAGAGTCATACACCCTCTTCTTACAGGGTTTCTCCTCTAGGCTTCTCTTACCAAAAAGTCTCTGTTTACATTTTTGTCAATCAAAACTGTGTTTTATGGCCAATCCAGCCTGCAACCATGGTTGAGAAATGAAATGTTTTAACTTTCCAGGCCTTAAAAGAGAAGAAACAGATTTTACACACTTATTATCCCTTCCCTTGAAGGTTAAATCAGAGAAGTTTTAAAGATTAAAAATTCAGAAAAATTCTTAAAGCTTAAGGAAATTGTATTCATGAAATGTATATACTGCTTTGCATATCTGTTACATTTTATTATGGTTTTGACTAGAGTCCTTAAGGCACTACATAAGTAACTCTCAAATGATAAACATGTTGCAGAATTACTAATTTCATAAAGATCATACTGCAGGGCCCAGAAGGATGTGAAATGAATAAGAGAAAATGAGAGGAGAGGAAAATACAAAAAGCAGCACATTAAGAAATGAAAGAGAAGAGAGAAAACTGAATCATGTATGATGACAATAAGTTAACAACCATCGTAAGTGCTTGTTTCTTCAAAATCAAAGTCAACTTGCACTCAATCTCATCTTTCTAGGCTGTCAATGAGACTGCTGCAGGGAAAGAAAGAACTCCAGATGTTCCAGTGCCTTCATAAAAACACATATGGAATAATTTTAAGTAGAGAAAAAGAATTATTGATTTTATTATACTACATCAGAATATTAGACCACAGGCTAAAAAATAAAAAAAAACTATGTTTTATCTTTTTTCTCTGAGGAATATAACTAATAGACTTTAAAATGGACTCAGAAGAAATTTGCTAACAATATACTATATAAAGAAACTGCAGTGAGTCAAAGATCCTTTGCACGTTCTCTTTTTCTCCATTTCTTCTTTTATTTAAGTTAATTTTATTTAGGGGAAAGGTACTTTGACAGAGTCTCATTACATTGTGCCTTACCCAGTGTCCCACCCCAGCAAGGATCATGAGAGCACAAGTCGTGCAGAGCATGTCCAGCATGTTCAGGTCCACTCAAGATCTAATCCCACCCTTTCCTGGGGCTCCAGCATCACGCAGCTGCACACTTCCACCTGCACTCTTCTTTCTCCTTCCCATGCTGTCTTTCCCTGTACACATACATATACAAACACACATGCACACACTCGGAAATAAAATCTTTTTCTCTATAGTGTTTCAATAAAATAAACACACATTTGAATAACAAATGTGTATATTTAAAAAATAAAAATAAGGTATTAGAATATTAGAGCCCAGAGCCAGCCCCATAGTCCAGTAGTTAAGGGAGCTGAATCCCAGATGGCCAACTGCTTGATTCAAGTCCCAGTCCCAGCACCTTGAAAAACATTCTGGGTACATGTGCGTGTATGCTCAAGATTCCAATAGGATGGAGAAATGGAGGAGAAAGAATTGTGGTGAGATCTTTCTCTGGGAGACATTGGGGTAGGGAAAGACTTCTTAAATAAGACCCCCAAAACACAGTCGATAATCCCCAAAATAGACAAGCATGATTACATCAGACTAAGAAGTTTCTGCATGGCAAAAGACACAGTAATTAGTGTGAATAGACAGCCTTAGAATGGGAAAATATTTTTGTAAATTATGCATCAGATAAAGGACTGATAACCAGAATACACAAGGAACTCAAGCAGCTGTTTGGAAAAAAGATGATCAACCCTATTAAAAGATGGGAGAATGAGTTGAAAAAAAAACACTAAGGATGACATACGAATAGCCAAAAGGCATATGAAAAAAAAATCACTCATTGTAAGGGAAATGCAGATAAAAACAATGAGATACCTCCTAACCCCAGTCAGAATGTCTAAGATTAAAAAAACAAAAAATGTTAAGTGTTGGCGGGGGTGTGGTGGAAGGGGAACTCTCTTACACTGCTGGTGAGAATGTATATTAGTCCAGCCACTTTGGAGAACAATTTGGAGATTCCTCAAAAATCTACAAATAGAACTACCATATGATCCAGCAATCCCACCCCTTGGTATCTAAAAATCTACAAATAGAACTACCATATGATCCAGCAATCCCACCCCTTGGTATCTAAAAATCTACAAATATAACTACCACATGATTCAGCAATCCCACCCCTTGGTATCTACCCAAAGGATAGAAGAATTCTTCATCGGAAAAGTGCTTGCACATCGGTGTTTATTGTGACACTATTCAAAATTGCCAAGACATGGAAACAACCAAAATGCCCCCGAACAGATGAATGGATTAAAAAACTGGGGCACATATACTCCATGGAAAACTATTCAGCCATAAAAAAAAAAAAATTAAAAAATTAAAAAAAAAAAACCTGGCTTTTGACAAAAAGTGGAAGAATATGGAAGATCTACTGCTGAGCGAAGCAAGCCAATCATAGGAAGGAGAGACATTCTATGTTCCCACTTAATATCTATGACTGAAACTGATTGACTAAAGGATATACAAACACAGTAAATGAGTGTAAATACCAGATATAGTGTGTGGAAGAGCAGGGCTTGAGGAAGGACATTTAGAAGAAAAATACAGAAGCAAAGCATTAATGGGACAAAGAAATGTGATATTATCTGTTGAAGTTATTTTATAGTTTAATCAACTGGACTAGGGAGAACTGTTCACATATTGAAATATTCACTTTGTAAGCTAAATAATGTGGCTGTATAAAAGAAAATGAAATAAAACAAAAGGAAAAAAAAAACACTCTAGGCAATGTTCAAAATCCTAAGAGAATCAAGGAGGAGAGAAGAGATGTGGCATGGCCATCTTCCCTGAGAAATGCTTTCTCACTGTCCTTCTCTCACTCCTTATTTCTCTCTGAAAAACCCTGTCCATATGAGAAAAATTTTAAATAATAATAATAATAAAAATTTCAAATCAATTAACTTCCAAATTTCTTATTCCTTTTTTTAAGAGAGAGATTTTCTACTGTAGGGTGCATGTGCTCACCAGAGAGACGAAAAGCAAGAAATCACCCCTGCCCCAGGGAGGATGGCCACACCACAATCCTTTCTCCTCCATTCTCCTCTTGGGATTTTTGAGCACACGTACCCAGTATGAGTTTTAAGCCACCAGGTCCGGGATTCGAACCATGGTCAACTAAGTGTGAGTCCAGCAACGTAACCATTATGCCATCTGCTGGTCCCAAATTTCTAACTTCTAAGTTTCTAGAAATAAGAACAAAAATTCATAGTTTTTCAATGCCTGTAAATGTTCTCCAGAAGCTGTAAATTCTAGTCCTGTTCTATCACTAATGTATTGTGCAATCCTATGTTTCTTTTCTTCCCTAAATTTTCTTATCATTATAAAAATACATATTAAAACAAAACTTCTTTCATGAGGACACTGTGAGATTTAATTAAGTATTGTACGTAGAACATTCTGGGAAACTCAGAGGAAAGATACTATCTAAGTATAGAGTATTATACTAAAGTTTTGAAGTGAACTTAATTACACAACAATGCACATTTTCAAAATGGGTAATTTGGCACCATATTCTCTGCACCAACACTGTAATCTAAAATAATTACAGTAGCTTCACTTTCTAAAAAATAAATAAATAAAAGGATATATTTTTCTTAGATTTCCCAAATGCCACGAGTTTTTAAGCTTCATTTAGAATGAGAGCCTTAGTAAATTTCTATTAGGAACCGAAAGTTATACATATTACAAATCCAGTGAGAGGGGAAAATGGCTATCACCGTTGGTCTGGGCTACAGATGTTTATAATAACATAGTGGCACCATTAGTGAGGCATTGCTGTGCAAGGGGAGGCAAACCATGGGTCTGCATAGAAAGCCAAATTTGAATGTAAAGCAAACTTGATGAAACAGTGTCTACGTAGAAAAAGGCAACAGTTTTAACGGGTATGGAAAACTGAATATCACAATGACAACAGTAAATTTTCTTTTGTTTGTTCCACAAATTGAAAGCAATAACAAGCCATCATCCACCTATTTAGTATTAAGTCCCATAACTTGTCAGCTACTAAAATAATTGCCTAACACTTCAATATTTCCAGTATGTGCCAGAAAGCAATGACAGTGTCAAACTCTTCCAACGTATGGAACTTATGACCTAAGAATCCATTTCTTTTTCCTGCTGAATCCCTCATGCACATATATTTAAAACTCCTACTAATAGCAGAATTATTTGAATCCCTACTGCCTATTATCTGTTATTCTCAAAGTACTTTCCTATAAATCATCTGTGAAATTTGTCTCTGCTCTGGGTGTTACCACTTCTGTCTCAGCAGCATGTCCCTAATATAGGTCCTGTCTATTACTGCCAAGATATCTGATTAGAGGAATTAGGAGCAGAACTGGAGATCAGGGCCAGATTTCAAGATGGAGAGTTGGTTTTGCTGCTTCTTTGTCATTGTTTTTGTCATTTGTCTTTGTTATATCTGTCAAAACAAATAAACGGAAAAAACAGCTATGGTTCCACGCAAGGATCCATTTCTGTCTGACTCCCTAGCAGGACAGCGGGTGCTGTGAAGCCCGGCACAGCAACAGCAGGCCCGGGACAATAGCATTGCCTTAACCCACACCTCTTCATTGCTCCTCTAACCCTACTTGACTCACTGCTCCTTGCTTCAGCATGTTTTCATTCCCTCATTCCAGAAGCTGACAGAAGTCCATAATGACCATTCAATTGTCCAAGTATAAATCATATTAATCTTTGAGCACTGACATTAGGGTAGTATGTCTTGCCTGTCTGTTTTCTACTTTGTGGTAACAGTAACACTATGGAAAAATAAAGTTTAAAAGGATGATAAATGTATGAGAAGCTGCATAGGATGGCCAAATGGTAAGAAAAATAAAGATTGGTCATCTCAATTATGCTACAAGACAACACTGCTTGTTTTTTTTATTATCGCCAGTGTGTACATGTTGTCACCAGAGAGAAAGAGAGAAAGAAACTACTCCTCCAATGAAGGTTGGTGACACTGCAATTCTTTTTCCATTTTTCCATCCCATCAGGATTTTGGGCATACACACCTGGCATGATTTTTTTTTAGCTACAGTTAAAATAATGGCCTTAATAATTTTATAAAAGTTATATATACCAAATTAAATAAGTGAATTTGAACCAAGAGTCAGGATTTGAACCATGGTCAGCCATATGGGATCTGGTTCCCTATGCACAGGCTTAACACTGCCTCAGGGCTGCCCATGTCCCCTCCCATCCCCACCTTTTAATTTTTGTTAAACATCTGATCCTGAAGTCTAAAAATTATGAGTTTATTATTACTGTCTTTTCATTACTATTTGTGGACAACACTTATCACTGTTAAGTTTTTTAAAACTAAATTCTAAGTCATTTGTCCATTTCTTACAAATCCTCATTAATGACTCAAGCACATAAGCAAACATGATTGACTAAAGCTTCTCAACCCATGCTTTTTTTTTTTTTTTTTTTGAGAGGTTTTCGCTATAAGGTGCGTGCGCTCGCCAGACAGACAGAGAGAGACAGAGAGACAGAAAGCGAGAAATCACCCCCCAGAGGGGATGGCCACGCCGCAATCCCTTCTCCTCCGTTCTCCTCTTGGGATCTTGGGCACGCATGCACACGAGCCTGGCGTGAGTTTAAGCCGCCGGGTCCAGGACTTTCGAACCACGGTTGACTACATGGGAGTCCAGCGACATAGCCATTACGCTAACAGCTGGTCCCTCTACCCATTCTTTCATACTCTTCCTTCCCAAATTTCACAAAGTGAAAGGATAGACTTCAACAGTGAGCATGATTAAAAATGCTGTTTGGATTCAGAACATTTTAATAAACTGCAGTACAAAATATGGGTGAAGTCATATTCAAGATGCTGTCCACATACCCCTTTGTGAACATTAGAAAAAGACATCTTCTGAAGAGTCCTGCAGGCACAGTTTTATCTCTGTAAATGGAGAGCTCTCAAGATTCAGTTCTTAACCTCTGCTCTATCTACCCCCACTTACTAGGTAATTCTCATGTGTTTAAATGACATCTTAACATTGACAGCCAAATTTATATTTTCAGCCCTACCTGCTTGCCTTAACTCTTAGTTCAAGTATCTTTTATCCACTCAGCATGTCTGCCTTGATACCTAATTGGCCTATCAAACTTAACATGGTAAAACTGATTTCCTTATCCTTACCCTAACCTGATATTTCCTAAATTATTCTGATTTCAATTATTGTGAATAGGCCATCATACATATATTCAGCCCAAAGTCCTGGACATCATCCTCAATTCTTCTCTCTTGTCTTACCGCAACACTGAAGCATGTTATACTAGCTCTACATTTACTACAAATCTTGATTCAAACCATTGTCAAAATATCTATGGTAACTAACCAGTGAAAAATTACAATTCTCTCTCATCAGAACTCTTTTCTTTTTCCAAAGAGATTTTTGTTATAGGGCATGAGCACTCGTCGAAGAGACAGAGAGACAGAAAGCAAGAAATCATCCCCTCAGGGGTCATGGCCATGCTTCAATCCCTTCTTATTCATTCTCCTTTTGTTTTGGGGCACGCATGCACATGCAGGTGGCATGAGTTTCAAGTCACTGGGTCTGGGACTCTAACCGTGGTTGGCCAGCAATGTAAGCATTACACCATGTACTAGCCCTTGGCAGAAATCTTATAATAGCCTTCTAACCCTTATCTCTGCTTCTATTCTTGCATCATATACAGCCCAATGTTTACACAGCAGAGTGATCTTCTAAAATTATAAATCAAGCTATGGCACAGTTCAAACCCCCCAATGGTTTCACATGACAATCAGACAAACAAGTTGAGTGTCTATGCGTGCTTGCCCAAAAGTCCTGCAAGGAGGGATAAATGGAGAAGTAGGGACTGTGTCACTACAATAAGAAATGGGGAATTTAAACTATCGATTAAAAAAAATCACCAAAGAAAAATAAATTCTACATGATGTCCAAATTTCAAGGGAAATCATATAACTAAATTTTCATACCTGCCCTATTAAGTGACCACACCCCATGGGAGACTACTTTCTCATTTTCCCTCTCTCTGTGTCTCTCTACCTCTCTCTGACAAATGCACATGACTTCTGGCAAATTAAAAAAATAATAATAAAATGGGCACTCCTCTTGAAAATACCTACAACTCTTAATGTATCTGGTAAAACCTGAGAGAGCTGGAGAGCAGAGACTAGGGTAATTGTAGGCCTCTAGGACAAAGGCAGAAGAGAGACAGGGCAAGGAACTCCTTTGCTTAGTGAAAATATCCTCGTGAAACCTGCCTATCCTTCCTGTTTGAATGTCTCCAATTCCTTGTTCTCTTACTCCTTTTTTCCTAAACTGAAGCTTGATCTGCAGGTCATGATCACCAGAGTCAGAAATCAGCTATCAAATCCAAGGAATAAAAATGTTTGGATATAGAACTACTCAACTGTAATTAGAGTTAATATTTACATAGCACTTGCCATATACCAGGCACTAGTACAAGTGCTAGAGGTAACTCTAAACTAGAAAGTCTTGTTCCATGATCTACACTGTTAACCACTATCATCTTTGTAGGAAAAAAAAAAAAAGTCATGTTATTTCTCCATTTTAGTCAATTTTGTTATCCATTCATTAACAGTAATGACAACTAAGGAAAACAAGACATGAAGTAAATATATAAACCATAAACAAGAATGATCAAAACAACAAATAACACTATGGGAAACAGTATTAATTCAGGAATATAAACTGGAAAGATTCTTATAATATCCTTAAAAATATTCAAGCATTGTTTATATTCATAATTAATGATGAGGCTATTTTTGAAAGAGAGAAACCAAAAATAAAAAGTTCTTAAAAATGTAGAATACTATTGCCGAAAAGTTAAAAACACAAAACAAACAAAATCACCTGAAAAATAAAAGGTACACTTTATAATATCAAGTAGTGATACAAAGAAGCTAACGGTAAAAAAAAAATAAACTTAAAAAGTATAATAAAAAAGATAAATGTACTTAAAATATTATCAAAATAGTTAATAACCATGAAGAATTTATCCAGGAGGTTTTCATCTGTCTCTTAAGAACTCAAGAAAGAAAAAAAATCAAAAGAGGAGGTGAAAGAGTGACAGAAGAAAAGAAATGAGAGAAAGAAGAAAGGAAAAACAAGAGGCAAAATACTTTGTTAATCAAAAACAATGGAAGAAATGGTATAATTAAGGCAATTGTAAAAGCATGAGTCCACATCTAAAGGTCTGAGTAGGATCAAATTTTTAAGAAGATATATATGGAGGAAAACTCATAAAATATAAAAAGTTCAAAGATTAAGTGAAGATTCTCAAATGCTAAGCAAAAAAAAAAAAAATAGGTGCTCTTCAAAAAAGTGGGAATCACAGTTGCATCAGTAACTCTGGGCATTGGAAGACCATAGAGGAAAGCCTGAAAAACAGGCTTTTAAAATAGGAACTAGAATTTTGAATCTAGTCAAAAACTGACTGCATGCAAGAACTCAAAAAGTTTACGTCTCACGTTTATTTTTATAAAATTACTGTAATGTACATTCCACAAAACAAAATCATGTGAAGAGTTGGAAATGTGCTTTTAGAAACTATGGAAATAATAGAGAGTACGAAAGTTAAAAACTTAAGGATGGTAACTACACAGATTAGAAAGTCATCATCAACCTTAACATAGGGCTGGCTCTATGGGCAGCGAAATGTTCTGTTCAAGCAGTGCCAGATTCATATGCAGACTGTGCATTCAGTCCCCTGGCACACCTGTACAAATCTGGCCCATGCACCCATGTTCCTGGCTAGCTGGAGATGAAGGAGGATTACACTTGAGATTCTATTGAGTATATTTCTTTTTCTCTCTCTTGCTGTCATGAAAAAAGGAAAAAAGAGAAAAGAAAAAAGAAAAGGAAAAGAAAGAAAGAAGAAAGAAAAAGGATTTTTAAAAATAATTAATACAAAAGTCAAGAGGGCTCTGCATAGCATCACTTTAAAAAACTGAGTTTTTTCAATATATGACATATAAATTAGAATTTCTTTGATTCATAAAAGAAAGAAAAGGCAACAAGAAACTCAGGAAAATACAAAAAGCTGTATAAGAAAGTTATGGTTCTAAGAAGTAAAAAAAAAAAAAAATAAGTCACATAATTTTTCAAAATTTATGTTCTATAAGAAAAAATACCAACAGAGGTATAAATCATGCTGGGTAAAGTCTCTTCACAATCTAAATGATGTATAGTGATTTAATGTATGAATAATAATTAAAAAAAGAAAAGGAAGAAAAAATACCAATTTGACCTAACATTAGAACATTCAGTTATGAGCAGCACAATTTTAACCACTGCTGATTATATTTTCTACTCTACAAGTAAATTACACAATTTGGGTATCACTGTCTGATGTTTTATAATTATTTTAAATATTGCTTTTAGTTTGTAATTTTTAGACTCATTTACTGTCAATGATCACAAAAAGCCTTGATTACAGTTATATAATGATTCAAATTAAATAACTGCTTATAATGTGAAAGGAATGATAATAATGACTGAAATTGGAAGGTGGCATGAGGAGAGGTAGAGAGATGAGTAAAGGAGCTAATTCCTCCAAAAATTATGTGAAGGGAACTCAGTGGATGATATCTAAAGGTGATAAATCAAGAAACAGGACACTAATATTTAAAATTATAGTAAGAGTTATAATGTAATTAAAATAATAAGTGGAGTCGGGGAGAGAGGGAAAGGAGGAATTTAGTAGTGGTATAACTATGGTTACTTTCTATTTAGAACTCTGACTCAGCCAATATTGTCAAAATAAAAAAATAGTGATATAGGATAATATATAGAGATACAATGATAGCTTCCAGAGAGTTATTTTTTATAAGTAAGTAGTCACGTAAAAATTATGAGATTCTTGGTACCAGGGTGAACACACTGGCCAAAATACTGCCTACAGAAATTCATTAGTTCTCCTGTCATTTAACCAAAAATAAAATGCTATTACAAATTAAAGACATATATTTTTAATTAATTTATTTTTTATTTATTTACATTCATTCACTGTACATCATTACAACATACGAAGTGAGATTTTCCATCCAGAACACACTGTATATTGGCTCAATGAAGCACATCAACATATGTGTTATCGTCAACAAATAATTTTCCATTTCTTGTTTCCTGTATAATTTTGCTTTTTTTTCCATCCTTGATTCCTTATCTCTCACGCTCTGCTATCTCTCACCCTCCTCCCACACTGTCTCTGGTATTCATGGTTGCCTTCTATGCCTTCCCCCACCCCCCGCACTTTAGTGATTCACTAAAGATCTTAATTAATCTAAATATTTTCTACAGCAAGCGCAGTTGATATATACATATCCATGAACACAAGTCTGACTTTAGGCATAAACCTCAGTGAGTAGAATGAACATACTATAAAGTAGCACCTAGCTGGGGCTATATATTTTTTTAAAATTGAAATATGTGACCTTGAAAACTAATTTTTACTGTGAATTATGATCACTCCTTTGGGCAACCAAAAGACAAAGAATTTTAGATAAACAACAATATAAGACCAGCCCCATGGCCTGGTAGTCAAGGGAACCAGATCCCACAAGGCCAATCACATAGTTCAAATCCCAGACATAGTGGCTTGGAAAATACTAAAGGCACATGTGTATGTGTGTCGAAAGTCCTAACAGGATAGAGAAATGGAGAAGAAGGAATTGCAAAGTGACCACACTCCATTGGGGTGTTCTCTCTCTCTCTCTGGCAAGTGCATGAGCCCCCTTACAATTTTTTTTTAATGTACAAATGAAATGTTAAATATATTTAAACTTGGTTCTTGCTGTGTAACAACCAAAATGTCATAGTGGCATTCGATAATAAGTTTGTATTATTATTATTATTTTGCTTGCAAGTCTTCAGTTCAGGGAAGACAATTTCTTTCAGTTTTTAGGTCCATTGCAGTGACTCAGCTCTACAGTCTTATTCAGGAGCCTAAGCTGACTGGTGCAGTATCTGTTGAAAAATGCTTTTCTCATAGTAAAAATTGGAAGTTTCTTCAGGCATGAATGAAAATGTATGTAGTCTCTTAAGGTTGCATTCTGATCGCAACATCAATGACACAGACTATATACTCTTACTACAGAAACGGGAAAGGAATAAACATTTGCTGAACAATAATCAAAGCTACCACACACACGGATAAAATTATCTCTTTACAGTGACTATAGTTGACTTCATTCAGAAATACATTTTAGGAAACTATTATCCCAACTACAGACTTTACCTATATTTGTTTCTCAGTTGTTTAAAGACCACTGGGGGCCAGATGCTATTGTAAGAGTAAAACAATTATCTGTAAGGCTGACCCACATGGGAACACCAGATGAGTATACCCATTATTTGGGGCTGGCCTAAGCTGAAGTGAATGGCAACACCAAGATCCTGTTGGTGGTGCTGTCTCTCTCACTCATGGAAAAAAATAAGTGAACTCTATATGTCACTAAAAGGCTTACAAGTCAGCTTCCAATAACACTGAATTAGTAGAGCAATGTATAACCAATCTATAATTTGTTGTCTTACTATGAGCGAACACTGAAGAAAACTGCAAGACAAATTATTCTCAAAATTGCAAAACAGTATTTGTTAATTGTTTTAGCATATATGTTTATATTTACATTATATGAATTCTAGAAATGGAATATTTTCCATTGATGCGAATGAGAATATGTATGACATTGATAGGAAATGTTCACTTTACTCCATTGGATAGCAATATCATTTATAATATCAAAAATAAATTGGTACAGAAGCCAGCAGGTGGCAGCGTGGTTAAGGCACTGGACTCCCACATCAACTGCTGTTCAAGTCCCAGACCTGACGGCTTCAACATCATGCCAGGTGCATGTGTGTGCATGCCCAAAATCTTGAGAGAGAGTAGAGGAGAGAGGATAGTGGCATGGCTATCCCCTCTAGGGATTCCTTTCTTATTTTCTCTCACTGTTATATCCTGTTTCTCTCTAGCCAGCGTACACATCCTATGACAAAAAAAAAAAAAAACTAAAAATAAAATTTTTTTAATAAAAAAATATTGCTACATTGGACCTGGCACAGTCTAGTGAGAATTTCAAAAGTAACAGCAATTTATTTATTTGTTTGTTTTTATTTTACAAGAGAGATGAAGGGGTACTCCCAACAAGGTCTTGCCATGCCACAATTCTCCTCCCAGCCTCCCAGCCAGCCAGGTTCATAGGCATGCAGTGGGTACACCCAACATGTTTAAATCAACTCAGATCTAAACCTAAGCCTCCCATATGGCTTCAGTATCATACAGTGGTACCCTACAGCCTGTGCCCCTCCCCCAAAACAGAATAAAGAAAATTTGCATGACTAATCTTATTTTCTTTAACATCTATTAAAAAAGAAATGTTACAGTCTTTATATTTTAAAATATTATTTTTTTAGAGCAGTTTAAGGGTAACAACAAAATTGAGACGATGGTACAGGGATAACTCATATGACTCAGCTGGTGGTACAGCAGTAACACAGCACTTTGTGATGCTGAAACCACATGGAAATGACCAATGTTCGTGTTCTGAGGCCTCTCTGAGCACAACGGGCACAGGAATGCCCATGATCCAGAGTGGCTAAGCCTGGGGGTGGATTGCTAGAGAAAAAACTCTGTAGGGGATGCCTCTCTCTCTCAGAAGAAATAAAACAATAAACTTAAAAAACAGAGAGAGATTCCATATTCTGCGCCTCTATACTTGTATAGCCTTTCCATTTATCAACATCTCCACCAGAGTGATACATTTGTTATAACTGATGAGTCTACATTCATATATCACAATCACCTAAAGTCCATAGTTACCCTTGTTCATTCATTCTTCGTAGGTCAGGGTCAATGTATAAATAATTTTTTTCAGTATCAATATACTGAAATATCGGTATATAGATAGCAGTTTGTGAATAGAGTATTCTCACTGCACTAAAAATCCTCTGCCCTCTGCCTATTCATCTCTTTGCCCCCAACCCATGGTGATCACTGATCTTGTTACTGTCTCCATACTTCTGTCTTCCAGAATGTCATACAGTCAGAATAATACACTATGGAGACTTTTTAGATTGGCTTCTTTCACTTAGTAATACACATTTAAGTTTCTTCAATGCTTTTCATGACTTGGTACCTCATTTCTACTTAGCCCTAAATAATATTTCATTGCCTGGGTGTACCACAGTTTATTCATTCACCTACTAAAAGACATCTTGGGTGTTTCCATGTTCTAGCAATTATAAATAAAGTGGCTATAAACATCCATGTGTAGATTTTTCTGTGGACATAAGTTTTTAACTCCTTTGAGTAAGTACTAAGGAGTGTGATTCTTGGATGGTAAGAGCATGTTTAGTTTTATTAAAAAATAAATAAATAAATAAAAGAAGAAGAAAAAAAAATCACCAAGCTATTTTCCAAATTGGTTACAGCATTTTGCATTTCTTGAGCAATGAAAGAGTTTTCCTGTTGCTCTATATTTTCACCTGCATTAGCTATTATCATCTTTCCAAGTTTTGGCCATTCTCACACACACACATTTATTTATTTATTCATTCGTTCATTCATTCATTTATTTATTTATATGAGGAAGACACACACACACACACACACACACACACACACACACACACACTGAGAAATAGGTACCCAAAATATGATCCTTCCCAAGCCCCAGCCAGACCAGATCACAGACACATATGTGCCCAATGTGCACAAGGAGGCTCTAGGATATGAACTTCAGACCTCTCTATTTGGGTCCACTATTACAGAGTGTTACATTACCACTGTGCCCCTGCCTAGTCCCCGGATTTGGGACATTCTAATAAGGTAAGTGGTATCTCAGTATTGCTTTAGTTTGCATTTCTCTGATGACATGAAGAGTACCATCCTGGGAACCAGCAGTTAGCGTTATGGCTATGTCGCTGGACTCCCACGTAGTCGACCGCGGTTCGCGTCCCGGACCCGGTGGCTTAAAACACACGCCGGGCGCGTGTGCGTGCGTGCCCACCCAAGATCCCGAGAGGAGAATGGAGGAGAAGGGATTGCGGCGTGAACCATCCCCCCTGGGGGGTGATTTCTCGTCTTGTGTCTCTATATCTCTGTCTGTCTGGCGAGCGCATGCGCCCTATAGCAAAAATCTCTCCAAAAAAAAAAAGAGTAGCATCCTTTCAGATACTTATTTGCCACTAGTGTATCTTCTTCGATGAGGTATCTGTGACGGCTTTGGCCCATTTTTTAAATCACTTTATTCATTTTGTTATTGTTGAGTTTTATGAGTTCTTTTTATATTTTAGATAGCAGTCTTTTATCAACATTTTTTGTGTAAATATTTTCTTTCAGTCTGTGGCCTGGTCTTCTGATTCTCTTGACATTGTCTTTCACAGCGCATAAGACCTCAAGTTTAATGCAATCCAGCTGGTCAATTCTTTCTTTCAGGGATTGCACCTTTGGTGTTGTATCTAAGTCATTGCCATACCTAAGGTTACCTAGGTTTTCTCCTGTTATGTTCTAAGAGTTTAATAGTTTTGCATTTTAGATTTAGGCTTATGACCCATTTGAGAGTTAAATTTTGTGAAGAATAAAAGGTCTATGAATCACTTTTTTGCATGCAGATTTTCAGTTGTTCTAGCATCATTTGTTGAAAATACTCTTTGCTCCATTGATAAATATAGTTTGACTATCCATATGGATCTATATCTCAACTCTCCTTTTATTCCATTGTTCAATTTGTTTATTTTATCACCAATTCATACTGTCTTGATTATTGTAACTTTTTACATTTTTTTAACTATTTATTTAATTTTATTTATTTATTCACTTATTTTAATTTGACCAGAGAGAGACAGAAAGAGAAAGAGAAAGTGAGAAAGCAAGCCAGCAGGTCTGGTACTCAAGCCATGGTTGCCCACAATGCAATGTCTAGCGCCTAAACCACCGTGCCACCTGCCAGTCCCCGATTATAGTAACTTTTAAAATATATAAGTTTATTTATTTATTGTTTCTCTCTGTGGGTGTTTGAGAGAGAGAGAGATAGGCTCCTCTACAGTGTTTTCATGCTGCAATCCAATCCTAGCATCAGTCAGCCCAAGTCATGGGCACACATTCATTTGCTCATTTTATAGACACAGGCCCAACAACACAAACTCACAACCTTCCCATATAGGTCTAGTTGTGTTATTGCTGTTTCCATCTGATACTATTTCAGCTTTACGGTATGTTTTGATAACAGGTTGTAGCAATCTTCTAACTTTGTTCTTCAGTATTGAAGAATTCTGTTTCTCAGGCCTCAAAAAAATTTAAAATCAATATCCACAAAATTTGCTGTGATTTTGATTAGGATTGCATTACATCTATAAATCACATTGGAAAAAAACACATTTTTACTATATTTGGGTCTTCCTATCAATGAATATAAAATATCTCATTTGTCTTTCATTTCTTTCATCAGTGTTCTATAGTTTTTTACATATCATATTTGTAGTTTTGTTTCGTTTTGTTTTTCCTATAGGGTGCATGTGGCTTGCCAGTGACAGACAGACACAGAGAGGGAAAGTGAGAAATCACCTCCCAGGGGAGGATGGCCACAACAATCTATTCTCTACTCTGCTCTTGGGATCTTGGGCACACATCCACATATGTCTGGTTTGTTTTTTAGGTTGCCGGGTCCAGTACTCAAACTATACTGTCAGCTATGTAGGATCCAGCCATCTTAACCATTTTGCGACCAACTGGTCTCTTTTGTAGGATTTAACTTAAGTATTTCTTTTGGAGGAGTTTCTAATCTAAGTAGTACTACATTTTTTATTTTGAATTCCATTTGTTCATTGCTAGTAGATAGAAAAGTGAAAGTGATTGACTTTAAATGATTAACCTTGCAGGCTTGAACCTTGCTGTAATTCCTTATTAATTCACAAAGTTTACTTTTTTTGTTTTTTGGTATTTTTTTTTATTTCCTACAGAGATGATCATGTCTTCCACAAACAAAACAATTATATTTCTTCCTTTCCAGTAATTGTAACTAATTTCCCTTGCTTATCTTCTTTTCCTTTTTTATGCATTACCTAGTACTGCCAGTAAGATGTTGAAAAGAAGTGGTGAGAAGGAAAATATCTGCCTTATATCTGATCTCAGTGAGAAAGCTTCAAGTTTTTCACAAATAAGTACAATGTTAGCTTTAGGGTTTTTTGTGCATGTTCTTCATCAAGTTGAGAAAGTTCCCTTTTTCCTAATTTATTTGAGTTTTAGTCATCAATGGGTCTTAGATTTCGTGAGGTGCTTTCCTTGCAGATATTGACATAATTATGTGATGTTTCTTCTTTAGCCTCTTGATGTGATGGACCCATCAATTTATTTTGAATACTAAACCAGACTTTCAAACAAGGGATAAAACCCACTTGAATGTAGTATATCTTTTTACATTGTTGAATTCAATTTGCTTATATTTTGTTGAAGATTCATGCATCTATGTTCTTGAAAGATATTGATCTATAGTTTCCTTGTAATATTTTTCTAGTTTTGGCATTAGGGTAATACTGACCACATAGAATAAGTTAGGAAGTATTCCCTTTGCTTCCACCCTCTAAAATACATTATACAGAACTCGTATAATGTCTTTCTTAAATGTTTCACAGAATTCACAAGTGAACCTATCTATCCCTTATACTTTCTGTTTTGGGAGGTTATTAATTATTGATTCAATATATTTAATACAGAGAAGGCCATTCAGATGTTCTGTTTTCTCTTGTGTGAGTTTTAATAGATTATGTTTTTCAAAGAATTGGTTCATTTCATATGGATTATCAAAACTGTGGGCATAGAGCTGTTTCTCTTTTTATTCTTTTTATGTCTGTGCAATCTGCAGTTATGTCCCCTCTTTCATATCTGATACTAGTAATTTGTGTCCTTTTTTCTTAACTTACCTGGCTAGAAGTTTATCAATTTCATTAATCTTTTCAAAGAACTACCTTACAATTTTATTTATTTTTCTCTGTGAATTCTATGCTTCTAACACCATTAATTTCTGTTCTAGTTTTTATATATTTTCCTCTACTTACTTTGGACTTAATATGCTCACAGTTTCCTAATTTCCTAAGGTAGAAGTCTGTATAATTTATTTTAAATCTTTCTTCTCTCCTAAGATATGCAATGTTAAAAATTTCTGAGAAGTAGTCCTACTGTATCACAGAAATTTTGATAACCTGTATTGTCATTTTTAGTTAGTGTAAAATATTTTTCATTTTTCTTGAGATTTCTTCTTTGAATCATATTATTTAGAGAGTTGTTGTTTAATTGTTACCTATTTGGAACTTTCGTGTAATTTTTCTATTACATATTTCTTTTTTTTTGGAGAGATTTTTGCTATAAGGCGCGTGCACTCGTCAGAAAGACAGAAAGCCAGAAAGGGAGAGATCACCCCCCATGGGGGATGGCTACGCTGCAATCCCTTCTCCACCATTCTCCTCTTGGGATGTTGGGCACGCACGCACACGCATCTGGCATGAGTTTAAGTCACCGGGTCCAAGACTCAAACCGCAGAAGATAACATGGGAATCCAGAAACATAGCCATTACGGCAACTGCTGATCCCTTCTGTTATGTATTTCTATATATATATTTCATTTCTGTCTGAATGTAGACACAGTATGATTTCTATTATTTTAAATTCATTAAGGTAGGTTTTATGGCTCATAATGTGTTCTGTCTTGGTAAATGGTCCCATATGAACTTGAGAGGAATATGGATTCTGCTGTCGTTGTATGTTAATCATATTCAGTTAAAAAAAAAAAAAAAGTTTTCAGTTCAGCAATGTCCCTAAGGATTTCCTGCCTTCTGAGTCTGCCCATTTCTGATAGAGGGGTGTTAAAGTCTCTGACTGTGATAGTGAAGTCATCTATTTCTTCTTGCAGTTCTGTCAGTTTTCACCTCACATGGTTTGACGGTCTTTTGTTAGGCATATACATGTTAAGGATCGTTATGTCTTTCAGAGAATTAATACCTTCATCATTACGTAATGCCCTTCTCACTGCCAGTAACTTTCCTTACTTTGAAGTCTGCTTTATCTGAAATTAGTACAGTTACTCCTACTTCCTTTTGATTAGCGTTAGCATGGTATATTTTTCTTTATTCATGTCCTTTTTTATCTATATATGTCTTTATATTTAAAGTGCATTTCTTATATACAACATATAGCTGATCTTATTTTTTGATCAACTTTGATCATCTCTTAATTGATGCCTTAGATCGTCAATGTTCAAAATGGTTATTGATCTAGTTGGATTAATATCTACTATATTTTTTACTGTTTTCTATTTGTTGCCCTTGTTCTTTGTTCCTATTTTGTCTTCCTCTTTTGTTTCTGTTTTTTGTTCGTTGAGTATTTTATGATTTCATTTATTTTCCTTTCTTTGATATCAGTTATACTACTTTTTTTTTTTTACTTTTGTTAATGGCAGCATTAGAATCTGCAGTATACATTTACAACTAATCCAAGTTCATTTGCAAATAACACCATACCACTTCCTGGATAGCATCAATGCCTTATGAGAACAATATAAACCTAATTTTCTCCCATACTTTGTATTATTATTATAATTCATTTCACTTATGCATAAGCATATATGAGTGCATATACATATGTACCCATATACATGTACATAATGTATATGAAATATATATATATAAACATATATAACAATACATTCTTGCAATTATTATTTTGAGCTGTTATCTATTACTCATTAAGAATAAAATAAAAATCTTTATTTTACCTTCTTTTATTCTTTCTTCATCACTCTTTCTTTCTTTATGTAGATCTGAGTCTCTGATCTGTATTATTTTCCTTCTCTCCAAAGAACATCTTTTAACATTTTTTACAAAGCTACAAATTCCCTCAGTGTTTTTTTTTTAGAAAGTCTTTATTTATCCTTTACTTTTGAGGGATACTTTTGCAGGTTACAGAATTCGAAGTTTTTAGGGTTTTTTTTCTCTCGACACTAAATATTTCCCTTCACTCTCCTCTTTCTTACCTGGCTTCTTAAAAGTCAGATGCAATTTTTATCTGTTTTTTGCTGGCTTCTTTTCTTTTTGTTCTTGACCTTTAATTTTCTATAGTTTGAAAATGGTATGCCTTGGTGTTGCTCTTTTGACATTTATCTTGCTTAGTGTTCTCTAAGCTTTCTGAGTCTATGGTTTGGTGTCTGACATTATTTTTGAGGAAATTCTTAGCTATTATTATTTTAAACATTATTTTGTTCCTTTCTTTTATTCTCCTTCTTCTGGTATTTCTATTGTATATACATTATACCTTTCCTAGTTGAACCACAATTCTTTGATACAGTGTACTTTATTTCCAGTCTTTATTCTCTTTGCTCTTCAGTGTGGAGATGTCTATCAATACATCCTCAAGCTCAGAGATTCTTTCCTCAGCCATGTCCATTTTACAGATAAACCCATCAAAAGCATTCTTAGTTTCTGTTTAGTGTTTGAGCTTTAGCATTTCTTTTGCATTCTTCTTAAGGATTTTCATCCAACTATTTATATTGCATAACTCTTTCTGTATGGTGTCTACTGTATCCATTAGCGTACTTAGCGTCTTAATCATTGTTGTTTTAAACTGCCAGTCTGATAATTCCAACATCCCTGCCATGTTTGGTGCAGATGCTTGCACTGTCTCTTCAAATTATATTTTTTACCTTTGATATGCTTTATAATTTTTCTTGACAGACGGACATGATGTACCGGGTATAAGGAACTGCTGTACATAGGCCTTTAGTAGGGTGATGGTAAGGAATGGGGTGCCGGAAGTTGTGGGGGAGCCTTCTATAGTCTTATTATTAGATCCCAGTCTTCTAGTGAGCCTATGTCTCTGAACTGTGGACTTCACAGTATTTCTTAGGGCTTTTTTGTTGTTATTGTTGTTTTCCTACATTATGAGGGAGAGAATGATTAGAGCTTTCTGCAGTTCAGTATTTCCATGTTCCTGGGTCAGATTCTGATAATACTAAGTAGCTTAGTCTCTGATTAACTAGTCTCTTCTGAGGGCAAGCCTTGTTAAGAAAGAACAGAACAGATCCATTCTCCTTGGCTTATTGGGTGGCAAAGTTAGAGCCACATGTTATGCACAGTTTGAGACCCTGGCCTCGCCCATCTGAAAGAAGGTGATCATGGTGTGGTAGAACCCTGTGGAGAATCTCTCTCTCTCTCTTTTTCTCTCTCACGCATGTACATGCTCATTCACAAATTAAAGAAGAATGTTTTGACATGTTTCACAATGGTTTCTTTTCTTCTCCCCCTGATATAAGCATGAGGGAATTTTCCTTCAATTTTTCCTATGAGAAACTGTTTGAGCTCTTGGTGACAAATATCAGAGTTGTTGGCTCCCCATGACTGCATCACTCTTTGGTTTATAACTCTAGACTTGTGCATACTGACCTTCCAGCAATTCATCAATAATAGTGCATTTTTTTCTTACCCTGGCACTTGTTCCTGTAGCAGTTTCTGCTCGTGTTTGCTTCAGTTAACCATAACTCCCCATATTTGTTTGTTTGTCTCTGCAGTGTTAGAGGGAGGGTTTCCCCCTTTGCTTCACTTGTTATAGACCCTAGAAGAGTTTGTTACTTCTCAGTCTGTTCAGCTTTTGACTTGTGTTAGGGCAAAGTGGTAACTTCCAAGCTAAAACTGGAAACTGGAGTTCCTCATCCTGTCATAGTCTTTTTATTTTTTTTTTTATAATTTCTTGTTTACATTTAATTGTTCTACAGCTTTATGGTATATACATTATGGTTTTTCAAATCATGCATGTGGTTTGTAGCAATCAAATCAAGGATGTTACTATATATATCATTTTCAACTAAGAACATTACATTCTTTTGTCTTTCACAGTCTTTCAGAATAAATACATGTTTGAATTCCACAAATCAAGTATGGCTAACAATTTAGATTTTTTTTCACATTATTCAGATATTGCTAAAACGAACATTAATTTTTGGATTCAGAGATGTTATGGCAAAAATCTCCTGTATTTGGTGTTTCAAAAACCTGAATTCACTTTGGAGAATTTTAAATGAATTAGCAAGTAAAACTCCAGGCAGAAACAACAAAGGACTAAATGAAAACTAGGCCATCTTTCTCTTGATGTTGCTCTGTTTTTTTTATTTTTCATCTCGTTTCTCCATTTCTAAGCCAGGAAATAATGTCCTTATGTAAACTTAGTTGAATAGTTATTGCCATTCTGGCCCTTCTAGCTCCAACAAAATTTCCAACTATTCATTTGAGACCTACATGTACTTTAACCATTAATGTTAATACATACATTTGTACTAGATACAATAAGAGTTCTACAAAGGTATGCATGATCTTTAATTCTGAGAGAATATATTAAAGAAAAAAATCAATAATTGAGTTGAACTTAATAATTCAACAAAGTCCTTTCCTGAAATGAAAAATAAAAATGAGTGTGTGTATGTACATATATACACACATAGATATATACATGGATACATAGATATATACATGGATATATATCCCCATAAACTTATACACTATTTTCATGAATTTCTTGCATAAAAACATCTCAATAAACTTGTTTTTTTTCTTTTAGGTTTTTTTTTTTTTTGTTTTTTTTTTTTTTTTTTTTTTTTTTTTTTTTTGCCGTAGGGCATGTGGACTCACTAGAGAAAGACAGAGAGAGAAAAAGCAAGAAATCACTCCTCAGGGGGGATGGTCACACCACAATCCCTTCTCCTCCATTATCCTCTTGAGATTCTGGGCGTGCATGTACATGCACCAGGTATTATTTTCAAGCCACCAGGTCTGGAACTCAAACAATAGTCAGCCATGTGGGATTCCAAAGTCTTAACCACCACTCCACCTGCTGGCCCCTAAACCCATCTTCTTCTTTTTATTATTATACATTTTTAATTTGCTAAAAGGTGCATGTGCTTGTCAGAGACAGGAAGAGAGTAAAAGCAATAAAGTATTCCCAATGGGGAATAGCCGCAACACATTCCCTTCTCTTACATTTCTTCTTTCATGATTTTGGGCATGTACTCACATAAGCCTAGTGTGTTTCTCAAGCTGCTCAGTCAAGGACTTGAACCACACAGTTGGCCATGTGGGATCTACCAGCCTCAATCACCACACCACTGGCTGGTCCACTAAACCTATGTTAAATATTTATCCTGAACGAGTTATAAAATATTTTATTCTTGTACTGTAAACTCACATGATATTTCCACAATATGTGAAATTATATATTAATAAAAATAAAAACAAATGAGATAACAGTATTTTTCCTTGACTAATATTTTAATGACAAATCAATGCTTTAGAGTAAGAGTTTCAATGTGGTTTAAAAAATCTGAAAAATATATCCAGGAGAGATTCTCTTTATACATCTGTATTTAATTTTCTGGAAAAAGGAATTAAATGCAAATCTCTACTTTCTCTTTTATTAAGTAATGTTTCCATTGATTTTAAGTTAAACCATTGCTTTAAATGGTCTTTCAGGCCTTTACTAGTGACACTTCCTATTCCTATACTTGAGACCTTTAAAATAAGTACATAACATGAACAAAATGAATTCAAATTGGCCCATATCTCCCACAACTGGGCCAAATTGATGATATTTCTTAGTAAATAAATACAGAAGGGGGGGAGAGGCCTTGTAGTACAGTGGTTCAGTACTATGCATAGGGAACTAGATCCCACATGGCCAACCACAGTTCTAGTCCCAGGTCCAGCTGCTCAAAAACGCACCAGTCACATCCTGATGGGATAAAGAAATGGAGATGGAGGAAAAAATTGTAGTATGGCCATTGTAGTATGGCCATGCCCCTTTTTTGGAGGGGTGCTTTATTTCTTCTCTCTCCTCACACCGTCCAGTGATTGATTACGCATGGCTTCTGGCAATTTAAAAAAAAGAGAGAGAAAAGGAAATGGGGAACTTCTAGAAAATAAGGCCTTGCACATAGTACGTACTCAGTAAATCTGTGTAGAATGATTCAATGAAGAAATTCTTTTTTTTTTAGAAAGAGATTTTTTTGCTATAGGGCATGTGCGCTCAGCAGAGACAGAGAGACGGAAGGCGAGAAATCACCCCCTCCCTGGGGGAATGGCAACACCACAATCCCTTCTCCTCCAAACTCCTCTTGGGATTTTGAGCATGCAGCACACACACATGCTCAGCGTGAGCTTCAAGCTGCCAGTTTCAGGACTCAAAACACTGTCAACTATGTGGGAGTCCAGTGACATAACTATTACACCATCCACTGGCCCTTAAATGAACAAATTCTATAAAAGTGGGAACTGAGAGGCAAATGTGGCTTGTTTTTCTTTATTTTTTCAAATCTTCATCTCAAAACATAGGAGAAAAGGTCACTCAGTGAAAGAGAAAGTGCATTTAACTCCTTCACAAATGCTCAAAAGACTTAAATACAAACTTATAATATGAATTTTTCTGGGATATATTTCTTGGAAAATATTTTTCCCTCACTATCACTGCTCTTTTAAATTGATTGGTCATTAAAGTATAAGTCAGGAAACATTTAAAGTAGGTTTAGTGAGGGACATTTATACAAGAACAGCATGAAATAGCATTCACTATAACTTTATGGGTCTATAAATGAATACATTTATTTTTGAAATATTCCAAGAAGGACTTTGCTAATATAATCAAAGAAATGAGCTGCTCAGATCCCCTTCTTTGGAGAGCGAAATTCACTAAAGGCCCTGACCACCATGCCTTCTGGATCTAAACTCTCCCCACAGACACATAGCCAGGCCATGCCAAGGACATGCTCCCAGACAATGACTAGATATGGTAGAAGACAAGCTTAGTCCTGCAAGACATAGCACTCCTTACATGAGTAGCTTTGGTACAAGGACTATCTAATAACTTAATTTTGATCTGCAACTCAGTCTACCGACCCTTTTTCCTCTCCCTCACGGGTACCAGGGAAACCTGAAATATCTCAGCCCATCCTAAGAAAACAGGTGAATAATTTAATTCTGTGCAAATTTTATTAATTTTTGTTTTTCTTTAAAATCTCTTCTAGGGTTTGAGCATCACGTAGAGTTCTATAGAACTCTTATTCTATCCAGTATGTGTGTGTGTATATATATTATATATATATATTATATATGTGTGTATATATGTGTGTATATATGTGTGTGTGTGTTTTATAGAGTTTTATAGAACTCTTATTCTATCCAGTATAAATATATATGTGTGTGTGTGTGTGTGTGTGTGTGTGTGTGTATATACACACACACAGAGTTTTATAGAACTTAATTCTATCCAGTATGGATATATGTATATATATAATGCATATATAAAATGTGTGTGTGTGTATATATATATGTATATATGTATTAACAATCACTACATGTATAGATTCAACTAAACAGTTCGGAACTTTTATTGAGACTGAGAATGACAGCAGGGCAAGGCAAGCCCAAAATAGCTATTCAATTAGGTTTGCATGAAGTGCTAGGCCCCTGGGTTGGAAACAAAGAAAGGACTCAAAAAAGAGGAGGAAAATAACATCAAGAGAAACATGGCCTATTTCTCAGTTTGCCAGTTGTCATCTCTGCTTTTGAAGTGCTTCTAAAGTGAATTCAGTTTGTTGAGCATGAGGACAATCAGCCACATCCAGGCAATACTGCCATTATGTCTTGAAACACAGGAATCATTTTTTTAGTAGTTAAAATATGGTTTTTAAAAAATGCCTTTATGACCAACCATGCTTGATATGCAAAATTTAAAGCAATTTATCTTAAAAGATCTTATAAAACTACCCTACTTTAGGGGCCAGCAGGTGGCATGGGTTAAAGAAGCTGGATCCACCTGGCCAATTGTGCAGTTAGAATCCTAGACTCAGCAGCTTGAAAATCATGCCAGGTGCGTGTGCATGCATGCCCAAAATCTCAAGAGGAGAACAGAAGAGAAGAGAATGCTTTATGGTATCTCCCCTGGGAGAAGGGGGTGGGTGATTTCTTATTCTCTCTCTCTGGTTCTCTCTAGCTCTCTCCAGCAAGCCCATGCACCCTGTAGTAAGCTTTGGGTGGAAAAAAAAGAAAAGAAAAAGAAAAAACCTATTTTAGTAAGGGTCAAAGAAAATTAAACTAGTCAACATGTGACAATATTTTTGTCAAAAAAGTAGTATTTTAAGTCTAAAGAGCTCTCAAATATGTGCTTGTATATTTATTTTAAACATTGTAGTTTATTTAAATTTAACTTTCACCAGTCTAGCAATAATTCTTTGGATGTGTTTTGTTCATCCAATGTAAAATTCCCTTTTTTTATTAATACAATTTTACATCAAGCATATTTCATTAAGTTTTTTTATTGCTATTTTTTTATTATAAACGTGAAATAATTTTTAAAGAATGTCTGGAAGATGAGAGCAGTTAGTTGTATGACCTGTAAAGACATTAAAGCATAAGATAAAAACTACAATAAATACATAACTTAGAATTGGTTAACAAAACAGAGAAAACGTTATTTGAAGTCGTTGCAATTGTACACTGCAGAAAAGCAAGACTATCAAAGAAAAAAATCTCTTAGTATAAACTATCAAGGGACACTACGGAAACATCTGTAAGACAAACTATTAAAAGAATAAAATGTTACTGAGAATTTTGAAAGATGTGAATAAATGGAGAAGCCAGCTAGTGTTGCTTTGGTTATGTGCAGAGTTTGCTGACCTTTGTAGGAATACACTACAAAGACCCTTTACGGTAACAAATTCCCAGGTCCCAGACATATTACAGGTATCATAAGGTTGGGTTCCTTTGTCCCAACAAGAGCATCCTTTGGACAATCTGTGATCACAACTATATCACATTGTGCCAAACATTTCAATTGTTCTGCTTGGCAATATAAGAGTGATGGTGGGGCATAGCAGAACAATAGTATATAAAAAGGAGTGTTATATTAATAATTTGGATCATGGTTTTTACTCCAATCCCATGTTTTGGAATTTGGTCTTAGTAGATGGCGACTGGATGTTCCCCAGAAACTCATGCACTGGGACTTGATCATATTAATTGTATTATAAAGGTATTAAGCGAACTTAATTTTGCCATAATATCTTAGGGAAAGACCCTGTATGGGATGTCATTAGGGCAGAGCCTCTATGCTTAAGTATAGGAGGTATATCAGCAGAGAAGATGCGATGAGAAGCAGAGAGAAAGCCACATGGACACAGACCATACTCTGTTCTGCTAAAAGTTCTGCCTTCTACCACTGGTGACGCTTCTGGACTTTCCAGTCACCAGACTGTGTGTTATTCAACTTCTGAGTTTTTAATAATTCACTCAGCCTTAGGTTTTTCAATTAGCAATGCAATAATGAACTAAGATAGGAAGTTATGGCATAGGCCAGCTACACCACCTCCAGAGGCCATCAGCAAAGATAAACTCTCTGGGTTTGAATATGAAGATCATAGTTTACCAACATAATTCCCGGATTTTAAATTAATTGTCTCCATCATAACCATTCCTAAGAGAATGTAAACCATTCAAGTACAAATATCTTTGCAGGATTTTTAACTGTTAGATACCAAGCATCAAGAATGCTACCTGATACACAGCACTCAAAAAATAGTTAGCTACTGCATGAAAAGATATTTCTTCCTCAGGAGACTGTGAGACCCTTGAGACCAAGAAGCATGTTTAACTTGTCTTTGTGGATCCAGCATCCAGTTTACTGACTGACTCCTTGGCATCAGTGAATACTTGTTGAATTAATGGATTGGTTATTAGAAGTAGAACTAACAGAGAAAAACATTTTCCTTTTAGCCTAGAGATGGTAAATTGGGGAACCAGCAGATGGTATAATAGCTATGTCGCTGGACTCTCATATAGTCAACCACGATTCAAGTCCTGGACTTAGTGACTTACACTCATGCCAGGCACATGTGTTTGTGCCCAAGATCCAAGAGGAGAATGGAGGAGAAGGGACTGTAGCGTGGCCATCCCCCCCCCCCCCCGGGGGGGGTGATTTCTCACTTTCTGTCTCTCTGTCTCTTTCTGTCTTTCTGGCAAACGCACACTCCCTATAGCAAAAACCTGTCCAAAAAAAAAGATCATAAATTGGAAATTATCTTTGGGCCACGTGCATATGACCTTTGTCTATCAAGAATCCTGCAAACTCTTCTGACCAGCTCTGAGGTTTAAGGACAAGAATGAGAATATAATTCATTTTTTTTTGAAGGCTTTTTTGTTTTGTTTTGTTTTGTTTTGCTATACGGTATGTGTGCTCACTAGAGAGACAGAGAGATAGACAGTTAGAAATCACCCCCTGGGGGTTGGTCATGCTGCAATCCCTTCTCCTCTATTCTCCTCTCAAAATGTTGGGCATGCATGCACACTTCCCCGGTGTGAATTTTAAGCCACCAGGTCCAGGACTCAAACTGTGGTCAACTATGTGGGAGTCCAGTAATGTAACCATTGTACCATCTGCTGGTCCCTATAATTCATTTTTCCATGGAATCCACACAGAATCTAGTGCAATACTCAGGACAGAGTATGACATAAGGGAACATTTCCTAGACATCAAGCATTCAAATATCACTTTTAGAATTGCTGCTTTCCCTGTACCTGCTGCACTGTTATGCAATGTTTTCCAACTATTATTATGTAAGTTCAGATTTACAGAAAAGTTGTAAAGAGAGCACAAAGGCTCCTCAGTTCACCCAGAGTCCCCTAATATTGACATCCTGCATAACCATGGTATATTTGTAAAAACTATGAAATTAACATTGTTTTAGCACTATTAACTAAGCAACAGACTATATTTGTATTTCACAGTTTTCCACTAATATCCTTCTTCTGTTACAGGATCCAATCCAGGGTAATCACCTTGCACTTAATCATAGTGTCTCTCAGTCTTCTCTAAACTGTGAGAGTTTCTCAATCTTTCCTTGTTTTCCACCATCTTGACTGACAGGCACTTCTACAGATTCATAGCCAGGTATTTTATAAAATGTCCCTAAATCTAGGTAAATCTATTGCATCATGATTAGACTAAGGCTATAGATTTTTAGAGAGACTATCCCAGAAATGAAGTGTGATCATCCATTAATTTTTAATGCTCCAAATGAAACTGCTATTTTACAAAGCAGTGTGAGCATTTCATATCCCATGCTAATACATAAAAACATATGCCATTTGGGGGTTGAGGTAAGTCTAGAAATCCTGGTAAACATGTCTTCCATTTCAGAACATGTTAATTTGTATTCTAGATGTATAAAGGTAGCTGGAAGCCTAACCTTGAATTGGGGGCATGGAGGGTAGGGGAAGGAACCTTAGGCCTATATTAGATGATTGGATAGAAACATCTGTTCCTCTTTTATCCTTTTACCTACTGGTCCCAACAGCTGCTAGAGAATAGGGAAAGAAAAATGGACTATATTGTGGGCATATATTTCATTTCTTTAATAGCAATATCATAAGGATAACACATGCTATAGTACTTGGTACATAGCAACTGCAATAAATGTTTGTTGAAGAGACAAATAAATGACTGAACAGCCAGGCCTCAAAAGCACATCTCCCGGTACCAATGACAGAATACTGGGCTCTGAGGACAATGGATTTGACCCAGTATGTCTAGCAATTTTTGCTTTTAGATGTCATTGTAACCTGCCAAAATTTAGCTTTGTAACAGATAGAAAGTAGCTGCCAGTAAGATCTTATCAGAGGTTAAATATAAAAGCTAGAAATTAAACTGAACCACAGACAAGAAGTCATTCTTCCTTCTTTTCAAACAAAAAAGGATCCTTGAACAAGATTTGTTTCCATTATTTTAATAGATATATATATGTATATAAAAGTCTTAAATCAAGGCATTTACTGTTTTACTTTACAATGGAGTATGTTATAGACAGTGCTGACAAGAATTTTCTTTCTGTTGCTAAACTGCAGTATATTGGCAGTATTCTATTTTCATTGTTTTTAAGGGCTTTACCTGGAAGATTCCAAAAATGTACATATCACTGAAAGGGCAGTTTTTCTATTTCTGAAATAAGTCCTTCTTAAAGAATGTTCCTGGCTTAAAGAAAATTTGGAAAAGGGTTTCTCTTTGAAAAAACTCACATGATTGAAGAGATTTCACCTTCAAAGAGTCTTACTCCAGAGGGAGCCCCCTTTGAGAATTTTAAGCACTGCATGGGAAATGTATTCTTTGAAGATTTTCATGTTAAAAAACAGTTGCATGACTTGGGTATCCTCTTTGAAGTTTTTTTTAAAAACAATATTTAAAGGATTTCCCCCTTTGAATGTTTTCATGTTACTGAATCCTGTTTTTATTAAAAAAAAAAAAAAGTTACTCTCTACCCAAGTATTTTCTTTGCTTTTTGCTCTTCCCTCATTATTACTATAACTTTAATTATTCTGGTCTAGTAAGATAAATTGAAGATGTTACCATGCCACTTTTCTTCCTAGATACTATGAAACTAAGATTAACCTACTCAGTCTCTCCCTACATCACGTCAGATTCAGAAATACTACAAAAATTACTTCCCCATTTAAATAATCAGCATAGGAAAGCAACCCAACATAGGAAATTTTCTAAGAATTGGCAGGGTATACTGAATTATTCAAGAGCATCACAAATTGTTTATAGATAATAGGGGACACCTCAATGGACAATTTTATCATCATATACCTAAATCAGATACAGCTACGGAAGAGAAAAAGAAATCTTTCAGGTAGATTGGGTGATGAATATCATGCCTAATATCCTTTCTTTCCTTCTGTCTTTCTTCTTAAAATTTTGTCACAGGGCACTTGCATTCGCCAAAGAGAGAAGAGACCCCAAATCTCCTTTTGGGACTTTGGGCACACATACACACACAAACACACATCCTGCATTTCTAGCTACTGGGTCTGAGCCTCAAACTGGAGGGTTGGCCATGCAAGATCCAGTTGCCTTCATTCCACACCACCAGCTGGGCCAAAGTTTCTTCCCTTTGACTAACTTCTAGTGAGGCTCTATCGTGTCCTAGGCGCTAAACAGGACATAGAATGAAGTACCAGCCTACCTCTCAAAAAGTTTACAATCTTATGTGGAGCCTAAAACACACACAAATGACTGTAACAAAAGGTTTTGTGTCAGTAAGTGTAGTAGTGAAAAACCCTTTTCTGAGTTTAGAGAGAAGAAAGGCAGTTTTAGAGTAGGAGGAAAGCCCCTCAAAGGCCAGAATCATGTTTTTGCCTTGTTATATTTCAGTCCCTTGCACAGTGCCTGATGCAAAATAGGTAAGGTGCCAAATGGGGGAGATTCCAAAAGTTCATGGAAAACGCATATTATGCAATACCTTGCATGAGTTTCAAGAAAAAATTTGCATCGAAACAAACTTGCACTTTAATTTCATTTTTTCATGAAATTTTTAAAAGACTTATTTATTTCATTTTATTAATTATTATTCTTAATTTGACCAGAGAGAAAGAGTGTGTGTGAAAGGGAAAGTGAGAAAGCAAGCCTCCAGGTCCAGGACTCAAACTGTGGTCACCCATGTTAGAGTCCAGCGCCTTAACCAACACACTACCAGCCAGGCCCCTTCTCATAAATTTTTTAAAAGAATTATTTATTTATTTATTACCATTATTTCTTATTTTGATCAGAGAGAGACAGAGAGAGGAAGTGAGAAAGCAAGCTGCCAGGTCTGAAACGCTGAACCATGATCAACCATGAGGGATTCCAGCACCGTAACCACCAGGCCACCAGCCAGACCCATTAATGAACTTTACGTTCTCTCAGATTTGCCAAACAGAAATGAAAGATTTCCTGTGAAATTTGAATTATAGAGAAATGATGCATAATATCGTTTGGTATAAATATGTCTTGGTACAGGAGAGGATATTTTAGATAAACATTAAAGCAATGTTTTCATTTGGAGAATAGCAATCCATAACTGGGTAATGAAAACAATTCAAAGGGATGAGATCAACATTCTCTTTTAGTAGAGGATGTAGAGAATAGAATAAATATAGTAAAAAGAGAATATTAATGCACAGCATACCAAATATGAGAAATTATGCTTTCCTGAATAGTCTGTGCCATTTTAAAATTTTATGTGTGTGTGTGTGTGTGTGTGTGTGTGCGCGCGCGCGTGTGTGTGTGTGTGTAATGTTGGGCTGCCATATAAAATACATTTCTTCTAGTAAGTCTAAGTAAAATAAAACAAAAACTACTATGTTAAAAGAAGAAAAAAGATTTTAACAGAAAAAAAATGAGCTATGAGAATACATTTTTGGCAAAGACAGGGGTGGAAAGGTCATGCTGAAGGACCAAGTAGACAAAGTTCACTAGAGTAAGATAAGGCTGGAAAGTAAAATGAGGCCTGGGAAGAATGAAAACTACAGAGGACTTGAAACCCAAGCGAAAGCTGTCAGTACTATTTTAAAGGGGAAAAAAAAAAGCACTGAAGATTTTGGACAAGGTAGTAATGATATCAGAATAATATAGAGGATTAGGAAAATCAACACATCAATGAAAGATTGCCGGAGGCAAGATTGGAATTAAGAGAACGATTAGGGGTATATTACAATACTGATAAAACCGACTCAAGTTATGTTTTTTATTTTGAAAATAACCTTATATGCAGGCATATATAAAAGTACTTTATGAATTTTAAAATATGAACACAGGATAAAACATCATTACTACAATCCCAAATAAAGATATGGTTTTATATTTTAAAAATACGTTTAAAAAAATAAAATTTCCCTTCATTGGAGTTCTTTCAGAGAATAAGGATAAAAAATTATGGTGTAATAGCACTATGCTAACACTTCATACATCCATTATAAAAACCGGAAATTAATTTGGAGATTTTTCTGTTGCCTTAATACAAGGGGTCATCTAAAAGTTTATGGGAAATGCATACAATGAAAAAACACATGTATTTCAATTTGTTTTTTTGGCACCAAAACAAACTCATATATTAATTTCATTTTTCTTCCAGCCTTTAAAACATCCTAATATTAGCATTAGGCGTTTCTTTTTCTAGTAATCTAAAAATTATAACTCAGAGACTTCCTTTAAAGTTTTATCATTGCCATGTTTAGTAACTTGCATATACAGGTAGAATTTATATTGTTAATACATCTTAAGAAAGATAAGTCAAGAAAATCCCTCCAAGGCCAGAATGATGTCTGTGTCTCATTGTATTCAGTCCCTGCCACAGAGCCTGACACGTTATAGGTAAGTCTGCCATTACTACAGGATTTCCTAAGAACCGTGAAGTTCAGAGAACGATACTTTTCTTTAGTGTAAATATGTTGTATCAGTCAAGGTTCTTGAGGGCATATGTATTATATATTAGAGCATATGTATTGATATATTAGAGGGAGAATGGGCTTACATGATGGGCAGCTCAGAAAGGCCTTCTGCACGCTGGAGCCGCCAGACGCTAGAATCACGGATTCGTCCATCCCAAAGGCCTCGGGGGAGCGGGTGATGTAATTCACGGTCCAAGGCTGAAAGCTGGAGAACGGGGTGTAAAGCGTGGAGTTTTGTTTTGTTCTGTTCTGTTCTGGTCTGTTCTGTTTTACCAGAGGAGCCTGCACTTACCACAGTGAGGCAGACTGGGAGGAAGAGTGGACTTCCGCAGTGGCGTCCAGTCAGTCAATCCCGCCTCCGTTTTTCCTTTCTGTCGTGCTCTTGGGCACGCGCACACAGGCGCCGGTGTGTTTCCCAGCTGCCCCAGGCGGGATTCAAACCGCAGAAGGCCTGGTGAGATCTGCTCCAGAGTTCGGATGTCCCGGGTAACAGAAGAAGGCTCTCTTGTTCTGTCCCAAAGAGACGTTTTCATCTTTGTATTATTCTTGCCAGGCCGCTTGTATCATGCTCACCCACGTTGATGGCAGATCGTCCAGACTTAGCCTCTTCAGTCTCACTTGTCTAATGCCTTCTAAAAACCCTCACAGATCCTCCGGGAATAATGCTTTTTCTAGGTATTCCTTCAATCCAATCAGGATGACACCCAAAACCAACCATTCACACATGTCCAATTTTAGATAAATAGCACATAATTTTTAGTATCTATGTCTCCAAAATATTGCATCAAACATATTTATCCTAAAAATTACTCACTCTTCATCTGAAATTCAAATTTTATTGAGTATTTTACATTTTATCTGACAACCCTAAGAGTATATTCAGCAATGTTAAGTAGATGAGTGAATGCTTGTATGTGTGTAGCTGTTCATTTTTGTAGGAGATATGTATATATATATGTATGTGTGTATAGGTTAGGTCATCAGGAAAGTCATGACATATTTTTCTATGCAAAAATGCATCATGACTTTCCCGATGATCCTATATCATATGTGTGTATGTATATATAAAACATAAACTTTACCAGTTTAACACTTTTAAGTGTGTGATTCAGTGGCATTTAGTACACTCATAATGTACTGCGACCATCACGACAATTCATTTCCAGATATTTTCACTATTCCAAATAAATTTCCATACCTGTTAAGACATAACACCAGTCCATCCTCCCCCATGCATGTAGTCACTATTACACTGTGTATCTGTATGAATGCCTATCCCAAGCATCTAAAATAAGTAGAATCATACTATACTTGTCCTTTTGTGTCTAGATTATTTCACCTTGCATAGTATTTTCAACGTTCATCCATGTTGTAGCATGTATCAGAATTTCATTTCTTTTTAATACTGAATATATGTTTTTGTTAGCATGCCTCATTAGAGTGCTAGTAGAGCACTCCTTGCAGTCTCCATATAGCCTTTCAAGCTCTAACCAGTTCTAACACTTTGCAGGCCAGCACTGTGATTCTTCCTATTACCTATCCATCTCCTATAACAAGCATAAGAGAAGCGGGAAGACAGAACTACCTGCCGTAGAGTCAGTCAGCAAGCTCATTCCCTAGTTCTGTCCCTGAGGGCTGATGCCTCCAGCTGTTACAGCATCTTTATTTTCTGTACTCAGGAGCTATTCAGTCCAGTCTTTCCAGAGCCAGCCATCTGAGTTGTCTAGCTTCGATGAATCTATAAAACCTCTAACATATCAACATAGATCTCTTCCTAAGCTTTCTTCCCAACTGCTGCCAAGTTCTGGGGTGATAGCCTATTACCATAGATTCGGTAAGCAATTACAGTAAATATTTGCTAAGACGAGTCAAATTCTTTTTCATTATCATGAAAAATGTATAGTCACTGACATATCATTAGCTATTTTGAAGTGATGTTTAGTGACTGTACATTTAATTCCATGGTAAAACTTTTAAAAATCTTTTGAAATATGTTTATATAATAATATTTTGATATGACTGAGATTTGTTTAATTTCCAGCTCTACTAAAGCTATTTTGCTCCATTCTTCATATATTTATTAAATGGTTGCTAAGAAACTATTCAATGTAAATATCAAGTAATTCAAATTTGGCTTCAAAGGGCAAAGAGAGAAATTTGAGAGATCAGAGGAAGATAATAGTGGTTTGTTTCATTTCTTTCTCTCTCTCTCTCTCTCTTTTTTTTTTTTTTTTTTTTTTTGCCACTTGCAAATAGTCAGATATTCTAAAGTCTCCTTTGTTCCTACACAGGAGGAATCAACTGTGGCCCCTACTTTGCCTATCCTGACACTCATCACATCTTGCAGTGATTGTTCAACAGCTCTCCTCTGTGCTAGGCTATATACTGCATGAGGCCTGCCTGGTGTTCCCTCCTGTTCCCACCTCAGTTCCCTGAGACAAATCCAGGCCTATTGTAGGCCCTCAATAAACATTTGTTGTTTAAACGAATAAAGGGATAAACTGACTAACAAGTATCGCAGCCTCTTTGACATTTCTTGGCTTTGCCTCTATTTCTTTTTCTTCTAGAAGCAACAACTGGGTGGTCTAGTGCTAGCCAATCTATGCAATCCATGCTTCTGACTGCACCCCAATAGCACTAAGCTCAGCAGTAGGTATATGATCCAAACTTGGCCAAATCAAAGTAAGTTTTGTATTTTTGATGGAGTTTGAAGAAAAAAGAAAACCATTGTCTGAGGTTGCTTAACCAAGAGATTCTAAGCCTAGAACCTGAGGGAGTGAGGTGAGGATAAGTGGGGAGAGACTCCCTGTAAATAAAGCCAACACAGAGGTGAGCAAAGCTGACGGAAAGACTGAGGCTTCCTGACAAATATTTAATCCCTGAATACTATTCTGTCTGATCTTTCCCTTCTTTTTTTTTTTTTTAAATTTACCAGAGAATGTATGCATACACTCTCACCTGAGAGAGAGAGAGAGAGAGGGGGCAAAGTGAGAAAGCACCCTCCAACAGGGATGGCCATGCCACAATCCCTTTTCCTCCATTCCCTTTTTGGGATTTTAGGTCTACACACAAACATGCCCAGTGTGTTTTTCAAACTGCACAGTCCAGCGATGTGAGATCCAGCTTCCTTAACCGCTACTCCACCGACTGGCCACTGCCTGACATTTTCTGTCTCTGTACTTTTTAATAGTTTCATGAGCCAATGTATATACTCTTTCACTATTTAAACGAATTGAGTTTTCTGTCACCTCCAAATGAGTATCTTGCCTGAGGTATCAAGTTTTAAAGTAGACAGCCCTTTTGAAAAAACACAATAATTATGAGCAACAGTTCTTGTTGTCAATGTAATTCTAACAAACCTTCAAATTTTCCCATATTTTTGTTGACTGTGTAGTAAACATTGTTGATCTCTCTCCTGAAAAATTTCCATGGCTTCACACTGTAAATTAGCCATATATTTGAATAGGTGCAACCTCACTACCTGTTCCTTATCAAGTATACACAAGCAATCCCTTGGTTATGGTGATTATTACTTTGAGGATAAGCACATGGCTTTAGTGGATCCAATCAGAACAAAAACCAGAACTTTCATTCAATGGTTGTAGAAAGAAAATCTCTCCTAAGTGATAAAATATGCAGATGCATGGTCTAGAGTTGCTGCAGCCTTTTTGCAACCATGAGAAAAATTTATCTGAAGACAGAGTCAACATATACGAGAAGCTGTGGGAATCAGAGAGAAGCAGAGTTTTTCATTCCTAATCAAGTCTAACTCTACCTCTGGGCTTTTTAGTTTCATGCACCAGTATGTTCTCTTTATTGTCGAAGCCAATTGAATTAAGGGTTCTACTACTTGGACTTGAGTATTCTATTATAATGTCTTAATTAAATTGTCAATAGTCAACTAATAAGACAGGATAAACTCAATGCAAAGTGCCTTAGTTTGCTAAATACTTTTGAGGAGCCAAAGTACCTAGCACAAGGCATGATACATAGTAGGGGTCTAGTAAAAGTTGATTGATGTGGAGATGAGTATTATTTTTAACAATAGATATACTTTAACAAATTATGCCAGACTATGCTAAGGACTTTACTTTTTTTTTTTTTTTTTAATCCTCACAGTCATAGACTTTCATTAGTCCTCATCTAACAACAATGAAGATATATGCCATTTATAAAAAAAAAAAAAAGTTCATGTACAGGCAATGGGCTAAGTGATACTAACTTATATTTGAACTATAGAAATGTTGAAAGCCTAACAGAACACTTACCTTGACCAAGGTCATATGACATATTTGGTAAAAGGGTCTGGGTATTTTAATAAGTAAAAGCCACTTTCATTTTCCCAATCTTGATACCACTGAGGAGAAAGAAGTACAGGGAAGGAGTTTACTGACAAGAAAGTCTCTGAGTAGGGGATAGGGAACTGTTACCAAGTCTCTGTTGCTTTCTTCTCGCCTTTTCCCCCTGAGGATCCTAGAAAATCTATGTATTAGCTGCATAAAGTATTGTCTGGGAAGAACCAATCCTGTTTCCCCCCACTGGTTTCAAATTTAAAGAAGATAGGCTAGAATCATCTTCACACATTTAATGAAGTTCCTAAGAATGAAACCAACTATACACTGTCCACCAATGAGCAGGGAGTTCTCAAGATACAAACTGAGGACCTTCCCATGTGGGTTACCTCTATCCTCTTTTTTCTTTACTTTTTGAGAGATAATTTTCTTTAAACATATTCTAGTTTGACAAGATTTTTTTTTAATACTTTAAAGATGTCATTGCATGTCTTCTGCATTGCATTTCTTTTCTGGTGAGAAGTCTGTGATCATTCTTTTCTTTATTTCCTTTGGCTGCATTTAAAATTTTCTTTTCATCACTGGTTTTCAACAATTTCATTGCAATGTGGCTTCATGGGGTTTTCTCTGTGTCTATCATCTTTTATGTTAGTGGAGTTCTTAGATCTGTGGGTTTACGTTTTTCATCTAATTTGAAAATATTTTAGTCATTTTTTTTCAACCATTTTTAGTCCTTCCCTCCAACACTAAAATTATAAATCCAGATTTTTAGGTTGTCTAGTATTGTCCCATGGGTTGTTGAGGTTCTGTTCATTTTTTTCAGTATATATTTCCTTCTTACATCTATTTAGATAGTTTCTATTGATTGCTGTAAGTTCACTGATCTTTTCTTTCACAGTGTTTTACCTCCATTAAACCTATCCAGTACATTTTTTTATTTCAGGTATTATCTTTCTCAACTATAGAACTCCCATCTTATTTATTTTAATACCTTAATTATGTGTATAATATATAGTATTTTTTTTCATTTATTAAGTATTTTTACATTTTTTCTCAAATATTTATTTTACATATCAAAAAAATTTTGCTCATACTCCATACTTCTTGACAGTTAAATAACTTTCAAAATTTCAAAACACTAAATTTTGAAGATTATGTTCAACATATTTCTTATAATTTTGTATAATTTCATTTGTGACTCTATAACAACAGAAACAGTATGGTTTTTAATATTTTTTAGAAAATATTTACATGTCAACTACTCAAATTGTTGAAAAGCAAATGCCCAGCACACAAGTCACACATAAACCTTCTCAATTCAGCCCTGCCTACCAAATATTCTGTGATATACCATCTGCTAGCAAAGATCAGTCTCTTTTTCTTCCCTCAAAATTTTTCTCAAGATAATCCTCGGTGTGGTTGCTCTTTTGCAGTCTCTACTGATTACAGTGCTGGGCTGGAAAAGTCCAGGTTATTTTATGCTATAAATTCTTTCATATATCTTTTCTAATCTTCTCTGCCAGGCAGAACTATTTATGATGCCAGGCCATCTTTCTAAGAGCTCCTGTTGAGATCTACCTTAGTTCCATAGTTTTCTGATTAATCTTCAGGTATGACATTCCAGTCAAAGCCCTGTCCAATAATGAGTATTTCCAATATCTGATTCAATGCAACAAGCATTATTGAACTTATGCAAATAACCCTTCTGCCACAAAATAAGAATACTCCCAAATATTTTCCAATTCCAGAGGGGTCAGGAAGGAAGAAAAGTTTGTTTCCATTTAAAGAAACAAATAAGGAAAAGGTTTTAACAAATTGCTGAATCTATTAACAACTCAAAAGAAAGTAAAATGCTTAAATTGGGAAAACAAAACATAGTTCAAAAAAAATCAGTAATGTTTCACTCAAAAGTTATAAAATTCTATTTTACCAGTTCAGTCTTTTTTTAATATTTTTCTTTTATTATTTCTCCCTTTTTTTATTTAACTTTATTTATTCATTTATTTATTTATTTCAATTTGACCAGAGAGGGAAAGAGTGAGAGAGAGAGAGAGAGAGAGAGAGAGAGAGCAAGCCGTCAGGTCCAGGACTCAAACTGCAGTCCAGCACCCTTAAACACCAAGCCACCTGCCAGCCCTTTGCCAGTTCAGTCTTATGTTCAACTTCTTCTGTTGAATATGCAGTGTTACTGTGGTCCAATCTTTCCATTTAAATCCTGGAAGTTAACACTCAACGTTATTATTGATATTTCTTGTCCCTAGCATTAAATTGGTTATTTTCTTGGTTGCCTTTTGTTCTCTTATTTCTGCATGTGTCTTTAGTTTTCCTGGTAGAGCACTCCTTTCAGAACTTCTTGAAGAGTGAGTCTGCTATTGGCAAATTCTTTCAGGTCTTGTTTATCTGAGAATGTTTTTATCCTTTCTTTCCATATGAAAGATAATCTTGTCGGGTATAGTATTCTTGGTTGCAACTGTTTTTCACTTAACACTTTGAATATATTTTCTCATTCTTTCCTTGTTTTCATTGTTTCTGATGAAAGGTCTGAGGTTAGCCTGATTGGATAATCTTTATAAGTAATCTGATGTTTTTCTCTTCCCAATTTTAATATCTTGTCTTTGCCTGTAAATTCGGTCAGTCTGGCTATGATGTGCCTTGGAGAAGATCTTCTTGGGTTGATTCTATTAGGGGTCCTTTGTATTTCTTGGGTCTGGATATTTGAATGCCTCTCTAGATTTGGAAAGTTTTCTTCCATTATTTCATGGAATAGATTATCAATGCCATTATTAGTTTCCTTACCTTCTGGGATATTGATTATTCAGGTGTTTGGGCACTTAATGCTGTCTAGTATTTCTCATGTAGTATTCTCATTTGGGGGGTGTTATTTTATCAGTTTTTTAGGTTGCTTTTTTCTAGATCAGAGGTTTTGCCTTCAACATCCAAGATTTTATTTTCTGCATGGAATAATCTTCTTTTAATACTTTTGATGGAGGTTTTGATTTCCTGAATGGCAGCCTTCATCTCTAATAGCTTCAACATCTCCTGGAACTCATTGTCTCTTTTCTCCTGCATCTTCTGGAGTTCATTATCTCTCTGCTGCTGCATCTCATTTAGTTTTGTCACTATGAATATTCTGAATTCTCTATCAGACATTTCCACAAGTGCTGTTTGTGGATGATGAGGGATTGTTCTTTTCTCTTAGGGGAGAGCTATTTTCTTGGTTTCTCATGTTTCTTGTGTCTCTGCGGTAGTTTCTGATCATTCTGTGACAAAATCTCTCCACTGTGCTTCGCAATGTGATATCCACAGAAAGAGATTAGGAGTTCAGATTTATAAAAAGAAATTTCTTCCTTAAAGCAGGACATTCAATTAGTGTTGAGGATTTCAATGACTCTAAAAGTATTCAGATGCTTAGCTACTGTGCACCTAGACCTATTTAGACATTCAGTGTGTGGAGAGTGAAGCTTAGAGCGGGGAAAAAAGTTAAAAAAGAAAAAAAAAAGAAAAAAAAATACAAAAATACTACCAAAAATGAGGAATAAAAAATTTTATACATGTAAAAAATGAAAACTGCACGCTGTGAGAACAGGCCAGGACATGCCTCAGCTTTAAAATGGCTTCTGAAATTAGTAAGTGAAAAGAAAAGGCCCAAGGTGAGAAGTGGTTAAAAAATTTTTTTTAAATAAAAATTTAAAGAAATAGTGCATGTGAGACAGACAGAGAGACAGACAGCCAGAGACAGCAAGAGGACAGAGGTATGCCTATCTTGTCTGAATATTTTGGGAGTCTAAAGAAGATCTTCTCCAAGACACATTATAGCCAGGTTGACCAAAACCGTAGACAAAGACAAGATACTAAGACTGGCAAGAGAAAAACGGCAAGTTACCTACAAAGGACATCCCATCAGGCTAACGGCAGATCTCTCATCAGAAACAATGCGAGCAAGGAGAGAATGGGAAAATCTATTCAAAGTGTTATGAGAGAAGCAATTTCAGCCAAGAATACTGTACCCGGCAAGATTATCTTTCAGGTGGGAAGAAAAGACAAGAACATTCTCAGATAAACAAAACCTGAAAGAATTTACCAGTACCAGACCAGATCTTCAAGAAGTTCTCAAGGGTGTCTGTATCAGGAAAATTAAACACAGACACACAGAAATAAGAGTCCCAAAACTAAGAAAGTGGCCAACTTAATCATAGGGACAAGTCTGGAGTTGAATATTATATACCAGAATTTAATCAGGAAAATTGAACCAGAACAGAAGATAAAAGTACATGAGACTGATAGGTTCATGCACCTACCATCTGAACAGAATCCTAACCTGTTTCCTGGCTTTAAGCAAAGTTCCTTGGCATTTCTTTGATTTAAGTTAAAACTGGTTTTCTTAGTAGTAATGAGTGAACTCACCATTGAAAGTACTTAGATTATGTAGGAAATTGTGTGATCAATGCAATGTGGGTGGGAAGGGAATGAAGGACAATTGTGGACACCGGAGGTGGTGTGAGAGGAGGGTGAGAAGGGACAGAGGGTCAGAAAGAGGGGTGGAAATATTTCTAAGAACTAGAAATGGAAAATTTTTTGTAATGTGCATGATTGAGTCACTATGCAGTGTGTACTGGATGGGAGATCGCATTTTGTGTGCTGTGATGATGCTTAGGGAAGGGATGTAAATTGAGTTACAAAAAAAAAGTTTCAGGAAAAAAAAAAAATATATATATATATTCAATGACTGCAGTAGGATATGTAGCCCCAGCTAGGTGCTACTTTATAGGATGCGTAAAGTTAGACTTGTGTTCATGGAAATGTGTATGTCACCTGTGTTTGCTATGAGGGTATTTGGATTGATTAGGGTCTTTGGTGATTCAGTAAAATGTGGGGAGAAATGGTATAGAAAGCAAACATAGATACCAGAGACAGTATGGGAGGAGAATGGGAGATGGCAGTGGGTAAGAGATAGGGAATCAAGGATAGGGGAAAAAAAGCTAAACATACAGAAAACAAGAAATGGAAGATCGTCTGCTGACAATAGCATGTTTGTTGATGTGCTTGTTTGGGACAATATACAGTGTACTCTGGATGGAAAATCTCATTTTGTATGCTGTAATGATGTACAGTGAATGAATGCAAATAAATAAATTGAAATAAAAAAAATATTTCGGGAGTCTAGAAGATGGCGTTTAGAGCATAGCTTCCCTGAACAGGCCAGGACACACTTCAGCTTTAAAATAGCTTCTTGTCTGAATATTTCGGGAGTCTCAATATATAATAATAAGTTTATATATAGTAATCTTTGTATGTCTTTTATTTCTGTCCTCATTTATATTTATGTTTTTCCTTAAGAACTTGAGCATAAGATATCTGCTTTTAAATATCTGCTAAAACTCATCATCTCTATAAATTCTGATTGTATTCCTATTGATTCTCATTTTTTCTTTTTGTTTGGTTGTCTTATAATTTTGTACTGAGATCTTGACATTGTAAAATTTATATTATTATGTGTCTATTTTCTTGTTTTTTTTTTAATTAAATTTAATTTACATTTGGATCACTATGGCTCTTATTTGTAGCTTGACAGGGATAGTCAAGAGCAATGTAACACTAGGACTATTTGAGGTCTACCATTAAGACATGGCCTTTTTGGGTTATCGACTACTATTACTTTTTGTGTTATCTTCTATTCAGGGAATTCACAGAGGACTACAACATGGCTTGTTGGATTTCAAATATCTCCCATTCTGTGAAAGTAACGGAAATTACTCAGCTTATGGGTTCTCAATCATTCTTTATCAGCCTTGTAGAGTCACCCTATGCATGTGCAGCTCACTAATTAAGAACAGATTCAAAGGTAACCCTTGCAGATTTGTGGAGCTCTTTCTCTGCTCTCCATTTCTTCCAGTTCTCAGCACTTCAGATTTTAAGTGATTTTAACTACCCTCCATTTGCTATCTCAACTCTGCTTTGCTCAACTCTCCTCATAGTGTTCCGGAAAACGCCTTCAGGTACAAAGCCAGAAAGATCATAGTTTACCTCATTTCTTCACTTCTCTCAGTCCTGCATTGCTTGTTGTCCAATCTTTAAAACAATTGTTTCTTTACATCTTGTCAAGTTTTCTAGTGTTTTGTACATAAATGTTGAGAGAGAAGTCAGATCCCAGCTACTTCTAATGGTTAAAGACGTACTGCAGATTATAGAAAATAGATTGCTCATTAGAGCCTAGCCTGGATCCTGGTCTGTGATCGATTTGTCTTGACTACTTACTAATGAAGTTTCTGTTTTTCCCTCCATGTGCTCTTGCTTTATTAGCTGAGAACCCAGATCTCATCACATAGAAGTACATTCAGTTTGATATACTTCTGAGAGCTGGAAATAAAAAAAAAGCAATCTCAGGGCCAGCAGGCGGTATAGTGGTTGAAGTGCTGTACTTCCACATGGCCAACCGTGGTTCAAGTTCCAGACCCGGTGGCTTAAAAATCATACCACATGCCTGTGCATCCTGAGAAGAGAGGGGACTGTGACATGGCCATCTCTCCTGGGGGGTGATTTCTCACTTTTCCTCTCTCTATCTCTCTCCTGCTAGCACATGCACCCTATGGCAAAAAACTTTAAAAAATAAAAACAGCAACAACATAAATAGCAATCGTAGGGAAAATGTAGAGAGAGAACAGCCTACTCCTCTTGGTCATTATTTCTGCAGTAGCTCAGGAACCTTATCCCATTATAGCTGGGCCAAATGCCCAGACTGTGGTTAACCTTATTACTCCCAGGAATTTACTCAGGATCTTGCCCATTATTTCTTAACCAAGGTGGTATCAATTTAATTAATATTCTTTAAACTATTTATAACATTTTCATACCATATGTATAAATAAGTTGAAATATTGGAATTATGAAGTTCATATTTTTTAATTTAGCCCTGTAAGGTGAATATATTGCTAAGAACACAATTTACCAAATAAGCAAGCACACAAACAAATCAAGAACTAAAGACCCATTTGCTGGGCTGGCTCTGTAGCCTAGTGGTTAAGGGAACTGGATCCCACATAGCTGACAGCAATTTGAGTTCTGCCCCAATAGCTTAGAATACACACTGGGCAAGTGTGTATACCTACCCTAAATACTCATGCAATGGAGAAATAGAAGAGAAGGGTTTGTGGTGTGACCACACCCCACTGGGAGGTGCTTTTTCCCTCTCTCCCTTTTTCTTTCTCTCTCCGTCTCTCTATGTCTCTTTGAAGTACACATGCCTCCTATCAATCAAAGACACACACACACACACACACACACACACACACTTCACAAGGTAATATTGACTCTAAATAAAAACAGGATATCCCAGACAAAATTATTAATTGTTATGAGAAATCTGATTAAATATATTTTAGTATTGCAGAACAATAAAAAAGTTGGTTAACAAGGTGAATAAAATGTCGTTTCTACCCTCAAGGACTTAGAAGGTATGTGCAGTAGTGAAGTGTGTGCGTATTGCGGGGGAAGGATCCCAGGTTTAGTGATCATCAGAAAATAATGTTTAAGAATAGGTGGTACTGAGGCCAACAGGTGGCATGGTGATTAAGGCACTGGACTCCCACATGTCCAACTGTAGTTCAAGTCCCAGACAAAGTGGCTTGAAAATCACATCAGGGGGAACCAGCAGTTAGCATAATGGCTATGTCGCTGGACTCCCACGTAGTCGACCACGGTTCGCGTCTCGGACCCGGTGGCTTACAACTCACGCCGGGCGCGTGTGCGTGCGTGCCCAAGATCCCGAGAGGAGAATGGAGGAGAAGGGATTGCGGCGTGACCATCCCCCCTGGGGGGTGATTTCTCGCTTTCTGTCTCTATGTCTCTCTCTGTCTGTCTGGCGAGCGCACGCGCCCTATAGCGAAAAACCTCTCAAAAAAAAAAAAAAAAAAAAAAAAAAAGAAAATCACATCAGGTACGTGTGCATGCATGTCCAAAATTCCAGAGGAGAATGGAGGAGAAGGGATTGGGGCATGGCCATCCCCCTAGGAGATAATTTCTCAGTTTCCCTTCTTCTGTCTCTCTCTGGTGACTGCATATGCCCTGTGACAAAAACTTGAAAGGAAAAAAAAAAAAAATGGGGTGATAGAGAACCATGGGATAGTATTACAACATAAGAAGATTTTTAGTTGTAAGTGACATAACCACTAAAAGTAATAAATTCATGAGACAAAGGGCATATATGATGTGGTAGGGTATAATGCAGAGTGATAAAATGGGAAGGACATAAACAGACATTAACAAGGGCACTAAAGCAAGAAATGATACTGCAGGGGCAGGGCATGCAGGAATTATTGCCATTCTATTTGTAGGAGAATAAAGTGGGACTGAGAGTGCCTAAAAATGTGGCTCGAACACTGTAAAGAGTTTGCAGACCAGGTTAGCAAACTTAGACTTCACAGAGAAAGGGAAGCATTAGAGGAGTTTAAGAAAATGAGTTCCATAAGCAGATCTGTGTTTTCTATACAGTGGAGTATAGAGTTAATATAGACGAGAAGAGTAGTTAGAAGAGTCAAAAGCTTATTACAAAAAATGACTTAAAGGGGTGAGGCTGCCCCTAAACAAAGTTAACCATAGAAGAGAGGGAGTAATTGTGGGTCCAAATACACAGATAGGTAGCTTTGATAAACTGGAAGAGGCAGCCCTTGCCCTCAAGACTAGAGGAAAAGAATGTGAATGGTTTATGTAAAATATTTCACAGGTAAGAGATCTGTAAGTTAAGAAAGATGATTGTGTTTTCCATTTTCCAATGGCAGTAGTCCTAAAATAGAGAATTTGGTAAGATTTTTGCAGACTTAGAGTAACAGTTGAGGAGGAGGTTAAGAACAAATCAGAAGACTAATGGGAGAAGCTGAGAACAAGCTGAGGATTGAAAATATGACTTTATGTTGGCAGTATCTATAAGCCTGGGAAATTTTCCACTGGCAGCCCTCAACTATTCAGGTATAGGAAAGAGAAGGTGACCGATTGATACCCTGTTTGGAGGTTTTGTTGGCCTGTGTTATGAAGAGAAGTTCAGTTTCTCTGAGTTGTAGTCAAAAGCTTTCTTTAAATGATCAAAACTTACCTTTTAAAACTTCCCTTTAATGCTTCTATAATGAGAGAGGACATTTAACAGAATTCTTCTTGGGAAGAACAAAGTATGGTATTATTTGACAGAATTATTCCTGGAGTCAAGGGTGAGACCCCCCCAGAGGCATGTTGAATAGATAAATAATGCTCATTAGATGATATGCATGAGAAAGGGGAGAAATTTCGTTCTGTTTAACAGATTGAAGAGAGACTACAAAAGCAAGAAAGACAAAAGGAAAAGGTTGTAGAAGTCTGACTCTTGCGCCATATCACCACTCGTTGTCATTCCTACATGGGAACACACCACATGAATTTTCGTCGGAAAGTGATTTATTGCATAAACCAGACGAGGGACTTATTTTCATGAACAGGTTAATACAAGGTATGTAGATGTAGAATACAGGGACACAGGGACTAGATAGTGGATGGTGAGGATTTAAGCTCCCAGGAGTGGACATTGATTCACACCAAGTTGACCTTCAATGGCAGGAAGCCCCCCACTACAGGCCGAAACAGGACTCAAGCTGATCCCTCTCTGTATGTCCTGACAGCCTTGTGTATATCTTACCCATAGGAAGCATTCAATAGATGAAACTGTATTCTAAAGCATCCCTCTCAAGGACTCATGCTACCTTTATAAGAGGAACCGAAGAAAGTGACTGGGTCACTGACCTTTCATCACCTTCATATAAACAGCACAAAGTACAGCTCAGCACTGTCATCTTCATATAACAAGGGCATGCCCTTTCGAGGGTATCAGCATACTATGATAGCACTTTAAAATTTTCTGAGAGACAAGGGACCAGCAGTTAGCATAATGGCTATGTTGCTGGACTCCCACATAGTCGACTGCAGTTCGAGTCCCGGACCTGTGGCTTAAAACTCACGCCGGGCGTGTGTGTGTGCGTGCCCAAGATCCCAAGAGGAGAATGGAGAAGGGATTGCGGTGAGGCCATCCCCTCGGGGGGTGATTTCTCGCTTTCTGTCTCTCTGTCTCTGTCTGTCTGGTGAGCGCATGCGCCCTATAGCAAAAACCTCTCAAAAAAAAAAAAAAAATTCTGAGAGAGAATGGATAACCAGAAGTATTTGTACATTCAGTAAACATCGCATGCCACTGTGGCTAAACTATAAAGTAAAGCCACCCTAATAACAACGATATATCCAAAGCCATAGGCATCTGTTTCTAAACATTCCTAAGGGCAAGCTCTCATTTCCCATCTGGCCGGTCTGGGACATGGACTGGAAAAGCTTTTCAAGTTGGCTATGCTGACCTAACTAACAGTCAGGCTAAATTTTGTGCTTAGAATGCTAGGAAAATAGGGCTACTCCCCTTTCCCGCTCCCTCCCCCCCAACACACACACACACCCAGAAAAAAACACTTCCAAGTAGTTACTATAGGAATACATGTTGAGCAAGGTTTGGAATTCTTTTGAATGGGGTTTATCCTGGAGCTAAAGAGAGAGACACTGTATTTTGTCTGTACAGATACCTTTAAGAATTATTCTGTGCCTCCATATAATGAAACTAATTAAAGCAGAGCCCATTTGTTCCAAAATAGGGCAAAGAGGTGGCTAAGAAAACCGAATTTAGACATGTAGAAGGTGACTAACCTTGAAATGTGCACTCTGAGCACACTCCCCTTTGGTGCTAAACCTCTGAGATAAGGCACCTCAAATATTTCAAGATGGTATTATTGTGGGATATTCAGTGAGAAAGAGACAGGACACCAAGGCTTTTTGAAGGAAAACAGCAATGTATTTGTGTGTTAGCACCAGTTCAGCAGATTCACATCCAATGGCTGGATTCAAATCCAAATTTTGGGGGGCTCCCCCTTTTATTTGTTTTAACTTCTTTGTCTCCCATAAATGGTTATATTATACTTTTACATACCTTTGATTGTGTAAACGGCTATTACAGAATTATGCAGGCATGTACTAGACTACTGGGCTGTTAGCTGTGCAGGGGTACATGAAGTTACAGAGTTGCTATCAGGGCTACAATGCCACTAAGAATGGCCAATCTGCTGTAGGGACAGGGCTACAAGGTCACCACAGGTTGTACATGCATTTTTAAGTTCCAAGAGCATCCCTTATCTCCCTTGGTTCTGGAGTCCCCCCTACCATGTTATCAATCAATATTCTGGATTTTTTAAGGTTATAGACATCTGTATTGCCTAAATAAGTTCCATCCTTACTCTTTTTTTTTTTTTTTTTTTTTTTTTTGGAGAGGTTTTTCGCTATAGGGCGCGTGCGCTCGCCAGACAGACAGAGAGAGACATAGAGACAGAAAGCGAGAAATCACTCCCCAGGGGGGATGGTCATGCCGCAATCCCTTCTCCTCCATTCTCCTCTCGGGATCTTGGGCACGCACGCACACGCGCCCGGCGTGAGTTGTAAGCCACCGGGTCCGAGACGCGAACCGCGGTCGACTACGTGGGAGTCCAGCAACATAGCCATTACGCTAACTGCTGGTTCCCCATCCTTACTCTTAATTAGTAGTTACAGCAGGTCAGATTTACTCCTATGCTGCCTCCAAATGACTGAGGTAATCCTATTCCTCTTATTACAAAATTTAGCCAGTCACTGCCTTACAAGACTCCTTGCTATAGCATTGACCAATATAAAGCTTTAACTAATAATTACACAATCCCCCATTTGTAACTTTTACTTTTAAAATCACCCTGAGACCTGTAGGACCTTGGCATACAGAATTGAGAGCAACTTGTACATTATGGTACCGAACAATTGTCCTAACTCTGACCCAAATAGACTCTTGCTTTCCTTACTCTGCCTCAGTCTTTCTGATTCGATTGGCACCTCTGTAGGTAAACATTATCAGCAGATATATGTTGTTGGGTCCTAAAAATAGATTCCAAAAAGATGAGAGACCCACTACAGAAGACATGGGAAAACATCCGAACTCATTCGACAAAGGAAAAGGGCAGAAATTACTTCACAGGTCTGTCTTCCTCATTCAGCTATCAAGTCTTAGGCAACTCAAACTCTTGAAGCTAACAATATGTTGGCCAATAGAAGTCCTTAGGGGACTGATTTAATGAATAGATAATAATTATTCATAAATTAATCATAATTAGCATATCAATTGTATGTAAATGCACTCCTTCTGAAGTACTTGAGGGTGTGAAGGTGCTTAGAAACAGTTTATAGTATACATTATTTTAAACATTCTGCTTACAATGAAAGTGTACTGTCTGTAAGCAAAGAATTATCTTGGCAAAGATGAGCTTTATTCAAGTTCAGCTCAACCTCAGAAATTCTAAATTATTCTAAAATTTTAATATTGTGGAGTTTTAAAAAGATTTTCAGGGACCAGCAGGTGGTGTGGTTGTTAAGGCACTGGACTCCCACATAGCCAACTGTACTTATTCCTGGACACAGTGGCTTAAAAATCTCACTGGGTGTGTGTGCATTCAGTCCCAAAATTGCAAGGAGAGAATGGAAAAGAGATTTTGCCATGGCTATCCCCTCTGGAAGGTGATTTCTTATTTTTCCTCTCTCTTGTCTCTCTCTTGCGATCACACGTACCCTACTGCAAAAACCTAAAAAATAAATATTAGAAATAAATAAGATTTTGGTGTTATTTTTAAATTTTATTTTTCCCTCTTTGTTTTTTATTTAGTGAGATAGATTCAGAAGATAAGCCTACACTTAACATAAGTAACAATAAAGTAAAATAAAATGAAGGTTCATTTTATTTCAGTTTGCCAGAGGGCATCTGCACTTGCTAGAGAGAGACAGAGTGGGAAAGTGGGAAAGAACATGGCCATGCTGGAACCCCTCTCCTCCACTTCTCCCTTTGGGCACACATGCATGCACTCTGTGTGTTTCTCAAGCCTCTCAGTCTGAGACTCTAACCACATAGTTAACCATGTGAAATCCAGCACCGTAACCACCATGGTCCTCATAAAGATCATTTATAAAATTATAAAGTACTAAATTCTTATATTAAAATATATCACAATGGATCATTTTGCAATCCAAATACATATAACAAGTACATATGACAACAAAGTTGCCAGGCTCATATCTTCTATTAGCAATAGCTATATGACCAATGAGATTGGTATTCATGGAAAATACAAGCAAGGGAGTTTGATGAGATATAAAAATCTATGTTTATTGTTAATATAAAAAATCATTAGTCCATGATATTAATCAAGTTATTATATCATTAATATTTTAAAGAATTATTTATTTAACTTTATATATTATTATGATTTTTTAATAATTTGACCAGACACACACACACACACACACACACACAAACACAAACACAGAGGAGTGTGAGAAAGCAAGCTGCCAGGTATGGTACTGGATCCATGGTCAGCCATGTGGGAGTCTAGGGCCTTAACCACCATGCTACCTATCAGCCACTGTATTATTAATATCACTATCAGTGAGAAAATACTCTATTGGCCTTGAAGGATATATTTGCCTCTTCAAATATGAAAGACATTGAGCTGAAGACAATTAAAATGCAGGGGAGCTTTCTGCCTTCCCTCTCTGTTTACCTAAAAGCAGGACAGAGATTTACAAAGACAGAAGGTCTTTCCAGCTTAAAGACAGGATGTAAATTCTCCTTTACACTTATCAGCTCAGAAATAGTGCCAGAGGAATAGGCCAGCAGACTTCATTCCATTAGTGTCTCCTCATATATGAACCTTTCCATAGTTTCCCACCTCACAAAGCCTTAAACTGCTTCCCTTTGTCCTGTTAATTTTCTAAAATGTATTGTTCTTTGCTGAAGATGCTATCTATGCCAGTTTTAAGCCCCTGTTTATTTGTATTTTTATTTTTTTAATTCATGATAGAATATCACATAAGACATTGTGGGACTGAGGAGGGGGAGAGAGAGGGAAGAGCACCATTCACAGGGCTTGGTCGCTCCAAGACCCCCTCCCTCCATTCCTCCAAGCTTTACATTACATTGGTCAATATTATGACAAGGAGTCTTTTACTGCAGTGATTGGCTAAATTCTATGATAAAGGGAACGGGATGACCTCTGTCATTTGGGAGCAATACCAGAGTCAGGAACCTGGCATGTTGTTGTAACTACAAATTAAGACTAAGGGAGAAACTTGTTTGGACAGTACAGTGTCCATAACCTTAGTAAGTCCAGTGAATTTGAAAGCATCTTGAGCTATCTGAGGTGCCTTACCTCCAAGGTCCAACACCAAACAGGGGATGTGCCCAGAGTGTTCAAGGTCAATGGTCAATTACCTACTGTGTGCATGAGCTCAGTTTTCTTTTCTTTCTTTTTAGAGGGATTTTTGCAACAGTGTATGAATACTCTCCAGAGAAACAAAGAGACAGAAAGCCAGAAATTAACCCCTAGAGGGGATGCCACAATCCCTCCTCCTTCATCCTCCTCTTGGGATTCTGGGCACGCACACACATGCACCTCGTGTGAGTTTCAAGCCTCTGGGTCCAGGACTCAAATTGTGGTTGGTCATATGGGAGTCCAGCGACATAACCATTACACCATCTGCTGGTCCCAAGGTCAGTTTTCTTTTTTCATCTTTTCTTTTTTAGAGATTTTTGCTATAGGGTGCATGTGCTCATTAGAGAGACAGAAAGTGAGAAAACAACCTGCAGAGGGAATGGCCACACTGCAATCCCTTCTCCTCCATTTTCCTCTGGGGGCTTTGAGCATGCATACACATGCACAGGCATGAGTTTTAAGCCACCAGGTCTGGGACTTGAACTGTGGTGGACTATGTGGAGTCCAGAGAGTCACCATTATGCCATTTGCTAGTCCCTGTCATTTCAGTTTTCTTTATAGCCCTGCAAACCCACTTTGGATCAAGTGAGGTCTTTAATTCTTTTTCATTTCACAGACTCAAGAGGCCAACTATTTTATGAAATATTCTTTTTTGTTTTTTTTGTGTGTTTTTTTTTGTTTGTTTGTTTGTTTGTTTTTGCTATAAGGCACGTGAGCTCACCAGAAAGACAGAGACAAAGAGACAGAAAACGAGAAATCACCCCCCAGGGGGGATGGCCATGCCCCAATCCTTTCTCCTCCATTCTCCTCTTGGATCTTGGGCACACACACATGCACCCAAAGTGAGTTTAAGCCACCGGGTCTGGGACTTGAACCACGGTCGACTACATGGGAGTCCAGCGACATAGCCATTATGCTAACTGCTGGTCCCTTTATGAAATATTCTTGAACCTTCAAATAAGTTAAAATATCAGGGTAGGGTACAGGCATAGTAGTACAATGTGACACACTGCACGGCTGACGCACATCGAAAGATTCCCAGTTTGTGTCCAGATGTGTACACTGACCATTCATGTGCCCGTGATCCAGGGCTGGCTGAAGCTGAAAGTGGATCATGGCATCAAGATCCCATTGAAGGTACTCTTTCTTGCTCAAAAGAAAGAAAGAGAATCTTAAAAACTTAAACTTTTAAGTGTCTACTTCTAATCTCTACGTAAATATTTCAAATACCCTCGCTCCTGCTGCTTCAAGTCGTCAAAAAATGTCTTATTATATTGCCTTTAGGATAAAGGTTACATTTATTACCAAGGCGTATAGGAACATTTCAGAGTCAGATTTCTTCTCTCTCCATTCCTTACACTCGAATCCTCAGTATTATTATTGTGTCTATTTACAGGTTCTGAGTACTTGATTCTCTCTCGTGACTGCTTTTGCACATGCTATTTTATCTGTAATGCTCTACTTTGCTGTATCTATTGGCATCACGACAGTGGCATCATCAACCACTGATAAAAGCAATCATAGAAACCAGCAGATGGCATAGCAGTTAGGTCACTGGACTCCCACACAGTTGACCGCAGTTTGAGTCCTAGACCCCGCAGCTTAAAATTCACGCCAGGTGCATGTGCGTGCATGCCCATAATCCTGAGAGGAGAATGGAGAAGGGATTGTGGCGTGACCATCCCCTCTTGGGGTGATTTCAGTAAAAATGTTTGACTATCTGAAGTAAGTAATTAGATATAAAAGACAAATGAGCTAAAGTTGGAAGTTGGAAGAAAATTCATTTAGGAACAATTATTATTTCTAGCGATATGCCTGCATAGCAGATAGCAAATCTATTCTTCTTCATCCCCTTCTATAGCTTAGATGACTGAAATAACAGAAAACTAAAATCTACTTTACCTAAAGATGTAAAGTGTGTTGCATTTATACAAGGCTAGTAGGTCCACTCAAAAATAAAACTTTAGATTTGATGTAACTTCTGATATAACATAAAAATGCTACATTGCTAGCTTAAAAGTCTTGGCGCTAACTCAACCTGCCTAAACTGAATGGCATGTTAACATTTAACTTCTTTTTGTCAAAAGAGAAGACATGAAATAATGTCACTAGGATGTATAAATTTACTTCCAACTCAAAGATTCTATGATTAGGTTATCTTATTTAGAAGCATAGATTTCCAAATAATTTTTACATTAGTTGAAATATGTAGTTCAAATGAAAGTTTTTTTCATATATTAGTGTTAGCCAGCCAAAGTTATTTAACTAATCCTAGTTTAAATAAATATACATGTTTGTGTGTATCTTTTGGGTTGTCAGAAAAGTCATGACACATTTTTTGCATAGGAAAGCATAGAAAAAATACGTCATGACTTTTCTGACAATGCAATACATGTGTGTGAAATAGCTGACCAAACAGGAGACATATTCATTCATTAAACAAATACGTATTCGCGGGGCCAGCAGTTGGCGTAATGGCTATGTTGCTGACTCCCATGTAGTCAAGCATGGTTTGAGTCCCGGACCCGGTGGCTTAAATTCACATGTATGTGCGGGCCCAAGATCCCAAGAGGAGAAGGGAGGAGAAGGGATTGTGGCATGTACATCCCCCCCTGGGGGGGGGGGTGATTTCTCACTTTCTGTCTCTCTCTGTCTTTCTGGTGAGCGCATGCACCCTATAGCAAAGACTTCTCCCAAACAAACAAACAAAAAAGCAAGCATGTATTCATATAATACATATTTATTCAATAAACATTATTTATCTAACCACTCTATTTAATAGGTGTCGCTATGTGGGTCTCTACTCTCGTCTCTTTTCTCTTTTATAAAACCACCAATATTCAATTCCTGCCTTCCATGAGCTTATCTAATCATAATTACCTCCCAAAGACTTCATCTCTTAATATCATAGTTGGATTAAATTTCTACCTTCTTAGCACTGTCACAACCAATTTTTTTTTTTTTTTTTTTTTTTTTTTTTTTGGAGAGGTTTTTGCTATAGGTCGCATTCACTTGCCAGAAAGACAGAGAGATAGAAAGCGAGAAATCCCCCCGTCCCCAGGGGCGATGGCCACGCTGCAATCCCTTCTCCTCCATTTTCCTCTTGGGATCTTGGGCACGCATGCGTACGTGCCCAGCGTGAGTTTAAGTCACCAGGTCTGGGACTCGAACCGCAGTCGGCTACATGGGAGTTCAGCGACATGTGGTCCCTGCACTGTCACAACCAAATTTTAACATACGAATCTTGGGGGAGGAGGGAACACATGCAAACCACAGCAGGAAAAAACTAAAGATGTAGTAGAAGAGCTCTCACGGCAGAAAACACAGCTGGAGGCTACTCAGCTTGGCAGCATGTTCTAGACACACCCAAGTGGCCTGTGTGAGTGGTGTATTGGAGCCAGTTTATACATGCCTGAGAGCCACTCTTGTTCATCTCTTCTCGGTTCTATGTCCCATAATGTTTGTAGCTTGAAACTGGCCATTGCAGAGGTATTTATGTTACATAAATCAGCAGCTAAGACAAATCAGCTCTTCCCCTCCAAAGTACCCGCTGTTGGGACCAGCAGTTAGTGTAATGGCTATGTCGCTGGACTCCCATGTAGCCGACCGCGGTTTGAGTCCCAGACCCGGTGGCTTAAACCCACGCCGGGCATGTGTGCATGCGTGCCCAAGATCCCAAGAGGAGAATGGAGGAGGAGGGATTGCAGCGTGGCTATCCCCCCTGGGGGGTGATTTCTCACTTTCTGTCTCTCTGTCTCTCTCTGTCTTTCTGGCGATCACATGCGCCCTATAGCAAAAACCTCTCCAAAAAAAGAAAAAAAAAGTACCTGTTATTAAACACTAACTAGCATACCACTGCCTCCCTTCCAGTGTGCTGAGGGAGAGGAGCGTGGTAGAGGTGAGATTGTCTTCTTTAGAGCTAGATCTGACCTCTGTGAGACCAGTTCACATGACAGTGACCTGGTCAAATAGTCATGCTTGTTTACCACTCTCCAACAAGTATGGTATCCTTAGTAGTTATTGTTTCTTGTAATGAGCAAACTGTCGATGAAAAAGCCCTTTTTCCTCATTCTTGAACTTATTTGCCATTTCTGCTTTTAAAAAAAGTTGAGTCTTGGGACCAGCAGGTGGCATCATGGTTAAGGTGCTGAACCCTCACATGGCAAATTGCAGTTTAAGTCCCAGACCTGGCAGCTTGCTTTCTCACTTTTCCTGTCTCTCTGTCTCTCTCAAGTCAAATTTTAAAACTAGTAATAATTAAATTAAATTAAATTAAATGAATAATAATTCTTTAAGATGTTGAATCTCTTCCTTTGATCTGTAACACCTGTTTTATCACAATGATTATGCCACCAACATTTAAACATCAGGGAATAAAACCTCAAGGAATAAAAGAAGTATGAAAGACCAAAAATGAAAAGTACCTACATTCCCTAAAGTGAGTAGAGCATAACAGCTTTAAGCTACCCAAACAGAAGTGTACATGAAGTACCAAGATAAACATTGTAGAATCATTGTCACGATTTTCTTTAAAACTTTGTTTCTTACATTAATATGATAGTAACAGTGATGATAAAGTAAATTAATGCATTAATGCATTGTAGGAAATGCCACAAACATTTTTTTTCACAACTACTTATCAGTGTATGCAATTCTAATTAATTCATAGGAAAAAAATCTTATTTTTATTCCCCTCCTCTTTTTTTTTAAAGTTTTGTTTTTGTTTTTGTTTTTTTGTTTTGTTTTGTTTTGTTTTTTGTTTGTTGGTTTGTTTTTTTTTTTGCTATAGGGTATGTCCATTCACTGGAGAAAGACAGAGAGAGGGTGGGGAGAAAGTAAGAAATCACTCTCCAGGTGGAATGGCCATGTCACAATTTTTTCTCCTCAATTCTCCTTCCGGGATTTTGGGCATGCATGCACACACATCCCACGTGTTTCCCAAGGACTTGAACCGTGAAATTGATCACTTGGAATCTGACTGTCTTAACCATCAACCACTAGCTGGCCCCTATGTTTACCTTTTTAGTATAAATGATAGAAGATTTTAAAAATTGACTCAGATCTTCAAATAGAGATAAACAGAGTTTAAAAGAAAAGTAAAATGTTTATTGATCATGACTGATGTAAGTAACAGAAAAACTTGACTGGCTTCAGGAAGAGAGAGAGAGAGAAAGGGAGAGAGATTGACTAAAGGTAAGAATACCATTCCAGAGGCCACCCAATGTCATGAGGTTAAAGGTGTTGGACTCCCATATGGCTAACCAGGGTTTAAGTCTTGGACCTGGAGGCTTGAAAATAACACTGGCAACATGTGCATATATGCCGCAAATCCCAGGTGAATGGAGGAGAAGGGATTGCAGCATGGCCATCCCCCCTCCCGGGGGGTGGTGGTGATTTCTCACCTGCTGTCACTGTCTCTCTCCTGTGAGTGCACATGCCCTATGGCAAAAACCTTTAAAAAATTTTTTTAAAAAGAATGCCATTGGGGCTTAAAGAAGACTGGAAGTAGGAACTGGAAAGCTTTTACAGGTAGATGGGCAGTATGTTCTCTGTCACTTGGTTTTGCTCCCTCTTTGTGTCAATTTTATCCTTTCATTCCTTCATTTAACCAGTTATCTCCCCTCTTAGCCTACATGGTAGGAAATGGTTGTCCATCGCTTCTGAGTTAAGATGTTACCTTTATAATCACGTAAAACCGACTGACAGTCTTTTATCTATGAATTTCTGGCAGAATAATCTGACTGGTACACTTTGACAAACTGTGCATTCCTGATCTAATCAGCTATGCCCAAAGGGATTGGACTCACACAGTCCAAATATGGCTGGGGAAAGCCCATCCATGTCAAGAGGGTCAAGGAATTAGGAAAGAGATAATTCATAGAGAAAGAGGATTTGTTTATGAGCTAAGTAGATATCCTATAAGTGCCCACATTAAAATACTTCATAACAGGGGCTGGCAAGTGGCATGGTGGTTAAAGGCGCTGGACTCCCACATGGCAGACCACGGTTCAAGTCTCAGACCTGGTGGCTTGCTTTCTCACTTCCTCTCTCTCTCTCTGTCTCTCTCTGATCAAACTGAAAAATAATAATGATAATAATAATAAATAAAGTTAAATAAAATAATTCTTTAAAAAAAAAAAAAAAATACTTCATAACAGATTCTAGAGTTTTGAGGGAGTCAAAAAATCACCAAGCTCAATCCACTGCCTGGTGCAGGGATCTCTTCTATCCTCTCTCTAGCAGATGCATTCAGCTCGAACACTCATAATAATAGAATGCTGACTAAAGCAAGAAGCAGCTCATTCTAGTGTGAGGCACTTTTATTGTTTGAGAGTTCATTCCTCTGCTGAGCTGAAATTTGCCCCTCTATGACTTTAATCCAGTCTGTTTTGTAGAACAATAAATAATATGCCCAATTCCTTTTTTTATATGACAGCACTTAATTTATTTGAAGATAACTTTCTCTTTTTTTTACTGGTTTTCACCAGGATGAATGTCTCCAACTCTTTCTTTTTCTTTTTCTTTTTTTTTTTTTTTGGAGAGGTTTTTGCTATAGGGCGCGTGCGCTCACCAGACAGACAGAGACAGACAGAGAGATAGAAAGCGAGAAATCACCCCCCAGGAGGGATGGTCACGCTGCAATCCCTTCTCCTCCATTCTCCTCTCGGGATCCTGGGCACGCAAGCACATGCGCCCGGAGTGAGTTTAAGCCACCGGGTCCGGGACTCGAACCGCTGTCAACTACGTTGGAGTCCAGCGACATAGCCATTATGCTAACTGCTGGTCCCTCCAACTCTTTCAAACACCCTTTCCCTGATATGAATCTTTTCTTTCTTTCTCTCTTTTTCTTTCTTTCTTTCTTTCTTTCTTTCTTTCTTTCTTTCTTTCTCTCCTTCTACGTTTTTGCTGTAGGGCATATACATTCATGAGGGAGAGAGACAGACAGAGATGGATAGAAGAAAAGTGAGAAATCACCCCCTGCCCAGGGGGGATGGCAATGTCACAGTCCCTTATCTTTCATTCTCCTCTTGGGACTTTGGGCATGCACACACATGCACCCACTGTAAATTTCAAGCCACCAGGTCTGGGACTGGAACCACAGTCTGCCATGTGGGAGTCTAGTGCCTTAACCACTATGTCACCTGCTGGCCCCCTTTCATCTCTTATTATTTTAGTATTTTTTTGTTTCAAATGTCTAAAAATGATATTCCTGTTCCAAATATATGAAACAGTCACCTTGGCTTATACCAGGATCAGTTTCCAGAAGGTGAATGATTCAGTTGCTCAGTGACTCATTCATCCTTCAACAAATGTTTAGGGAGCATCTACCATGTGCCAGATATTTGTACTAGGACCTTGGGATACATCAGGGACAAAACAAATTGCCATGCTAGGGCTTACATTTCAGCAGAGAGAGACACATATAATAAATAATAAATGTAAAAAGAAAATTACATTGTATGTTACAATATAATAAGTGCTTTGAAAAAAGCTTAGAGCAAAGAAAAAGTATTGATATTGCTGGAGGGGAGTCTTAAGTAGCAGTATTAAATAGTATAATCAGGGTACCTCTTATTAAGAAAGGGACATGTCAATAAAGACATAAAATGAGGGCATTCTGGGGGAGGGGCAGTGTATTTGACAGAAAAGCAGAGAAATAGCTTAAGCAAAGGTCCAAGGTGAGACACTGTCTGGCATGTTCTAGGAATAGCAAAGTAGGTCGATATGTTAACAAGGATTTTTAGTGTGGTTGCTTGCATTGTTCAGAGCTACAGGCTTTCAATGGATATATTTGTGTCCTTCAACAAACATGAATTTCATGCTTATTGATTCACCTCTGAACCAATTCCTAGGTTCAAGGGATTGCCATGCTGGATTACCTGAGACTATCACTATGGAAAGGAGAGGATTACTTTGACTGACTTAGAGTTAGAAAAGAAGGCTAAATCTATGAAATTGCCTGGCTACTCTACAAGAGGAGAATAAAATCACACTAAGCTACCAGCTATAGTGGCCTTCCCAATCATCCTGGTATAAATATTCTGTTTTCTTAATATTTATTATTTATTTATTTATTCTAAATCAACACAGTCTGTAGGCAAAATTTGAGTAGAACATGGTAGATCTTTGACATTCTTAATTGAAAATAATTTAATTAATGAAGCCCAAGATTGTAATTGTCTTGGATCAATGCCTCATGACCTCTTGATTTCTTTACAGTGACTGTTATCAAGCAATGTATCTTTTTTTTTTTTTTTTTTTTTTTTGAGAGAGAGATTTTTGCTATAGGGTGTGTGCGCTTTCTGGAAAGACAAAGAGACAGAAAGTGAGAAGTCACCCCCTGGGAGGATGGCCACAATGCAATCCCTTCTCCTTCATTCTTCTTTTGGGATTTTGGGCATGCATGAACACATGCCTGTGGTGAGTTTCAAGCCACTGGGTCTAGGACATAAACTGCAGTCAACCATATGGGAGTCCAGCACCTTAATCACTATGCCACTCACTGGTCATCATGTATCTTCTTACACATAGTGCTTATGCAGCTAATTTTATTAAATCTAAATGATAGAGTTTATATTTGTGTTATATTCCTTTCAATATCATTTTGAACAATGAGTCTATCTTCCCAATATATTTGTCATTTGCAAATTTGGTAAACATACCTTATTATAAATATTAAATGAGAACAAAAAAATTTCTCCTTACCCTTTCATAAGATGATACTTTACATTTAAGATTGAAAATGAGTATGGGGTGAGTGTATCATAGGCTGAACTGACAGTGCTCCAACAGAGATAGCTATTGTAAAATAGTTAAGAGACAACTGAATCAGAACTGTTTTCATTTTCACTTGTCAGTTCTTCATTGGTGTTGTTAAGGATTCTAATTCTTTGAAAACTTTAGAAATGTTAAAAGATTTTAAAAAGGCTGATGGCTTCCATTGGTTGTGTGATTTCTTCTGTTTCCTTCCTTCCCTCCCTTTTTTTCTTCCCTTTTTTTTTTCTTCATATTTGCTGGAGGGTACCTGTGCTCACAAGAGAAAGCCAGAGAGCCAAAGAGAGATGGAGAGAGATCGCTTCCCTCCTCCCCAATGGGGTATGGTGATGCTGCAATCCCTCTCTTCCATTCGCCACAGAATAGGATTTGGAGCACACACACATGCCCAGTGTGTTTTCAAGCCACTAGGTCCAGGATTTGAGCCATACAGTCAGCCTGTAGCATCTGTTTCCTTTAACAACTAGGTTACAAGGCTGGTCTGAGATTCCTTTCTACGTGAAGTTATTTAAAAATTTATTTTAGAAGAGTTACTCCTTCCAAATATGAGTTTAAAATATGTATGTTGACTTAGACTATACAGTGTTTTTATTTGCAAAATACTTGTCTTTTGTTTTAATTTATTTGGCAATTTGTAGAAAGCCATATGCCTTATAATGTGGACTTTATAAAATTTTTATGTTTTATAACATATAATATTATAAAGCAAGTTATGTTGTTTGCTTTGTATTTAACACTTTTTCCATCTTTCATTTTTCAGTGTATTTTTCTTTATTCATTCTCTACCCTAGTTTAGGTCTTTATGTATGATCATTCTAAAAACTGCTGATCCACTCAATCTATTGTGTTCTCTTCCAAGAATAATCTTTATTATGTGCACAGTATAGAAAGGACAGCCAGCTATGCTGATTTTTTTTTTCAGTAAACATGTAGATAAGCAGTCGCTGTTGCTGAATACAAAAGAGGTAATGTTTGTGCTATGACAGTCGTTTGCTCACTGCCATCTAATCCCTTCTCTTTTTTAATGAAAATTTTATTTTTATCAAAGTAACACATGTACACAGTTTAAAAGTAAATAGTTCTAAAAGATTTATCATGAAATTAAAAAAAAACCCTAAACCTTCATTCTTCTATCTCATCCCAAGTACCATGCCCCAAGAGAAACACCTTTCAGTTTTTCTCACTGATTCTTCCGTTGTTTTTTTTTTTTTACCTTCATGCTTCCGAATGATGTACTCATCTGCCATTTTTCTCATTTATCAATTCTAGACATTGTCTATTGACTTTCTCCTTTGGAAAATGAGAATTTACAATCCTACCATGCACATATGTATGTATCCACACTTCTCATCCACTCTCCTACCAAATCGTTTTGTAATCTTACTTTTTTTATTCAATATTTAAGATACTATAAATATGTAACCACATATTTTTACAAATGAGCCACAGAGCGAACTCTGATAATATTTCTCTATAACTTTTTATTTACCCTAGAGTTAATTTTTTTAAGTTCCCATGTATTTTGATTATGTTTTTGAGAGATTTTTGCTCTAGAGTGCATGTGCTCACCAGAGAAACAGAGAGACAGAAAGCAAGAAATCACCTCTTGGGGGATGACCATGCTGCAATCCCTTCTCCATTATTCTCCCGTTGGGATCTTGGGCATACATGCACATACACCCTGAGTGAGTTTTAAGCCACCGGGTCCAGGACTAGAACCATCGTCAATGATGTGGGAGTCTAGCAACAAAACTATTATGCCATCTGCTGGTCCTGATTAATTCTTTTTCTAAGCTTGCCAGCAACAGTATCAATCTTTACTTGATCTCATCAGACATGTTTTATCTATAAGAATCATACTTTTTTAGAGACATCTCTCATGGAGCCCTCTGATCTCATATTCCATTGGAACCCTAGGCCTGCTATATAGCTATTGGTTTGGGGCTTCTTTGACAAAGACAGTTTCCTCCTCCTCTCTAATATGTTGGATTTCTGTTTTCTTGGATCCCATAACTTCTTGGGAAATACATCTTCCAGAAGATTCCAAAGAAAAAAATGCAGAGGAAACAAACTTTTCCACATTTAATAGATCTAGAAGTATCTTTATTCTATTTTCACTTTACTGATAGTTTGGAAAGAAATTTTATTTCTCTGTACTCAGAAGCTTTGTGCTATGTCTGCCTGGAGGAATGTTGACAGATGAAAAACAGTATTTTAGTATAGCTTTACCTTGAATTTCTTTTAAGTGAGGCTGAGTATATTTGTTTTTACTTTTCTGTAATCCATTAACATTCTATTCAAATGCTTTATTTTTTCATTTGGTTGTTGGCTTTTGAATTTTTTTATTTGTAGGAACTTCTTATATATTAAAGACATCATTTTCCCCTTTTTACTGATAAGAATTGTTAGTATTTTTCCCCAAGGAGTCAAGTCCCATGAAAGGGAATTTGATAGCATGTTTTAAAATTAAAAATGTACTTCAACTGGTAATTTTATTTATAGTATTTCTCCAGAAGATATATTCACACATGTGGAAAAGGACTTAGAAGCAAGGGTATTCATTGAAGAATTGTTTGTAAACAGCAAGACTGGAAGGCAACCCAAATGTCCATCAGTATGATTTACTTAAATCATGATTCACTCATTCATTGCATAGTATATATTTATATACAAAGAAAGAGGCAATTCTAAATGTACTGGTAAGGAAAGATCACTAAGATATATTTTACCATTAAAAATAAGTTACAGAACTATGTGCACAGTAGTCACCTCTTTTGAATAAAAGGGGAAACTATGTATATAATCAATATATACATTAGAACATCTCAGAGAGTATATGCAATAAACTGGCAAAATGGTTTGCCTCTGGAACACGAAACTAGTAGAAGGAGAAGGTATAGGCCTTCTCTTTTTGTCACAGTTTTACCGATATATAACTTACGTACTCTGAAATGTTATATCCATTTATTCCCCATTCCCATTCCCACTCTAGCCCTAAGCAACTATTTACCTACTTTCTTTTACACCTTTTTAATTTCTTTTCCTCTACTTGGAATTTATATATTTTGCATTTGTTTTCCCCTATTTTGAATTTACCTATATAAAAATAAAAGATAAGGGGCTTTTGAAAAGTTCATTGAAAATGCACATTATGAAAAAAAGCTATGCATAAATTTCAAGTTTATTTTTACACCAAAACAGACTCATACTTTATTTTTTTATTTTTTGGTGAGGTTTTTGCTATAGGGCACATGCACTCGCCAGAAAGACAGAGAGAGACAGATAGAAAGCAAGAAATCATCCCCGGGGTGGGGGGGGGCGGCAGCGGGGATGGCCATGCCACAATCCCTTCTCCTCCATTCTCCTCTTGGGATCTTAGGCATGCACGTGCACCAGGCGTGAGTTTTAGCCACCAGGTCCGGAACTCAAACCACGGTCAACTACATGGGAGTCCAGTGACATAGCCATTTTGCCAACTGCTGGTCCTACAAGCTCATACTTTAATTCTGTGAACTTTTTCAAGTACCCTATATTACCTAATTGATCCTATCATTGTTTCCTCTTTTCACAAGAAGAAACTATAATATGAAAAAGTTAAATGATGTCTTTAGTACTATAAGCAGACAATATTAGCAGGGGCTGGCAATAAAATCAGAATATTAAGAACAAGATCCTATTTCCTATTTTTATTGCATCAATATTAGACCTCATTTGGCTTAGCACACACTGAAATTTAGATTTAATCATTGTTCACATAAGTGTAAATCTCTGTAAAAGGTCAAAACATTTACCATTCAGATGGGAAAGAACAAATCATTATCCTGAAAAAAGATATGGGTATGAAAATAACACTGTACAGGCACTTCACTTTTTATTGCCTTATTTTGTTAGGAACCCATAAACACTAATATAACCTTGTCATATATTATAGAGGCTGGCCATATGCTAATGTTGAGATTAATAATCTAATCCACTGTTAACTCATAAAAGCATACAAATTGAGATTTAGATAGGGCTTTCGAAATTTATCTATGACATTTTCCCAGATTTATTCCTAGAGATACCAGCCAATCTAATTACTTTAGTGACATCTTTAACCTTTGTAAGAAATCTCTATATAGATTAGATTTATTTATATGAGTATCGTTGGCTGTTAAAATCCAAAGAGCCAAATTTGTGGTCAGTTCCATGTCAATGAATAATAATAGAAATACTGAAATAATGAGAATAATGATAGCACTCTTTATTAAATATTTACTAAAGCCAGTCATGCAGCTAGGGAGGTGTTCGACCTACATTAAGGCTTTTAGATCTCATAGCCACCTAAGATGAAGGCCCTATTTTTTATCCTATTATCAGTAAAGGAGACTTTTTCCTGGAGAGGTAAATGAACATGCCCAGTGTTATACAATGACTAGTAAAAGAGCTTGAATGTGAACCCAGGCTTTAGTCAACGTGGTATACATGGGCATTAGCCTTATTCCTGACTTGATTTTTTTCCTCATTTTATTGTTATTTCACTTCATTTTTTTTAACCTAGTACTTTATGTGACTTGATTTGCAAACTACCTTAAATCATTTCTAGAAAGTGCTGGCTTAAATAAGTAGGTATAGTAACTATTTCTCCTAATAAGGTAGAAGCTACTGTTCAAAGACTCGAACTTTATTAGGAGAGGTTTTCGCTATAGGGCACGTGCACTCGCCAGACAGACAGAGAGAGAGACATAGAGACAGAAAGCGAGAAATCACCCCCCACGGGAGATGGTCACGCCGCAATCCCTTCTCCTCCATTCTCCTCTTGGGATCTTGGGCACGCATGCAAATGCGCCCGGCGTGAGTTTTAAGCCACCGGGTCCGGGACGGGAACCTCGGTCGACTACGTGGGAGTCCAGCGACATAGCCATTACGCTAACTGCTGGTTCCCAACTTTATTAGGAGGAAAAAAAAAAAAAAAGAAAAAAGTGTTTCGTGAACACTATAATTTCTTCTGCTACCTAAGGACAGGCTTGTCCTCTCCTGGAACAGTTTGATTTTGCCAAGATAGAATGAGAACCAATCAATCAATATTGATTGAACCAATCTGGGGAATACAGAGAATTAATGCTCAAGTTCCTCTCCTTTGGGAGCTTACATATTTAATTGTTCTGTGAAAATACACGTACAAAACCACAAATTTATGAAAAGTGATTATTAATGGCACGGATAATATGTTCTTTATGTATCATAAGCCAATGGTTAAGGCAAAGGGGAGGTAACATGAGAAACTGGATTTTATTTATTTTAGTTACTGACAATCCCTGAGGAAAATCAAAAATTTTCAAACATTTGGGAGCTTAAAAGTTTTATAACAAAGTATTTGAACAAAATGCTTTTTAACGTTCTGTCCTACTTAAATACAATATTATTTATAGAAATTATGCAGGAACTACCACAGTATAGCCAATTTCCAACGAATAAGCAGTTACCCACTAAATAAATTTCCCCAAACTGGTTGCATTTCAAACTTGGTTGAATCTCTGATAAAAACATATTAAAGGAAAATGTCCAGCATCCTATTAAAATGAAAACTGAGATAGATCATCAGGCATACGGAAAAGAGTCAATTTATGTAGCCCTATTTAAGGTTTCTATTCTCTAATGCTGACGACTCAGTTGCCCCATCCCTTGCTTGAGCGCCCCCAAATATTAGACCCTAACTTCTGGTAGCTTTTTTAGTACAAATCATTAATGCGTGACTCAACCCGTGCCCGGTTCCACCTAGGGCACTGCATTTCCTACAGGTGTACACTAATCATCAACTAAAGTGAGAATCACATTTTCCTCCACTTGGCGTGGTAGTAGAGGTCTGGAAGCAAAGCCTCTGTTAGCCTGATCAGTTCCACTTGCTTTAGACTTTGCTAAGCTGTGGTCTTGTTCGATGGCGTAAATACAGACTTTGATTTCGAGAGGATGGAGAGAATCTGCAAATGAAAGATGACATACACAGGGGGAGAGCTGTAAAATGTTATTTATTTGGCCCTCATAGGTCGAGGGTGGCCAAGCTGGGCCTTGGATTGGAGGAAAAAGTGGAGGCTGCCTGGGGGCAGTCCTGCAGTGCAGGTAGTGTAGCGGGCTGGCAGGCTGCCCACCAAGGGCCCCCAGGGACGCCAAGCTCCGCAGCAAAAGCAGCAGCAGCAGCAGCGGTGGCAGGCCACATCCCAGAGGGCGGAGGGCGAAGGGAGCTAGCGCGCAGCGACGCGGAGGAGGCGACGGCGGCGGCGCCCACTCCCACTCGTCCCTGCGCCCAGCCGCTCGCCTCCCGCAGCCGGGCGCCGGCGCGCTCGGGTCTTTCCGCCGCTGCCGCTGCCCCGTGCGCTCCGGCACCTTCGGCAATTTCCGTCGGGCCCTGGCCGCCATTTTCTCGCCGCTTGTGTGGCTCGCTGGCTGCGTGGCTCGGTTCTTGTGAGCGAAGCTTTGTCCGGTTCGGCAATGGACGGGTATGTAATCGGGCCGGCGAGGTGGTGTGTGTGAGAGAGGCGCTGGGCCGTCCTTCGGTCCGGCCGGGGTCGGACAGAAACCCTCCGGCGGCCCCTCCCAGGGCAGGGCTGCCGTTGCCCAACCCCCGCCCCATCGCACACACCCCTCCCTTCGCCTCCCCCGGCGGGCTCCGGGGGGAAAACGAGGAGAAAGGGGCTCGGGGCAAGGGAGGCAGTGGGGCGATGTCGGGGGGGACTCCCTAGGAGGAGAGCAGGCTCCGGCGTGGCGGCGGGGCTCGGGGTGGGAACCCCAGAACGGCTCGCCCGTCCCTGCCCCCTCTAGGAGCCATTTCGATCCGTATCCTGGGACCCGAGCCTTGGAGTGGCGGCGCCTGTGGGAGCGAGTGGTGTGGGCAGGGACAGGCCCGTGTGGGGTTCGGGGAGAGGGGCGAGGCACCCCCTGTGCTCCCCGGCCGTCGCTGGCCTGACCGGCCCGCCCCGGCTGAGGAAGATGCCGGTGGCGGGAGCTCCGGGGAAAGCCGAGTGGGAGCCGCCAGAGGAGGGGGAGGGCATGCGGCGGCGCGGGGAGGGGGAGGGCAGATGTCACACTCCTTTGTTTTCATTCGAGTCTGGTCGCGGGGGCGGGAGGCCAGAAAAACGCCTTTTTGTGGGGCCGAAGACATTCAAGGCTTGGCAAAAGGGCCCAGAAATGAAATCATCTAAAAAACGGAGTGTTTTGAGGTCGACATCAGTCACATGGACAAAGGCCAAAGCCATGGTAGACAACAAGAGCAGAGAGTCAACACAGGCCATCGTTTTAGCTACTTTGGCCAGTTTGTGGAAAAACAAAAACAACTACAAGAAGCCAGAACCGTGCTGCATCTTTGCGAGCCCACGAGGGAAGGTAGAATCTGAGCGAGGCCAGGCACAGGCTCTGGGAGATCCTATGGACCAGTGCCTCTCGGGTACTCAGAATCCACCTCTGAGAAGATTTTATTCATTGTTAGACAGGGGGCACATTGTAGGTGGTAAATGTAGCCGCATTCAGTCCGTGTGCAATATAAAAACTACCATTTAGCAAGTGCATTTATTAAAATCGATGACAATACTTAGAATCAGAAGTAAAACAGTATATTTTGGTTGAGTATTTACATTTTGATATTTTTGAAAGATAAAGTAAAGGTAATACAAAAACAGTTAACAGACTTACAGAACTTAAGTTATCTTAGAGGAAACTAGAGATTATTTTCCAGATGAAACAAATCCAGAGAAATTCCGTTTCCCCCCTAGATCAAAATAGAAATCGATGGCAAAACTTGAACTGAAACAAATGTTTCTTGATCGCTTAGATTTTGTCAAGATTGAGTTTAAGTATTAAATTATTAATCTCATGTACTATCATTATAGAAATGACATAGTATTTTGAGTTTTGTTCTTTTTGCTATTAAAAGCATTGTTAAAAAATAAGTGTTTACTGAATTTCATCTCGTATTTGAAAATTATTTCTGGAAAACTAAGTTGATAATTGTATAAAAAAGTGTCCCTGACCATCTGTGTATTTATTTTCCCTCTATATTGTGAGGGTCTGGAAGAAGTATAAATGATGAACTACCCTAGAAAGTTTAAGAGTCAAACATCGATCATTAGAGGATAAACAAGAGATTGAAACTATTTATTTTTTCTTTACAGAATTGTCACTGAGGTTGCAGTTGGTGTGAAGGTAGGAAAAGATGCTTGAAACTAATGTGAGAACTGGGTTTGCTGACTCAATCATCATAATTACTAGAAAATTTCTGTTAGCTTTTGAATACTGTAATATGGCTAACCAGCACAGGTCTTAAAATGTTCAATTTGTAAAGTGGGATTTTATATTATAATTTTAATAAACCACAATCATGAACTTTTCTAGAATTGGCAGTCTGAAAAATAACATTTTAATGTGAATATAAAAGTGAATATAAATAGTGTTCAAGTAATTAAAAATACTTTTCACATTTGGCTTCTTGTGAATACAAAATGATAGACTCCATTTTTCTGAAGGGAAACTGGTTTTAAATGTACTGTCAACAATTTGGCCTAAATTAAATAATTTTGCTAATCTAAGATTTTCTTTTGTCTTAGAAAAATGCAGATGTTTTTGTCGGTATAAGGCACATTAGAAATGAGTTGGCCTGACCCTTAAAGAGATAAGAAAGTTGTTTAGGCAATTAGCATCAATTTCAGTTAGAAATGAAATTTTCATCTTTTAAAAGAAGGTGGACCTTATGGTAAAGATTATTTGCAGTCTTTTCTCACTTTTTCACTAGTATTACTCTTCATCCTTTACATTTTCAATCTGATCTTTACTTAGGTCTTTTGTTTCCTTGAACACTTCAACCTTTTAGAGTCATGATGTATTACAATTTTTTGTTTGCAAGACTATCTTCCCTGTTAGGGCATGATCTCTGTCTTTTAGCTTTTTAATTTCTCAAACCTGGCACAACAGTGGCTTTCCCCCAACCTCTGTCTGTTCATCTTCCTTATATATGACTGGTCTTAGTCCAGTGATACTGACTGTTCAAATATTTTTTAGAATTCTTAAAATTGTTTCTATAATGGTATCTTCTTCAGAATACTTTTGGAGGTTATGGGGTTTTTCATGTTTATTTTCTGTCCTCGATTGTATGCTGAACTAGGTACTTGCCCATGTCTTGATATTTAAATATGTTTCTTGAGTTCATGTTATGTAGATTGTTAGAGAAATAATGAACTCCTTTGGAGGGAAGGGTCTCTTTTTTACTTAGCATTTATATTTTCAAAGTAGAGAGTTATAAGACTTGAAGTCAGGAGTAGCTCAGGAGTGTAAAATGTGAAATTTGTAGTTACTATCCAGGTTTCCTTTTTTACAAAAGAGCTAATGATACAAGATTCTCTTGTAAAAGAATAAATGCTACAGACCTGGATTGTCCATTGTTAGTGGATGAAGAGAGGAGAGGTTCATAGATGAGACCAAGAATGAGTAGGCAGAAAAAAAAAAAAGAATTGGAATGGGATATTCAGGTAAGATGTATTGGTTACACCAATTTTCTCTACTAGTTTGAGGAGAAAACATTAGAAAATGGTATAAAATAAATGCAAATCATTTTTATAAATTCACTGTTTATCATAGAAGTTCGAATAACCAAAATTTTATGTAGGTTTCTGGAATAATGGTTAAGAGATTTGGCTTTGGTGTCAGATCCATGTACAAGTAATACAATTTATTTTTGAAGAAAGTAATACAGTCCCAAGTTTAAAAAAAAAAAAATCTAAAGAAGAAGATATTTCTTCCTGACTCACAGTTCTGTTTCTTAGATGTGTTAAAATTTTTTAGTGTGTATTTTTCAGAAATTATTAATTTATGTATAGCTGCATACTGTGATCCTCTCCTAAAAACATTGTTTATTTACAAAAAAGGATTTAAACTGTATTCTGGCTCGTATCTTGACTTTTAAAGAAAATAGCATTATGTGACATAAAATAAACTACCCATATTTCAAATATACAATGTTTTGACATATGTATACATCTGTGAAAACATCACTGCAATGAAGATACTTAACAAACAGCTATCACCTCCAAAAATATTCCTTGACCCTTTCCCTCCCTATGCCTTTGTTCCCTCAAGCAACTAATCGACTTTCTATCTCTCTAAATTAGTTTATATTTTTTAGAATTTTAAATAAGGTGGATTATAGAATATATATTATACAATATATACCTTTTTGTGTAGTTTATTCCACTCAGCATAATTTTTCACTCATGTTCTGGATCAATAAATATTCCCTTTTATTGCTTAATAATATTACACTCACTCAGTTTTTTTTTTTTTTTTTTTTTTTTAAGTACATTTACTTATAACAGGTTACAGAGGCATATATTGGCATTCTCCCAACAGGATCTTTATGCCAACATCCATCCCTAGGCTTGTTTTTTAAAAGTATATTTATTTGTAACATATGAGACAGGCATGTACAGGCAACCCCAAGAGGTTCTTTATGCCAGGATTTATCCCCAGACTGACTCACTCTGAATCACAGGCATGTACCTGCCTGGCATGTATGACCTGCTGAATGTGAGCTGTAGACCTTCCCACATGGGTCCAGTGTCACGGAGTGTCACATTACTGCTGTCACTGCTGTGTCATGAGCTAACTCCATCCATTCAACTTTTTTTTCCTAACTTTACTATAGGGTGTGCATGCTCTCCTGAAAGAAACAAAGACAGAGAAATTGAGAAAATACCACCCGGGGGTTGGGGGGGTGATGGCCATGCTGCAGTCCCTTTTCTGTTCTCTTCTTGGGTTATCGGACACTCATGCACATGTGCCTGGTATGATTTTGAAGCCACCACCAGGTTCAGGACTTGAAACATAAAGTTAGCCCAGTGGAATCCAGCTGCCATAACTTTCATGCTACATGCTGGCCCACCTTTTTATTACTTTTTTTTTTTTTTTTAACTTAAACTACATTTTTTTTCTTACAATATTTTTCTAATGCAGTTTATTCATTTATTTCTTTTTTATTTTTTGGAGAGGTTTTCGCTATAGGTCGTGTGCGCTCCCCAGAAAGACAGAGACAGACAGAGAGATAGAAAGCGAGAAATCACCCCCTAGGGGGGATGGCCACGCCACAATCCCTTCTCCTCCATTCTCCTCTTGGGATCGTGGGCACACATGCACAAGCGCCCGGCGTGAGTTTAAGCCGCCGGGTCCGGGACTTGAACCGCGGTCGACTACATGGGAGTCCAGCGACATAGCCATTACACTAACTGCTGGTCCCTTCATTTATTTATTCTTAAGATAAATGTTTTTCTTCCATGAGCAAGAGTCAGGGAGACAGCCATACTCAGCAGTATCCTCAAACTGTTATCCAACCACAGCTTCAGCTAGCCCTAAATCATAGGCATGCATGTGCTTCACGGGTTCAGAGTGGTCACTAGACACAAATCTGGAACTTTGTTGTGTAGGTCAGCCTCACAGAGCATCATGTTATTGCTGTACCACTGTCCAGCCCTTATCCATTCAATTCTTGATGGCATTTGTGTTTTTTCTATTAATAAAGTTGCTGTGAATATTCCTGTGCAAATCTTTGGACATATGCTTTTATTTCTCTTGGGCCTATGATTGGAATGGTTGGATTATATGGTAGACATACATTTAACTTTTTAAGAAACTGCAATCTATTTTCCAAACTGGTTGTACCATTTTAAATTGCTATCAGTAAGGTATGAGATTACCAGTCCTTCCACATTGTCTCCAATGCTTGTTATTTTCTGTCTTTTGATTATAGACATTCCTAGTGGATATTAAGTGACAGCTCATTATGGTTTTGACTTGCCTTTCTCTGCTGTCTATGATGTTGAGCATTGTTCCATGTGTTTTTGGGTAACTTTATTTGGTGGAATGTCTTTAAATATTTGACCTGCTATTTTAACTGGATTATTTTTTTATTGAGTTTTGAGAGATCTTCATTATGGTTATAAGACATTTATCAGATACATGGTTTGCAAGTATTTTCTGTCACTTTGTTTTTCTCAATAGTCTTTTTTTAAAAAAGAATTATTTAACTTATTTATTATTATTGTTATTTTCCATTTGATCAGAGAGAGAGAGAGAGAAAGGGAAAATGAGAAAGCAAGCCACCAGGTCCAGGACTTGAACCATGGTTAATCATGTGGGAGTACCATACTTTAACTACCACGCCACTTGCCGGCCCCTCTCAGTATTCTTTTAAGGAACAGCAATTGTTAGTTACAGTGAACTCCAGTCTACTTATTTTTTCTTATATTGATTGTGTTTTTAGTATACCTATGCTGTCTTTTAAAGTTTTGTTTAACATTTCGATTTTAAGCTTATTTTACTTTTAGACTGAAAAAGAAAGAGTCTCTTGACAGGTCTTGTCATCTGTGGTCCTCCCCTGGCCTTAGCCAGAATGTACCTGGTGAGGAACTAAACCCAAGATCTTCCCATAATGGTTTCAGTATCACATAGTAGGACCCTACCACATGTGGCACTGTACCTGGACCTTTAAATGGTTCTAGTTTAAGGTAAATTTTCATCTATGGTACGAAGGATGGGTCAAAACTTTTTAGTTTTAAATATAGACTTTTTTTTAACGTGATTGAAAAGACTATCCTTTCTCGATTGAATTGCATCTTTGTTAAAAATCAATTATCTGGGACCAGCAGGTGGCATGGTGGTTAAGGGTGCTCGACTCCCACGTGGCTAACTGCAGTTTGAGACCTGGACCTGGTGGTTTGCTTTCTCACTTTCTCTCTCTCTCTCTGGTCAGATTAAAATAAATAAATAAATAAAGTTAAATTAAATAATTATTTTTTAAAATCAATTAATTATCTGTGTGTGTTTGATTCTGTTTTTGTACTATTTTCTATTGACCCGTTTTTCACTACCTAGATGCCAAAAACATACTGTTGAATTACTAGCTTTATATTGAGTCTTGAAGTCAGTTTTGATTTTCAACTTTGTTGTTTTTCAAAGTTGTTTCAGCTGTTCTGGATCCTTCACATTTTCATATGAGGCAGTTTTTATTTTAAAAAAAGAAAAGGCCTGCTGGAATTTTATTGGACTTGACTTAAATCTATAGACCAGTTTGGGGAAAACTAGCATCTATTCATTGTTGAGTCTTTTCCATGAACACTGGTTTTATCTCTCCATTTACTTAGATCTTCTTTATTTTTTATCTAAATATAATTTTATTTATTAACCAACATCTCTATATGGTTCCTTCTCCCCACCCTTCCCAACCTTTAGTAACCACTATTCTCTGACTTGACATTTTTAGCTTCTACATGTGAATGAGGACATGCGATATTTCTATTTTTGTGCCTGGCTTATTTTACCTGATGTAATATACTCCGGACTTGTCCATGTTCCCTCAAATGACAAGTCATGATCTGTTTTAGGGGCTGAATAGTATTCCGTTGTGTATGTTTATAACATTTCCTTTATTCATGTGTTGGTGGACATTTAAGTTGATTGCATATCTTGAATCATGAATTCAAGTACTGATATCTCTTGAATATACTGATTTTCGTTTTGCCTCATTTGTTTTCTGACTCTAGAGGGTCAGTGTCCATTATTGTCTGATGTCCAGTGTTTTGAAAAACCCACTGTTATACTATATATTTGTGTGACTTTTTTCAGTTGTTTCAACCTGGCAAATCTGGTCTGTGTTACTCTATCTCGCCTGAAAATAGAAGTCCTCCTTTTTATTTTAAATTACATGAGGTGGTTACAGTAGTTACAGATCTACCTCAGTCTCTGTCAGTGACAATAGAGGGTACTCTTGTGGATGTGGTACAGTGTAGTTACTAGATGTTGCACAGTTTAGCTCCTATATTGGTGGGCATTTTAGTTTGATTCCAGTTTGCAATTACAAGGTGTGAAAATATATAGAAGAGTCAAAATGCTGTATCAAGTGAAATTTATATTTAAAAATGTTATTCAGAAACACAATGCTAAAATATTCATTTGTTTCCTACAACTTTATATAGGAATGCTTATTTTCCCACATCCTTGCCAGTTCTAGGCTTTATCAAAATTTAGACTATTAGCCATTTTTTAAAACAGTATTTTATAATTTACATTTTGAAATAGATGAAATAAAGATTTTTTATGAACTGCCTATTTGTGTGTTTGACTTATTTTAATGGTCACAGCTCTTTGTTATAAAGAAAATTGATTTCATGTGTATTTTAGGTACTTAAGAGTTTTTTAGTTTTTAAACATTGTATAGTTTTGAGCATATAGATTTTTTTTTTTTTTTTTTTTTTTTTTTTTTTGGAGAGGTTTTCGCTATAAGGCGTGTGCGCTCACCAGACAGACAGAGAGAGACATAGAGACAGAAAACGAGAAATCACCCCCCAAGGGGGCTGGTCACGCTGCAGTCCCTTCTCCTCCATTCTCCTCTCGGGATCTTGGGCACTCACGCACAGGCGCCCGGCGTGAGTTTTAAGCCACCGGGTCCGGGACGCGAACCTCGGTCGACTACGTGGGAGTCCAGCGACATAGCCATTAGCCATTAGGCTAACTGCTGGTTCCCAGTATTTTTAATTAAGTATAATTTTAGTTACTTTTTTATGATGCTTTTCACATTTTTTCACCTCAGTTTCTTCATCTTTGCTGAGATTTTAATAGTTTTGAAGATTGCGTATGATTATTCATAGTCTTGTACAAAGCAGACATTCAGTTGTTGTTAGTGATTTGCACTACATAATTATAGAGAAACCAGAGTTTTATAGCTTTAGGATATATTGAAATCTCTCCCCCCGCCCCTGCCAAGCTGAGCTGTATCTAGCTCCGTTTAACATACTTTTTGATAAACAATTATGGTATTTCAGATAGGACATGGGCAGGCAGTTGTTACAACATATAGCGACTTTCAAACTCAACGGACTATCAAAATCAGAAAGCCACTATAAAACTCACTGACGTCCTCATTTGATTCTCTGAACAGGGGAAGTTTAGACTGAGGGCTCACATTTCACATTTAGCTTGTTGTTAAACAACTTTTTTATGAGTAGGCCCTTAACTTTCAGGAACCGAAAATGGCAGAATTACCAGTCTGAAGATTCACAATATGGAAAAGGAACTGCTGTTCTTCTGAGGGATGTTTAAGTCTGAATTGCCTGACATACTGGTAACCAACTTTTTGTAATCAGGTCCCAACAGGTCTGTGTTTAAGGGAGTTAAGCCTATGATGAATGTGGAGAAGGGGAGGATGTAAAAACAAACTTCAGTTTTTTCACACCAGAAGGCATTTGTGCCAAGGTGGGAGGAAAATAGTGTATCAAACTGTATACTCACCAGAAGTACACAGCAAAAGTACACAGACTTCATTTGGCCTTTCAACTGCCAGGTCTGTTTTGACATCTCCATTTTCTCTATGGGGTTATGCTCATCCTTGCCAGCATCAGGTTTTCTCCTTTTTTCCTTTGCGTATCTTCTCTCCCTCCTTGGTAGGGGTCTTTTAAGCTTGGATTCTGGCTTTGGAGGAGTTTTTGAGAACCTTGCAGATTTTATCCATGGTTTTGTCCTTCATCTTGACTTTATTTCCTTTGATATCCTCTTCAGCCTTTCTCTTGGGCATGGTCGTGATGACAATGGTGGGACCTAGGCACTGGGAGTGGGACACAGTGGCAAGCTTTGGTTGGAAATTCTCCTTGCCCTCATTTGGTAAAGCAGGAGAAGCAGTTCTTTGGGTGTCTTTTGCAAGGTGTGGGCTAACTTGCTCAAAATATTCTCATAATAAGATATTAATGTTCTTTGGCCCTCTAGAAAGTCAACAAGCAAAATGCCTTTGAGCATCCCCCAAAAAACTGTTGTATGAGTTTCGCTCTTGACCAGTCCAGCTCTTTGACTGAACCACTTTCCACCTCCTGGGAGCAATTGCTTTGATTGTACTTTGTGTTCAGGATTATCCAAGCCATGTTTCACTTCCTGTTACAGTTCTTTGAATAAATTCTTAAGGATCTTCATCCTGTTAGTTTAAAGTTTATATGGAAAGTGCTATTCTTGTCTGCAGCTCATATGAGTACATCAGTTTTGGTACCTGTTGAGCAGAAAATTTGAAGAACTCTACTGTTTTGGTCAGGATTATATAAGTTGAACTAGTTAAGATGGCTGTTGTTTCTGCTGTTAATAAACAGTGGTTTTCAGTTAAAGCACAGACAAAAAATCTTTCCTCACAATTCAGTGTTGATGGTTTGCTGCTATGGGTATCATTTTATCATTTTTAGTATTGGCTTGTCCTTTTTTATTTTATTATTACTATTTAGTTTTATTTATCATCATTTTTAATTTCCCATAGGGCAAGTTCACAAACAAGAGAGTGTGTGTGCACAGTGAATATAACCTTTTATTGTAATTGTTGAATATAACTGGTTTATAATTGGTATGTTACTCAAAACTGTGGTGTTTGAAAAATAGGTTTTTTTTGTTTTTTTTAAGATATCTTTCTTTTTTAATTGTTTGTGTACACTTGCCAGAGAGAGAGGGAGGCGAGGGAGAGTACCCTTCCCCCACATGGGGTAGTCCCAGTCCTTTTTGCTCCTGCTCCATTTCTCTATCCTGTCAGGATTTTGAACCTGTGCTCCTGCACTTTTGGCCTTGGAGTGGTTTTCAAACCACCAGGGCTAGGATTCAAACTTTGGCAAGCTATGTGGGATATGGTTCTCTTAACCAGTAGGCTATGGGACTGGCCTTTAAGATGTGTATAATGTTTGCTAGGATATTTCTATTATAATTTTAATTTATAGGCATTTATAATGTGTCTACTAAATGACAGCACTGTATTAGAAATTGATTATTTAAAAACTCGAGACAGAATATATGATCCTTGAGGGCAGAGACTTTATTACTCCTTCCTTATTAATAGAGTATGTTAAATAGTACACAATTTAATGGCTGTACAAGTGTCATGAGCTTTAAGGTGCTTACAACCTCAATACAAAGATAAATACCGGCTTTTTTTTTCTTTTCTTTTCTTTTCTTTTCTTTTTTTTTTTTTAAGAGAGATTTCTGCTATGGGGCGCATGTGCTCGCTGGAGAGAGAGAGAGAGAAAAAAAGTGAGAAATCACCCCCTGGGGTGGGGATGGCCACAGCACAGTCCCTTCTCCTCTATTCTCCTCTTGGGATTTTTGGCATGTATGTGCACACAATCAGTGTGAGTTTTAAGCCGGCGGGTCTGGAACTTGAATTGCAGTCAACTGTGTGGGAGTCCAGTGATGTACCTATTATGCCATCTGCTGGTCCCAAATACCAGCTTTTTAAAAAATATACAGCACTACTTTTTATTGTCAGAGAGGACTTGTGCTGGTGTTTGTGCAAGAGAGAGAGAAAGAGACAGAGAAAGCACCACCGGATGGGACGTGGTCTTGCTACTAACCTTTTTACCTTCGTTCCTTCTTCCCATCAGGATTTTGGACAGACATGCTACATGTGATTTGTATGTTTTTCAAGCTTCCGGAGTTTGAATTTGCATGGTGGTCACCAGCCATGTGGGATATGCTGAGCTACGGGGCTGACTCCCTTTCTTTAAAAAAAATTTTTTTGGGGGGCTAGCAGATAACGTAGTGGTTATGTCATTGGACTCCCATGTGATCGACTGTGGTTCAAGTCCCAGACCTGGTGGCTTGAAATTTAGGCAGGGCACATGTACATGCGTGCCCAGATCCCAGAAGGAGAATGGAGGAGAGGGGATTGTGGTGTGGCCATCGCCCAGAGGGGAGATTTCTCAATTTCCCTCTCAGTGTTTCTGTCTTTCTCTCTAGGGAGTGCACAGACCTTAAGGCAAAAAGTTCTAAGGGGGAAAAATGTATATATTATATATGTAATGCATATAACAGCATATTAATATATATTATATTTTTATACATTATATATATATTCTTAATTCATTATATATCACATGAATATACACACATGTGAAAAAGAATTGAGTACCTCCACAGGGCCTGGTCATGCTGCAGTCCCCTTCCTTCAGTATTCTAGCCTGTCAGATTTGGGGCATTTGCACATGTACCCTGCATGTGTGAAATAAGAGAGAAAAAGTTGTATTCCTCAGAGGGTCTGGTTATAAGCTACAGCCCCATCCTTCAGCCCATTGGATCCTTCAGCCTGCATTTCAGGCTGACAAGGTTAGGTATTCAAACTGAGTCAGCATATGCAGTCTACCCTCTTCTGAGCATCATATCTGTGTCATGGAATGGTCCATTTTTGTAGATTTTTAATTTGTAGATCTGAATTTGGAAGGACTACTCTAAAAGAAGTCAAATATGGTCAGTTAATTTTTAAGAAATGTAGAATTCAAATTAAAGATAAATGGATAGCACCAAAGAGAGAATTAGTGAACCAAGTAATAAAAACAATGTACACAACTAAGTTTTATACTTAGAAGATTGCAGAGACAAAAAACTTTAAATGCTAAAGGGTGATTATTTTCCAGAAACTGTGAGCTGCACGATTTTTTTTTTTTTTCTTTTGCCATAGGGCAAGTACACTCACTAGAGAGAGATAGAGAGGGAAAGTGAGAAATGGCCCCCTGGGGGATGACCACATCGCAATCCCTTCTCTTCCACTCTCCTCTTAGGATTTTGGCCATATGCACATATGTGCCTGCCGTGATTTTTATGCCATCAGATCTGGGACTCAAGTTGCAGTGGGCCATGGGAGTCCAGTGCCTTAATCACCATGCCACCTGCTGGCCCTAAGCTGCATGAATTCTTTTAAGAGGAATGAGAAAACCTAAACATCACAGTGAAAGAGTGTAGAACACCAAACACACACAAAGATCTTTAAAGCAACTAGATAAAATTCAGATTCCCTGAGAAGAAATAAAAACTTAAAAAGGTATAATGTGCTTCATCAGCAACATGGGGATCTAGGATATAGTGGAATAATATATCTTCAAAGTGCTGAGTGAAAATAACTGTTCACATATTTTACAGTCTCCTAAATTTTCACTTGAGACAAAAGACATTTTCTGAAAAACTACATTCTCCCCCCACCTAAAAACAGTTAGAGAAGTTGAACCTACCAAAGTAGTTTCTTGAGGTTGTACTTTAGGAAGAAGGCCAGTGACACAAGCAAGGAGTTCTGGGGCAGAAGTAAGACTAATAAATTAGGAGCTGGTTGCTGGTACAGCATTAATGCAGTTAGACCCATGTGGGAAAATACTGGGTTTGCATTTCAGTTTGGCAGAGACTGGGATAGATCATGGCAGGAGAGTCATGTTGAGAGCGGCTGTCTTTCTCTCTACTTTTACTCCTGACTTCCACATGGAAGAAATAATGAATAAACTTGAGGACAGCAGGTGATGTGGTGGTTAAGGTCCTGGAGTCCTACACAGGTGACTGCAGTTCAAGTCTGGACCCTGCAGCTTGAAAATCACACTGGGTATATATGTGTGTGTGCCCACATATGAGAGGAGAATGGAGGATAGGAGATTGCAGCATGGCAGTCCCCTCTGGGGAATGATTTCTCACTTTCTCTGTCTCTCTTTTGCTCGCTCGCTCGCTCTCCAGTGAGTGTATATGCTCTGTGGCGAAACCTAAAAAGAAACCAAAAAACTACAAACACATTATATAGCAGTATAAAAATATTTTTTCTTTGTATCTTTTTTCTTTAAATATAAAATAGTATGAGTTGATATAAAGCTTTTTAAAAATTGATGGTAAAAACCACAAGTTTACTGTCTTAACTATTTTAAGTCACTTCAATAGTAAGTGTATGTACATATATTTAACAGTGTAATGACATTACATTATTGTATTGATAAAATAGATCTCCAAAGCTTTTTTATCCTACAGAACTGAAACTCTGTACTTAATAAACCCTGTACTTACTTTGCCATTCCTTACTCCCTTATAACCAGTATTTTTATCTTCTGTATCTGTGAGTTTGACTACTTTAGTTACCTCATATAGGTGGAATCATACAATGTTTGTCCAGCTATTACTAATATATTTCATTTAACATAACATTCTCAAAGTACATTCATCTAGTATGGAGATTTCTTTTTTCTTTTTGAGGCACCATAGTATTCTCTTGGTACAAAATATGAAGACAGTTGACCCTTGAGAAATATGGGGGTTGGGGAATCAACTACCCACACATTGGCAAATTCACATTTAACTTGACTCACCCAAAACTTTGCTACTAGTAGTCTTACTGATAACATAAACAGTTGATAAACATATATTTTGTGCTTGCTTCTATTTTTAAAATAAGCTAGCGAAATGAAAATGTTGCTAAGACAGTGATAAGAGAGAGAAAATATACCTACAGTTTTTATATAAAAGGGTTGCATGCAAATGGACACGTGCAGTTCAGGCCTATGTTATTCCAGGTCAGCTGCACAGAGTTTTAATTTGGTCAGAAGTTCTCTTTGCAGCTTAGTTAAAATTTATGTGATCCCGTTGTTTATGTATGCATTCAGATTTTCGTCTTTAATCTTCTGGAATCTTACATGTTGACTTTTGAAAGTCTTTAAAGCAGTCATTAATAACTTAAATTTTCGGGACCAGCAGTTAGCGTAATGGCTATGTCGTTGGACTCCCACATAGTTGACCGCGGTTTGCGTCCCGGACCCGGTGGCTTAAACTCATGCCGGGCACGTGTGCGTGCGTGCCCAAGATCCCAAGAAGAGAATGGAGGAGAAGGGATTGCGGCGTGGTCATCCCCTCTGGGGGGTGATTTCTCGCTTTCTGTCTCTCTGTCTCTCTGTCTGTCTGTGTCTGTCTGGCGAGCGCACGTGCCCTATAGCAAAAACTCTCCAAAAAAAAAAAAAAAACTTAAATTTTCAACCATAGTTGTGATTCAGTTCTTACATGGGGACTTCGTAGTATTTATCAGTATTTTATGTTTAGTGTTCTTTTGTTTTAATTAAAAAGTTTTCTCTTTAATTGCCAGAAGGCAAGTTTGCCCTCTTAAGGGTGGAAGGGAATCATTCCCTATAGGGGTGCGGTTATGTTGCTGTCCTTTTCCTCCATCCTACTAGGATTTTGGTCACACACAAGTGCTAGGTGTGTTTTTCAAGATGCTAGGTCCAGACTTTGAACTGTGGTGGGCCATGTAGGATCCAGCTCCCTTAACTACTGTGCTATGGGACTGGCCCTTTGTCTTAATTTTAAGTCTTTCCAAACCCAGACTTCATAAAGATACTTTTGTCTATTATAAAATTTTTAAAAGTTTTGCTTTTTGCATATGAACCTATCAGAAAATTATTTTTTGTTAGTGTATTGTATTGGGTAGGAATCCAATTTTGTTTTCTGCCCTTATACAGATACTGGATTTTTTTTTTTTAAGAGAGATTTTTGCTATAGGGCGTGTGTGCTCTCTGGGGAGACAGAGACAAAGAAACAAAAAGCAAGAAATCACCCCTCGGGGAATGGCCATACTGCAGTCTCTTCTCAATTCTCCTCTTGGGATTTTGGGTGTGCACACACACATGCCTGGTGTGAGTTTTAAGCCACCAGGTCTAGGACTCGAACTATGGCGGCCTATGTGGGAATCCAGCAGCGTAACTGCTATGCCATCTGCTGGTCCCTATACAGATACTCAATTAAATTAAGTGTGCACCACCAACTTTTTTCACAGTACAGATTTATGTATCTTATTGTAAAGGCTAAGTTACCGTAACAAAATGTAGAACAGCATAAATGGTTTAAAACTTTATTTCTCCTGTAAGCCAAAATGGAATCAATGTGTTCCATGTTATTCATCAGGCCAAATTTTTTTCATCTTGCTTCACTAATTCTTAGGCTTTTTTTCTTAGCTCCATAGTTTGATAATATATAATTGTGCCCTTTTTTCTTTATTGTTCTCCCAGAAGGTTTATTTTGTTGTCATTGTTTTTGTTTTGTTTAAATTTTGCCAGAGAGCATGCATATTCATAGGATAGAGAGGGAAAAGACCTAAGGAAGCACCCCATATGGGAGATGATCACACCACAAACCTGTTTTATTCTGCCCTCTCAGGATTTGGGGGATACAGGCACATGTGCCCAGCCTGTTTTTTATGCCATCAGGTCTGGGTTTCAGATGTCATAGTTGACCATGTGAGATCTAGTTACCGTAACCATGAAGCCACTGACTAACCCTGTCTTGTTTTAAAACAAAGTTAGATTTTGTTGTTGTTATTCTGTATTTTTATTGATTATGTGAGTTAATGGTTTTCCTGCCTTTGATAGGTAGTACTCTGCTCATTTCCTTGGTAGTACCTCTTTTGTTTAAGGAGATAAAAAATATAATCATTTGGTTGTATATCTTTCTCTCTGGGAATTTGGTTTTCATCAGGAGCTTGTTATTCATATTCTTGCCTAATATCTTTCTGTCATGGTTTCCTAGGCTGTCATCTTCACCAGAGGGGGGAAAGTGTTTGGCTAACTGTAAGTCCTGAACCCTCACAGACCCCTGGGACATAGATCAAATTCAGCTGTTAGTTCTTGCTTGCCTTCCATGTCACCCTAGCAGCTCTTCCACTTGCGAGTAATAGGTGGTAGGTGAATTGGAATTGTTATGGGCAGAATATTCAATAACCATGAGAAATGGTTTTTATAAAAAATTATATAACTGAAATGAATACCCACTGGCCTTCAATCTGTACTTTTTTTTATCTTTACTTTTGTAGTTCCTTTTTTAAAACTCATTTTTCTTGATTTGACATAAAACTGTATCTTTATCAGTCCCTCCCCCACCCCCACCTGCAAGTTTCTTTTGAAATGGTGATTGATACATAGAAGAAAAGTTTCTATGGTCAAATTTAGCGAGATATGTCAGTGTCAGTCTTAGCATTTGATTTCTTTACCATTTTTCAGTACTGCAGAATCACCTATGAGGACACAAAAGGTTTTTACTTAATAGGAAGGCAAACATACTCCTTTTTATAAAAGTTTTCAGTAATGTTTATTAATTTTAAAATTGTAAATATATTAATACTAATTCTTCTGACTTGCTTATAAAGGCATCAAATATTGAGATCATGTAGAACATTTTAAAAAAAGGCCAGAGATAACAATTTTTCTTTTTTCTTAAGAGAGATTTTTTTCTGTAGATAGTACATGTGCTCGCTGGAAAGACAGAGACAAGGAGACAGAGAAATCACTCCCCAGGAGGGATGATCATGCCACAGCTCCTCCTCCATTTTCCTCTTGGGATTTTGGGTGTGCACATGTACCCAGTGTGAGCTTGAAGCTGCCAGGTCTAGGGACTTGAACTGTGGCTAGTCAAGTGGGGAACTGCGGTTGGTCATGTGGGACTCCAGTGACATAACCATTATGTCATCTTCTTGTCCCCAAAGACAAAATTTTTAAAATAAAAAGACTTCCATGTATAAAGATGCATTGTAGAAAGTAGGCTTTTTAAGAATTCTTAAGTAGACCCAGTATTGTCCAGAATCACTTTTGTGATGCATTGGGTTGGAAGAATTATGATTTACAAGTAAGCAAATACCTAGAGAATAAATTAATAATAAACATTTGAAAAGAAGTCATATATACTTTCAAGATCTAGAGGAATCAAAGATTTTTTTCTGTAATTAGGGTTTTTTTTTTGTTTGTTTGTTTGTTTTATTTTGTTTAATATGTGATAAAGCGTATGTGCACAATGGATGAGTAGAGCAAAGAGAGAGGGAGGGAGAGGTACTTTTGAAAGGGCCTCGCCTTTGAAATCTGCCCTAGCCTTCCAGTTAGCTAGGATTACAGGGGCAGGCTGCTGTGCCTGGCCTATTCAGGTTGGTCCAGGATCTGAACCTGGCGCCAGCCCATGCAGTAGTGCCATACTGCTTGTGGTTGTGACTCAAAGTGCTTGTGAGAACTAAGGACATAAGGCATTGAAGATCTTTGAAGGGTTTATGAATTTCATTCCGGTGGAGTTAAACATTAGAATCTCTTGGTTTTGATTTTGGTTTTTACTACCTTTAGAATACCTGATCTGGAGTTCTGTTGTTGATTTAAGAATGGGATGACTTTATTAACGCTAGGACTTTTCAATATATTGGTAGAATACAGCTTTGCTTTTATGTATGAACTAAGTTGACTTCAGTTATTTATATATTTTTAAGAATTTATTTATTTGTTTTATGAGAGAGCAGAGATAGGGACCTAGATAGAGATCCCTATATGCCACAGGCCTCCCTGCTACTCCAGTTAGCTAGTATCACAGCCATGCTCGTGATATGCCCAAACCTACCTAGGGTCCAAACCCTGGGTCCTTCCACATAGCTCCAATGTAGTATAGTGATATCCCATCACTGTGCCAGGTGGCTGGGTTTGACTTTCGTTATTTGATACAAGAATACAGACCGAAATAATAGGTAGCTGTTGTGAGTAATCAAAATACATTCATTTATTTAGTCAGCAAATATGTGTGGAACTTGTATTTGGTTGACACTTGGGAATATTATGAACAGTGTTGATGTGAACCAGGCACTTTGCTTAGTAATCACTACCATGTATCATCACATTTAATTCTAAGGACTGTGATAAAATGTTATGAAGAATTTAAAGCTTAGAATGGTTAAGTACAGTTTGTTATATTGTTGATGGGTGGAAGCTGAGCTCCAGAGACCTTTTTATCTTAATACCATATTGTATATTTGCCATGAAAACATAAGGAAAACTAGGAAATGGTTTTTATTGTTCATAGTGACCCAATAATGTATGTCTTTGGTTCGTAATCTTTAGTATGCATCACAAGCACCTCGAGGCTTGTTAAAACCGTTGCTGGACTTACCCTCAGAGTTTCTATTCACTAGGTCATGAACTTGAGATCATACATCACCTAACAGGTTTCCAGGTCTAAAGATAGTCTTAGGGACCATATTTTGAGAATCTCTATAAAGTATCTAATTTTGCTCATCATGTTGTTGTAAAACTAACTATGCCTTGCTAAATCCTCCATACCTTGATTAGAAATTAGACTTGGTGTAAATATGATTTATGTCGCTTAAAACTACGTTTTTATTTTTCTCATGTTGTGTTTTCACATTTGACTAATGAGTAGAAAGCTTTTAAAACATTAAGAAGAGATGACCTATGAACATATTCTTATCATTTTTATGTCTGTTGTAATACAGGCTGTTAATTAGCAGTTTAAATATAAATTAGAATCACAAAATTTATGGTAAATTTGGATTTTTTGGATTTTCTGAAACACTGATAAATTATCTCATCACTTTATTTCAGTAATCACATTCATCTTTGTATTGATTTATTGTTTAAATTAGCCAGTATTGATTTAACTATTTTAAATATTAATACCCATGTATTTAAATATACACAGCATTAAAATAGGCAAAACAGTTATTTAACTAGTTTAAATATTAGTCTGTTCACATATATTTTTGTAAATAATTACATTTTCAAAATAGTTAATATATTATTGTCTGTTTTGAACAACTGTGCAGTTTCCAATCTATGAGCTTAAAATCTTTTCGCTAAGTAATTTTAGAACATGGTAGGACATAACTCAATCTCTGTTATTTTAGCAGAAAGAAATTTCTCACTTCACAGATCATGCTTTTACTCTCAGTGTTGTAGCCATAGACCACACAAGTATATACTTAGCTTTAATTTTAATAATGATGAAGTGAATGATGCCCAATTCTCACCAGTATGCAGTTCTAATTTTCGAAAGACCTGAGTTATGTGGATGTAATTCTCACCAGTATGCAGTTCTAATTTTCTGAAGACCTGAGTTATGTGGATGTATAAGTGCCTATTGGGATGAAGATTCACAGAACTTTTCAGAGAAAATTGTCAAGTTAGTTTGCAAAAAATTGAAAAAGCTAAATTGTTTCTCCTGTTCATTGTCTTTTGAACTTGGGCGCAAGGAAAAGGGAGCAGTTGCCTTTCTTGGAAGAGGGAGAGGGAAAGACAAAGGAGCACAGAAAGATGAAATTAATTCGATGTTTGTTTTTCTTTGAATGTTTGAAGTTACAGTTAAGTGACAGGACTTCAGATTAATATTTTTAAATTTTAAGATGTCTTGGGACCAGCAGTTAGCGTAATGGCCATGTCGGTGGACTCCCATGTAGTCTACTGTGGTTCACGTTCTGGACCTGGTGTCTTAAAACTCATGCTGGGCGCATGTGCGTGCGTGCCCAAGATCCCGAGAGGAGAACGGAGGAAAAGGGATTGTGGCATGGCCATCCCCCCTGGGAGTGATTTCTTGCTTTCTGTCTCTCTGTCTCTATCTGGCGAGCGCCCGCACCCTATAGCAAAAACCTTCCTCTCCCCACTCCCCCCCAAAAATTAAGATGTCTTATGCTATTTTGTTTTGTTTTTATAGAGAGGATCTGACGAACTGCTCTCAGGCAGTGTTCTCAGTAGTCCAAACTCTAATATGAGCAGCATGGTAGTTACAGGTAAGTGTACAGTCTGTCATTATTTGCCATTTGATGGAGCAGAATGCTAAAATTAAAATCTAGCTTGTCATATCAAAGTACCCTTTATATTTAAATGCTGTGTTGAAACAATTTAGAGAGAATTTTGTTAGAGTGTATATGTACTGAGTGAGAAAATCGAAGTTGATGACAACCTTTTCTCATTCATGTTAAAAATTTCTCACCCATGCCTTTTGTGTTTTTGTGTTTGTATGCCATAGAATTTTTATTTTAGGTATTTCTCTTTTATGCAGCAAACCCTATAGCCCAAACTGTTAATAAACACAAACAAACAAAAAATAACTTTATGATTGTTTTCTTTCTGTGGTTTTAGCATTTTTTTTAGTTGTTGTTGTAACACTATTTTGATTCTTCAAATTGATTTCCTTTGTGTTAGCTACTTGGAAATTGAAGATTTATATATTTCATCTTCAAAGTTTGCATTTTCCTTAAATTATATATGTCTAACATAACTGATTGTTTGTAATGTCCATCTGTAAACAAACATAGACTAATTTTTAGACTTTCTTTTTATAGTAGAACCAAATATTTAACCTGATGATGGTGAATGAATTTACCTTCTAATCCTATGTATCACTTTACTTGCTTGAAACCAGAAATCTTTTTTTTTTTTTTTTTTTTTTTTTTTTTTTAATATCCTTTTTTGAATTGCCTGCTTGTGGAACTAATTATTGTTCAGTGAAAGGATCTTTAATGTCAGGAGACATTTTAATTTCCATCAGGTAGCAAATGCTTCTGTATTCATGCACCTTGGCAAACATATGTATCTCTAACAACTCAGTTAACTGAAAATTATATGATGTGCTGACCAAATGTAGTTATAATGATATGAAAGTGAATTTACCAACACATCATTATTTTAGATTTTTCTGTAGTGTTTATAAAGCACAATCACTAAGCCATGATTTTATATGTATTTGTATACACACACACACACACACACACACATACACACACACACATAGATACACACATGTATGTGTGTATATATAAATAAGTATTTTTAAAATTTATGATAGATTATGTGCAGAGAGAGAGATGAGCACCTTCTACAAGGTCTAGTCATGTTGTGATCCTCTTCCAGTCCTCTAGCCTGTAAGATCTTGGGCACTTGTATGTGCACGCAGTACACCATGGGCCAGGGACATGAATCGCAGTTGCCATATGGGATCTGGCATTATCCTAAGCATTTTATTACTGTCATGCATTGGAAGAAAGTGCCCCCCTCGTTGTAATCCCTTCTGATTAAGCTTCCTGAGTAGCGAAAACTATGGTTCATTTCTCTGCACCCAGCTTTTTTTTTTTTTTTTTTAAGAGAGAAGGCATAAATTGAACCAGGTCTTCCATATTCTCAGCCTGCCAAGTAGCAACTTCTATAAGTGTTTGTTAATGTGGCCGTGCAACTTGGCTGTGATTTTGATAGTTAAACTATCATGTGCAAATATTTATAGTCACATAAATGTCTATAACCCTGCTTTGTCAGTTCTTTTTTTTCTTTCTAGTACATGTAGTATTTGATAATACGAATTTTTTAAAATTATTATTCATAGTTATGACAATAACTGATAGCAGCCTTGTCCCTTTTTCTACTTCCCTCTCTGCAAAATAAAACCATATAATTGAATAAAATATAGGGAACAACTATTGTCTGAAATTGATGAGGAGCACAAAAGCATGATCCTTGAAAAAGGGGAAACATGAGGTGATTCTTAGGATTACTTTGGCTTTCTGCCTTGGGATATCTTATTGCTCAAGGACAGGGAAATGGAGCCCAAGCAGAGCAGAGAGGTCTCATCGAGCTAAAGAGACTAATGGTTGGAACATAAAACTGTTCAGACATCTGGGGTTTGTTGGGAAGAGTCCTGGAGAAAAAAAGTTGACCAAGGGTTTAGACATAGAGCAGGAGACAGAATTTGGTGTGTAATTTCACCCCCAGAAATTTGGATAATGACTGGGTTTGTATGCATATAGGAATAAGACTTAGCAAAGTCTGTCAGAAATGATTTGTTCTGGAGCAGAGAGTTAGTTAAATGGTAATTCTGTAGGTTGATTAGGACCCTGAGACCCTTGGATTTTGGGAAGTCAGAATGCAGACATTTTGTAGGATACCTCAGACATTCTTATTTATAAATTAGAGGGTTTTTTTTTTTTTTTAATCATTTATCTCTTATATGATAAATACAAGACAGACCACTCCCAACAGGGTCTTCATACCACATGAATCACTCTAGCCTGCCTAGATGACAAATATGTGGGTACATACATAGGTAGGCCTTGGGATGCAAATTTGAGACCATCACAACTGAGTACAGTATTCCACAGAGTGTTACATTACTGCTTTGCCACCATTTGGCACCAATCAATCTATTAAGACTACAGAAAGTCCAGGTCTTGGAGTCAGCAGGTGGCATGGAGGTTAAGGCTCTGGACTCTCACATGGCTGACTGCAGTTCAAGTTCTGGAACTGGCAGCTTGAAAATCACACCAGGTGTGTGTGTGCCCAAAATCCCAGGAAGAGAATGGAGTAGAACGGATTATAGCATGGCCATCCTCCCTAGGGGATGATTTATCGCTTTCTGACTCTCTCTGGCGAGTGCACATGCCCTATAACAAAAATCTCTCTCTCTCAAAAAAAGGGTCAAAGCCTTAAGAAAGATCACATCCTATAGTAAGTGCAATTAAAAAAAAAATAAGAAACTAAAAGTGTAAGCTAGCAGGATATGAAGGATTCACTAGTTGTTTAGTTGCCTGTCAAACAAAACAGTATACTCCATAAGGAAGATAACCTGATTCAGTCTTTCTGTAACTGTCATCCATAATATCTGGTATATCAAAACGTGTAAATCATATAAAGAAAGAGGTAAATAATCCATAACTAGAAAAGAAACATTCAAGAGGAGCAGACTCCAGAATGACCGAGTTGTTAGAATTAGCAGATGAGACTTCTAAGTATATTTTTTATGCTATAAAGGAAAAACTCAAAGTAATAAGTGAGCAGATGGATAAATGTGTAAGAGGTAAAGAGGTATAGAGAAAGCATGTAGAAGTACTCTAACTGAAAAATACTGTATTCAAAATGAAAAATTCACTGGAAATAGCAGACAGTTGTAACTAACACAAGAAAGGTTAGTGAACTTGAATATAGATGAATGCAGATTATTTAGTTTTCCTGAGAGAACAAAACATAACCTGTGAAATAATTAGACATTCAAAATATGTGTGTAATTGGAGTTCCAAGGAGGGAATAGAGAGAACTAAATAAGTAAATTCAAATGTATGTATATATTTGAAGCAGTAATGACTGAAAACTTAAAATTTGAGGGGAAAAATCCAATTTATAGTTCTAAGGAGCCCCCTATGTCAGATGAGTAAAAGAATCAAACTTAGGTGACAAGATAGTCAAAATATTCAAAACTGATGATAAAGAGCAAACTTTAAAACAGCCGGGAAAAAGGCATGTAGTAGGAGACCAACACCTTGCACTAAAAAAGGGGAAAACTATCTTCCTCAGACTGAATGGAATAACATTAAATCCGCAGGAATAACAGGGAGTACTGGACATGGTAAATATGTGTATAAATTTTACAAAAGCTCTCTTTTAATCCTACTTATATAAACAAACACTTTGTATTGGGTTTATTGGGTATATAGATGTTTATATTGGCAGCAGCACAAAATAAAGAAGGGTAAATGGAATTTTACTATGTGAAGGTTCTTATATTTTACATGAAGGGTTATAGCATTAATTGTAATGTAAAATGATTTTCATGTGGGCAGCAAGTGGTGTGGTGGTTAAGGCAGTTAGAGCCCATGTGGGCACCTCTGCAGGTTTAAGTCCCAGACCCAGTGGGCCTGAAAAATACCACCCTGTGTGCGTGCATGCGTGCCCCAAATCTTGAGAATGGCAAAGGGGGGGTTATGGTGTGGCCATCTCCCTGGGGGGGGGGGGGTGATTTACCATTTTCTCTATCTTTCTAGTGAGCACATGTGCCCTATGACAAAGAAAAATCTTTAAAAAAATTATTTCATAAGTTAATGGAGCATATTTAAAGTCTGTGTGTTGTCTCAAATTAAACATATTAAAAAGTATAACTGAGAGTTAGTAAAGAAAAGTTGGAGCATTAATTGCCTGTTTTCAAGAATTACCATAGAGTGCAATATTTAAAACACATTGACATTAAGAAAAATAGGTGAGTGGAACAGAATAGAGAATTCAGAAATAAACCCACACAATTATGTATGACTCAGTTTTGGCAAAGGTGGTTTAGTGGATAAAGAGTAGACTTTTAGACAGGGTACTGTAGCAGTTGACTATATCCAGCTATATCCATATACAAATAAATAAATGAATAATCTTCTGTCTGTATTTTCATACTGCCTGTGAAAGGTGATTCTAACTGAACCATGACTCCTAAATGTAAAATCTAAAATTTATAAAACTTATAGAAGAAAACATGGGAAATATTTGTGATGTTAGGATAGGTAAATATTCCTTAGATATAATCCTAAAAGCACAGTGGACTTAATATCAGAATTTTAAACTTCTGCTTTTTAAAGAGATTAAGAGAAAAAAAAACACACAAGCAAAATAGTGGTAGAACATCTTTACAAATATAACTGACAAAGGACTTGTTTTCAGAATATTTATAAATTAAGAATATATCAACACAAACTCAGCAGTGCCAGAAAACACAGTTTAATAAATTGGCCACAATATTCAAAGTTAGTTCAGCAAAAAAGATATAAAGATGACAAATAAGCACATAAAAAAGATGCTTGGCATCATTAGTCATTAGAGGAATGCAGATTAAAACTATAGGAGACAACATTACACACCTTTTAGAGTGACTACAATTAAGCAGACCTTACAGAGTGTTGCCGTGCACTTATTGTATGATCCAGCTACTTATTTATCTCCCAGGCATCATCAAGAAAAATGCAGACATATTTTCATTAGAAAGCTTGTTCATGAATGTTCAAAGGAGCTTTACTTGTACTTGCAAAAACCTGAGACAACTCAAATGTCCATCAGACAATGGACAGATAGATTGCTGTTTTGGCATTGTGTGCCTTTCTATATCATGGAATACTGCAGCTTTATAGAGTGAGCTATTGATAGACACACAAGATTGAATCTTCAAATAATTACTTTATGTGAACCACATGAGAAAAAACTACATCCTGTTCATGACGTGAAGATCATGTCCGGGATGTGTCTCTCATGGAAAAAAAAAAAAAAAAAAAAATACCAGACTTGCTTAACACCTGCTACAGTGGCTAAAATGAAACAGTTTGGCAACACTGAATGCTGATGAAGATGTGGAGCGAGTGGAATTATCCTCTGTTGCTGGTATGAGTATAAAATAGTTGGAAAAATAGTTTGGCATTTTCTTAAAAAACTAAACGTATACCTACCTTACAATCCATTTCATCTACTTTTAGTTTTTTGCCCATTGATAACATGTTTACTACAAGATTTGTATGAATATGTGTATCAGAAACTTCTTTGATAATACTCTCAAACTTGAAATAACTGGGTATCTATCAGTAAGAAGATTGATAAATTATGATATACAGTGGAGGATTACTCATTAATAACCAAAAATGGCTACCAATGCATGCAAAAACATGGGTCATTTTGAAATATATGAAGCAAAACACATTTTGTGCAAAAAAGTACATATTATGTGATTATATTTCTGTGCAGTTAAGGAGCAGATAATCAGTCTTTTCTTTATTTTTTTGAGAGAGACTTTTGTTATAGGGCATATACGCTCGCCAGAGACAGAAAGCGAGAAATCATCCCCTAGGGAGGATGGCCATGTTGCAGTCCCTAACTGGTTCATGGACTAGCTAGTTTTACATCTTCTCCTAGACTGTAGAATATCATTTCACCTTGTTCACTCCTGTATTCCCCAGAGCCTGAAGTAGTACCAGACATATCCCATATACTCAGTAGAAGACTAAAGAATCAGTGAGTGAGTGAAGTTTTAAGACACCTATAGACTAAGATGATTTTAGACAATTATAGACATGGTTAAATATATGCACACATTTTCTGTTGGTTATAGGTGGTATTGAATGCTTTCAAGAATGCCATAGAGTACCTCAAATTTAATACAAATTGAATGTACATGTATGTTTCTTAATGTATGAGTATTCTTCATTTTGGTTAGTCTTGGAGATATCTCTTGAGTTCCTAGAAGACTAAGAACGACTAATCTGGAATATTGGATAGACTGCACAGTTTTTCAAATAATCCTACTTTTTTTTTTTTTTTTTTTTTTTCTTATTTTGCCAGAAGGCATGTGCTCTCATATGAGAGGTTAAGAGGGAGAAAACACATCTAAAGGGGTATGGTCATGCTGCAGTCCTTTTCTCTCCATCCTGTTGAGATTTTGGGCACATACATTCTTGGCATATAGCCAGGGCCAGAATTCAAATAGCACAGTCAGCTAGGTGGAATCCAGCTGTTTTAACCCCTAGACCCTTGGACCAGCCCAAAGCATCACTTGTTTTATAGGTATCTTTGATAAGATTTTAATTTTAGGTGATGTTTGGGAATGATGGCAGGTAACTAATTTATTGATGAAAATTTTCAAGTTTATTTTAAAGCTCAGTAACAAATAGTAAGGTTTAACTTTCTGACTGATTTATAGAATATTGATAGTAGTAACCACAAAATATCAATAAGTTGATTAGGTGATAATACTAACAAATTAGGAGAGGCTTATTGTAAATTATTCCATAATGTGGCTTGACTGCATAATTATTTTTATAGCATTGCCTTCTTTGATCCCAGTTTTGAATACAACATTTATAATCTCCCTTATTTTTCCCAACCCAATTTTTTTTTCTATTTTGCTAGTCTAATAAGAGGATTAAATTCAAGATAATTGTGTTCTTTAGTCTAGACAGTTTTTTAAATGAAATTGCATCTTAATGTATTTGCTTATCACTTATTATTTATGTATACTGTTCAGAAATGTACTGCTTAACACCAATCTTAACTAGTGGATAACTTAACTTCCTTTAATAGTAATTCATGAGCATGATTTTCTTGATTTTTCTCCATCCTTTGAAAGCTCAGTTTTTGAGTTTTTAGGAATTACTTAAATATACTCAGCTATGTTTTTAAATTTTTTAAAAACTGTGTTTTGTTTACACAAATAAGGAAAATTAGTAGGTTATTTTATTGTTGTTGTTTAATGGTTATGTTTTAATGTTTTTCAGCCAATGGTAATGATAGTAAAAAATTTAAAGGAGAAGATAAAATGGATGGTACACCTTCTCGTGTACTTCACATTAGAAAATTACCTGGTGAAGTGACAGAAACTGAAGTTATTGCTTTAGGCTTACCTTTTGGTAAGGTGACCAATATCCTTATGCTAAAAGGAAAAAATCAGGTATGACTTCTTTAAGAGTTTATAAAATGTTAAACCCCAAATTACCCAGCAGGTGCAAATTAACTATCATCTAATAAAAGGGTAGAATATTGTAGGTTAATTTTGTGAAAGGATGTAACAGAAGTCTTAAATTTTTCCTGGTAGTTGCATATGGGATACTAATGCTAGGTAGCCCAAATGAATGAATCCACCATAGTTTTCTAACTTTGCCTTTTGAACTTAGGACTATAATTGAACAGCTGTTATAGTGAGCTTGTAAAAATATAAGTTTTTTTTTGTGGCTCTTTTCTTCATGGTATCAGAAATCAGCAGGGGAACTAAGCACCTTATTCTTAAGATTATCCTTTGAAAATATTACCTGGTACTTTTAGCAGACATTAGTCATTAATTCTGGATATTTTTCATTCAGTAGGTATAACTGTAGTATTAGAGCTCCATGTATTAATATGCAATTTTGATTTAAATTTTTAATTAGAAGAATTTATGAAATTTAACATTCCCTTGGATATAGTGAATATTACAGTTAATGTGATATTTAATTACTCATTTTTTTAAAATTATATGCTTTTCAAATGACTTTGAGGTCATTTGTATTCTCTGGGATAGGAATGATAAAATTCGAATGCTAGAAGATTTTTACATTTTCTCTAGCTTTTTTGGGGGGAAATAGATTCGTGTAGTGTAAAAAAGTATAGATGGCAGGCAGAGAAACACATACACTCCAAGTTTACTTTTGAGGTTAGCTTTAATTATATACCTAAACTTTAATAAGAAATTTCCAATTCTTACTGCAGCGCTTAATGAATTTAATTCATATTATTAAAATTTTTGCTATTTAAATTTTCAGGCATTTTTGGAACTGGCAACAGAGGAAGCAGCTATTACTATGGTTAATTACTACTCTGCTGTGACACCTCATCTTCGCAACCAACCGATTTACATCCAGTACTCGAATCACAAAGAACTAAAGACAGATAATACATTAAATCAAGTGAGTATATTAAGTACATAAATAAAATGGCCTAGAACATAGTAAGAATCTCATAAACATATTAACAGAAAGTAAATTGCGTATCTGTTCAGATATTTCTATAGGCATTTTCTAGTTATTTCTAAAGTATTTTTATATATTATGTTTCTAAATATTGAATACTGTGATCATTTTAAAGATGTAAATATTCTCTATTATTTTTATACTCTAAATTAGTACTGGATGAATTAGTTAAATAGTATTTTCTAAATTTCTTTAAAGCCCTGGGTCAAAATGTTCTTTTCTTGTTGCATTTTAAATTTTTGTATAGAAACTAATTATTGGGTTGTCAGAAAAGTCATGATGTATTTTTTCTATGTAAAAGTGACTTTTCTGACAACTCTATATAAAGTAAGACTTACTAATAGCATAAATTATACAGCTATGTTGCTTAGACATTAAGATGTGAAGTTCGTTTGATTATAAATAGGTCTCTTTTTTTTTTTTTCATAGAGGTTTTGCCTTAGGGTGCATATGCTTGCCAGAGAACTAGACTGAGACAGTGAAAGGACAGTGAGAAATCACCCCCCGGGGGGATAGCCATGCTGCAAGCTCTTCTCCTCCATTCTCCACCTTGGGATTTTGGGCACACACGTGCACAAACCTGGTGTGATTTTCAAGCCTCCGGGTCTGGGACTTGAATCTTGGTTGACCTTGTGGGAATCCAGCATGTTAATCACTATGTCACTTGCTGACCTCCTCTCATGTTTTTGAACCACTGTTTTATTCTCTATTTCTAGGAGTTTAGCATTGTTCTTAGGTTTCACTTACAAATGAGATCATATGGTATTTATCTCTCACTTAGCATATCCTTTTAAAATAGTATTTGACATCCAAATTATGTATTATTTACTAGTATTTTTATTAAAGCAATTCATGAGCACATAATTTTTAAAATGATTTAAATAAAAGGGGTAAGTAAAGAATAAAGATAGGGTGGGACCAGCAGTTAGCGTAATGGCTATATCGCTGGACTCCTATGTAGTCGACTGCAGTTCGCGTCCCGGACCCGATGGCTTAAAACTCATGCCAGGCATGTGTGAGTGTGTGCCCAAGATCCCGAGAGGAGAAGGGATTGCAGCGTGGCCATCCCCCCTGGGGAGTGATTTCTCGCTTTCTGTCTCTCTGTTTCTCTCTGTCTGTCTGGTGAGTGCATGCACCCTATAGCCAAAAAAAAAAAAAAAAAAACCTCTCAAAAAAAAAAAAAAGAATAAAGATAGGGAGCTATAAATACATATATGTGGAGGAGGGGACTTAACGATTTTAAATAAGATGACCATGATAGCCCCATTGAGAAGGGATATCTAAATAGTGAACTCTAAAGTGGCTAGGGAATAAGCCACTTATTCCAGTCTGGGTTATTCTAGACAGAGGGAACAGTCACTGTAATCATATTTAAAGATTTTTAAAGCCCTTTAATCTTTTATTATACTTCTTATATTGTAGTTGATTGTGTCTTATAGCGTAACAATTATTTGAGGGTGCTAAATACTTATTTATTTTTCTTTATTTGCTATAGGTTGTGTGCACTCCCAGAAACAGGGAAAGTGAGAAATCACCCTCTTGGGGGGAATGGCCACACCTCAGTCCCTCTACCTCTTGAGATGTTTGGGCATGCACATATGCGTATCCAGAGGTTTTTAAGCCATCAGGTCTGGCCATGTGGGATCCAGCCACTTCCACCTCCATGGCATCTGATGGTCCAATTACAGTATTTTTAAAATATCTTACTATACTTGGGACTAGCATTTGGCATAATGGCTATGTCACTGGATTCCCATGTAGTTGACTGCGGTTCGAGTCCCAGACCTGGTGGCTTAAATTCACGATGGGCACATGTACATGTGTGCCCAAGATCCCAAGAGGAGAATGGAGGAGAAGGGATTGCGGCGTGGCCATCCGCCCTGGGGGGTGATTTCTCACTTTCTGCCTCTCTGTCTCTGTCTGGCGAGCACACGTACCCTATAGCAAAACCCTCTCAAAAAATAAAAAATAAATAAAAGAATTACATCTTTTATTCAGTGTTAGGTTTGTTTTTAGTTTTAGGTTTTATTTTTTAATTTGCTATAGAGCATGTACTCTCCCTGGAGAAAGAGAGAAAGTGGGAAATCACTCCCTGGGGGGTGGCCGTGCCATAGTCTCTTCTCTTTCATTCTCCTCTTGTGGCTTTGGGTTCAACTGTATATCCACACAGCTTGTCTCTCAAGTCACCAGTTCTGGGACTTCAACTGTGGAGTCGGCCATGTGGATCCAGTTGCCTTAACAACTATGCCACTGTTCCCTTGTTTATTTTGTCCTCAGTTTCTCACAAAATGGACAGATTTTGTTGGACCCATGTGCCTTTTTTGCCACAGTAATGAGGAGATGGATACTAAACTGATACTGACCCCAGTGCCAGAAAGCCCTTATTAGGGACCAACAAAACTCCCTTTAGAACTCTGGTAACTAGAGAGTGAGGTTTTTTTTTTTTTTTTTTTTTTTTTTTTTTTTTTTTTTTTTTTTTTTTTTAATGTTTTTGCCATAGGGCATGTGTACTAGCCAGGGAGAGACAAAGAGAGGGAAGGGAAGAAATCACCCCACAGGGGGAAAGGCCTCACTGCAGTCCCTTCTCCATTCTTCTTTCGGAATTTTGGGCACTCACACACATGTACCTGGTGTGATTTTCAAGGTACTAGGGCTGAGACTTGAGCTGCAGTTGGCTATGTGGGAATCTAGCACCTTTACCACCACACCACCTGCTAGCCCTGTTTTTTGTTTTGTTTTGTTAACGGTAAAGAGGGGAGTTGGGGGCCAGCAGGTGGCATGATGGTTAAGGTGCTAGAATTCCCACATGGCTGACCATGGTTCGAGTCCCGGACCTGGTGACTTGCTTTCTCATTCTCCCTCTCTTTCTCTCTCTGTCTTTGGCAAAATTCATGCGAAAAATAATAATAACAATAATAAATAAATCATTCTTAAAAAAAAAAAAGGGGGAGTTGGTTAGGGGAGTGGAGGCAGAAGAGTAAACTGTTGATTAGCCACACTTTTCATTAATTCTTGTTCTCACTTTCTCCCTCCTCTCGTGAACCTGCTAGTTTCTAATTTGATTCCTGTGGCTGCTGCCAGTGTAAGCCCTGCTGGCTGTATTCACTCTGTCTACTGTTTATTTGGTTCTGTGTTCCAGGAATTTGACAGAACTATTCTCAGCTTATGATAAGCTTCCGTCTTTTTAGTGTTCATGTTTATTTTCTTTTATTAGGTAATTGGGAAAGTCATGATGTATATTTCTGTGTTTTTCTAAGCAAAAATGATCATGACTTTCCCCACAACCCAATATATTCATTTTATAGGCATTTTTATAGGGTTTCATAATAGAAGAGGAGGCGGGTGACTGTATTAACCATGAATTCTTCCATTATCCTTCATTTAATCTGTAAGTCCTATGAGTTCACTTTCCTTAATTATCTGCCTAGTTTTCTCCATCTCTTCTGCTGCTTCTATTGCTCAGGCACAATAACCACAACAACTTTTATTAATCTACTTTCTTACTTTTCCCTTTTGAATACTTTCTCCCTAATGCAGCCCAGTATATATCTTAAAAAAAAAAAAAAAAAAAAAAAAAAAACAAACTTGTATATTTCAATTATTTTCTTGCATCAGGCCCTTTTCATGCTCAGGGTAAAGGCCCTTTCTGTGATCATCACTGTTTCTGTCTTCTTTCTAATGGCTGTTCCCACCCTATTTGCCTGTGTGTATGTCTTAAGAGTTAATGATACATCCTCTAACCTCACATGCTTTCTCTTGATTTTAGTTTTTGCTGCCATAGTGTACCGTGCCTTTACACACGGAATTTTGTGGTGGATTTGCCTTTGCTGTGCCCTTTAACTTGACATTTCACATGGCCAGTTGCTAAATATCTTCAGGTCTTCCTTTAACTCTAAAATGCCATCCTTTAATCCATAAAGAGTAGATTAGTTTTGGATAGAGGTTTTTAATGCAAGTTAAAGTCACAGTGAGCTACTACCATGCATATACCAGATTGGCTAAAATTGAAAAGATAAGTGATACCAAGTATTGGTGACAATGTAGAGAAGCTTAAATTTTCATATGTAAGCGATGGGAATGTGACTTGGTAGAACCATTTTTGAAAACTTGAAATATCAGAGTTGAGCATGTGCATACTCTTTAGCTCAGTAAATCCACTTTTAGTTACATACTTGAAAATAACATATACATGTGTGTTTCGCACTATCTGTATGAGGAAGTTCTTAGAACACTGTATGTAATAGCCCAAAGCTAGAGATGATACAAATTTTCAGTAGTAATAGAATATATTGGGTTGTTGAAAAATCATGAAGTATTTTTTTGCATTGAAAAACAGGTCATGATTTTCTGATGACCAAATATGTATATTATTCAATGAAATACTATTGCAGTAAGAATGAGTTAGTTATGTATACCTGCAAAACATGAATTTATGTCATATAATAATGTTCATAAAAACCAGACAAAAGTGGAATGTATATTTATATAACTGGGAGGGGCATGATTGTAGCTTCTGGAACTGTCGATAATGCTTAATTTAATAGTCATCACTGAGATGTCCAATTTGTGATGTTTTATTGAGCTCTGTACACTTAGATTTGTGTCAGTTTCTGTGTATATGTAATATTTTTTTGGAGAGGTTTTTTGCTATATGTAATATTTTGATTAGTTTTGTTAAAATCTATTGATATATTGGCAAATCAGCTCTACTTCATGAATTTAAAAAGACATGTATGAAATCATTTATTACTAATGTAGGAAGATATAATTGTTAAGCTACAAAAGAAAAAGAACAATGAATAGTATTGAATTAAAAAGTATGGAATGAAAAAATTTGTGTATATTTGTATAGGTAGATGGTACCTCCTGAAGTATACTTAAGATCAATATTGGTTGAGGGGATTGGTAAGGAAAAGATTGGGTGACAAAGTTGCAGAGAAAACTTATTTCAACTTTTGTACTTCTTGAATTATTTATATACCATGCCATGATCTCTTGATTCCTAATTTTAAAAAACATTTCATTATTTGAAGCAAAAGATGATTTTTTCTGTAAATTTTGATAGCCCATGCTTTTACTGTTGGTAAATATATGTAAGAACATATTCACTAGTAAATAATGTTGCTATAATCTATTTAAAGTACTTTTACAAATATAGTCAAACATTTGGACAGATGTTACTTTAGAAATTTTCTGCCCATTTATATTCTTTACTACCATATTTTTCATTGTGATATAAAGGTATCTGTTATAATAAGTAGTATATTTTAAAAGGTTGTGTTAAAATTGATGAGTTACTTAAGATAATATATAAATTTATAGGTAAAATATTGTTTAGTTAGCATTAAAATGATGAGTTTATCTAGAGGAGTATGTAGTATGTTATGCTGACTAAACAACGTCCCTAGGTTTTTGATTCCCTGGTTATTTAATATTTCAGTAGGATAATCATTCCAATCTTTAGGAGTCTTAATTTTATGTTCTTCTCTTTAATTTATCACTCTGCTCTGTTTATATTTCCGTTCATCTGCTAATACAGATTTTTCAAACTAGAATAGCATAGAGATATTAGTTAGGTTACATTTAACAACTATTTGCCTTAATATATGTTTTCAGACTCCATATAAGGTAGAAATTACTTTATTGTCAGAGAATCTGTCACAGTAGTAATAGGCAAGGTATAATAATAGTAAAAATAGTCTTCTGGAGCATTTAACATATAATTTGATTGGCACATTTTCCCCAAGTATTTCGTTTCTTCAATTTTACATATATCTTTTTCATGTTTTAAAATCTCAGAAATCAAGATGTATCTTATAGTAGTAGTAGTTGATCTGTTATAGTTTAATTGGCAACATCTTATCGGTCAGACATAAGATATAAAATAATAGTACATTTTGTAATTGATAGTATATTAAATACCATAAATGTATGGGAAAATACCCTTCATATTGTATCCTGAAGTTTTTCTGAAAATTTTATAGTTTCAGACTACAGTACACACCAGTTTCTGTTATTAAAACTTTAATAACAGATGTTAGCAGTAGGATGGAAAAAGACTTAATTTGTATTCTGAGTATTCCTGTATCAAGATTGTATTAGAAATAATAAGATTAAAGAAAGGAGTTATTTTGGATAATCCAGTATCAACCTGTTGAGATTTACCATGTACTTGTACGTACAGAGTGAGTAATGTTAAATTAAAGGTCTACTGTTCTCTAAAAGTTTCTATTAAAACATTTTCTGGTTATGTAGATCTTCTAAAATTATCTCGTTCTTTCCAGTATAAATTCATTGCCTGTTTTTGCTTGTTGAACATTGGTTTCAAAGCCTAGGTAATTATTTTGAAGTAACTACTAGTAGAATACTTGAATTATAAAGAGACAATATCTGTCTTTCGGCAGGTGCTCAAAGGTATTTATGTTTAAGGTGCACTTTAAGCTTTGTTTAATATATGTGTTCTAGGAAAGAATTGCACTAGTAATGTAACATGTAGCAAAGTGTAAGTGAAAATAATGGGTGCATTTCTAAACTATCTTTTGACTTTCAGCGTGCTCAAGCAGTTCTTCAAGCAGTGACAGCTGTGCAGACTGCAAATACTCCTCTTAGTGGCACCACAGTTAGTGAGAGCGCTGTGACTCCAGCCCAAAGTCCAGTACTTAGAATAATTATTGACAATATGTACTACCCTGTAACACTTGATGTTCTTCACCAAGTAAGTTTAATCTAATTTGCATACTTGTAAATAGGAGAAATAATATAGTAGCTTAATCTTTTGATTTTTATGTTTTTGCAGATTTTTTCTAAGTTTGGTGCTGTACTGAAGATAATCACATTTACAAAAAATAACCAGTTTCAAGCTTTACTCCAGTATGGTGATCCAGTAAATGCTCAACAAGCAAAACTAGTAAGTCCAGAACTTCTTTTGAGGTAGTGTTACTTTTTTTTTAGGTTTTTGCTATAGAGCCAGAAAGACGCAATGAGAGAAGTAAGAAATTATCTACCAGGGGTCATGGCCACACCATAGTTCCTTCTCCATTTCTTCTTGGGATTTGGGGCACACTCTTAATTGTGGTCAGCCCTGTGGAAGTCCAGCACCTAAGCCACTAGCCATCTCTTAGCATGTTATCTTTGCATTGTTTATATGTATGTTTCATATTCTTGAGAAGTTGACAGGATTGTGTTATGCATACATGTGTAATGTTTTAATTAGTTTCCAGTGGGAAAACTATTTCCGTTGGCTGAAATATGTCAATACAGATGTGGGTCCAGTTCTATGAGAGGCTCTTAGTTTATATAAAACTTTATATTCTTTATTTTACATTCTCTTAAAGATTTTATTTATTTATTTTTAATTGCAAGAGAGCACATACACTTGCCAGAGACAACAAAGTGATGGAGGGATGAAAGCACCCCCCAAAGTGGCGTGGTCATGCTGTAGTCCATTCTCTTCCATCGTGTTGGGATTTCGGACACAGACACACATGGCATGTTTTTCAAGCCTTTAGGGCTGGGATTCAAAATGCAGGCTGTGACAGGGCATTTAGCTCTTTTAACCACTAGGCCGGAAGACTGGCCTCCATTTAAAAAAAAATTTTTTTTTTTTTTTTTTTCCTGTAGAGTACATATGCTCACCTGAGAGAGAAAGGGAGGGCGAGAAAGTGAGAAATCATTCACCCCCGGAGGGAAGGCCACGCTGTAATCCCTTCTCCTCTAGTCTTCTCTCAGGATTTTGGACTTGTATGCACATATGCCCGGCACAATTTTCAAGACACGGGGTCCGGCACTCAAACCACACAGTAGGCCCAGTGGAATCCAGTGCCTTAACCTCTATACCACCTGCTATCTCACCTCAATATTTTTTTAAAGACATGTTTTCTGAATTGTTTTCAGTCTATTGTGTTGAAGTTATTTTTTATTTCTGATCGTCTATGTGTGTATATGTGCACATGACAGAGAGAAAGTACCCTTTACTGGGTCTCTTCAAAGTGTGATCTCCTTTCCCTAGTCCTGCAGTTCATGAGAATCTTGTGCATGCTCCCAGCAAGTTTCAGGTTAACCAGTCCTAAGACCTGAACCTGTGGTCAGCCATGTGGCTTCCAGCTACTGATTCTGCCACTAAGGCTAAGCTCTTTTTCTTTTTATTCACATCATTTGTCTTTTTTGTCTTTGTACGAAGGTAAGCGATTAGTAAAAGATGTTAAATTTTCCGTTTTCATAACTACCATTGAAAACTGTATGTGACATCTTTGCTTCCAAATGTCTTAATTCTTCGTTTCTAAATATTAGGTAAATCTACTTTTGCTTTGTTTCTTTAACTTTCTGTGCCATATTATATTATCATCATCCCATTATTAAGCTACTAAAATTTATTATTAGACTATAATTATGGAACTACTAAATAAGTTGTTTTACTTACCTTTATCTTCCTTTTTCCTCACTTTCATTTATTCTTTTTTTGAGAGGTTTTTACGATAGGGCGCGTGTGCTTGCCAGACAGACAGAGACAGAGAGACAGAAAGCGAGAAATCACCCCCCAGGGAGGATGGCCACACCGCAATCCCTTCTCCTCCATTCTCCTCTCGGGATCTTGGGCACGCACGCACACGCGCCCGGCGTGAGTTTCAAGCCACCGGGTCCGGGACGCAAACCGCGGTTGACTACATGGGAGTCCAGTGACATAGCCATTACGTTAACTGCTGGTCCCTCATTTATTCTTTTACTGTAAGATTAATTAATATCTAATACTTCAATGAGGCCTCTAGATCAGATTACTTATATAGAACGCAGACCATTTTTGATTATTATATCCTTGTATTCCTATTCTCACAATCTCATTTGGAGAGCAAAAATAGCTTTATGTAGCAGAAAACCGTATTTGTAATAATAACATTAATTTTCATAGTTTGCAAGATTCTATTACTCACATTTTCTGACCACTACTGCATTTTTATTTTTTTTGGAGAGATTTTCGCTATAGGGCGCGTGCGCTCGCCAGACAGGCAGAGAGAGACATAGAGACAGAAAGCGAGAAATCACCCCCCAGGGGTATGGCCACGCCGCAATCCCTTCTCCATTCTCCTCTCGGGATCTTGGGCACGCACGCACACGCGCCTGGCGTGAGTTTTAAGCCACCGGGTCTGGGACACGAACCGCGGTCGACCACTTGGGAGTCCAGTGACATAGCCATTACGCTAACTGCTGGTTCCCAGTACAACTGCATGTTGTAAATAGAACAGTTTTCCTGTGTTCAAAGCAACACTAACATTTAGAGTCAGATAACTTATAGTGCACATTTTTTGTACAGTGGACATTTCTTGTCTGTATTTTAGATAGTTTTTCTCTCTAAAATGTTACTATTCACTGATTCTCTGATTATATAAACTGATCTTTACTAAGTTTCTTTTTCAGGCATAGGTTAGCATTTGGAATTATTTTTTCTAGTTATCTTATTTTACATAGCTAACCTTCCTCTCCCAGACTTTGGAAATATTTTATATTTATTGGGTTATTAAAATCAAAGTGGTATAAGATTTTATCAATAGGAGACAATCTAGAATCCCTAGTTTTTATGGTATTTTCCGTATACTTACATACATTCATGTACAACCTAAATATAGTGTGTTGTTTTCTTGTTACAGAGTGAAATATTTTCTTTGTTCTTCTGATTCACAAGACAAGTATTTGGTTAAGGACCACTGAAATGGAATTTGATTAGAAATTATACATTGCATTTGGACTGTCATTCTTATGAAGAAAATAGTTTTTAATCTGTATTTTTCTTTTAATTGCCAAATGATGTGTGTACTCACAAGAGAGAGAAACAGAGACATAGCATCTCCCAGTTAGGCATGGTCACGCTGCAGTCTCTTCTCTTCCTTTTTCTGTCCTCTGTGGATTTGGGGCATTCATGCACATATGCCCAATGTGTTTTTCAAGCCACTGGGACTGGGGTTTGAACCATGATATGTACTTTGGGATTCAGTGCCCTTAACCATGAGGCTTTGGGGCAGGCCCTATATGTATTTCTTGTCTGAAGCAATCTGTAGTTACATTTAAGCTACAGTATGTACAGGGAAACCTGGAGACAAGAACCCAGGACCTTCCCATATGGTCTCATTATTGCATAGTGCTATGTTGCCACTGTGTCACTGCAGCTGACCCACATCTGTCCACCTGTCTCCAACTTTAATACTGACACTCTAGTCTGAATCACTATTATTTTATAATGGTAGTCACTCTGTGCTAGCCCTTTAGCACAGTGGTTAAGTTCTGTACATAGAAAGCTGAACCTCACCAACCTGACCAAAGTTCGAATTGCAGTCCTAAAAACATGCTAGGAGTATGTATGTGCATATCCAAAATCCTGACAGAATGAAAGATGAGGTATAGGTATGTGAAGCTGGGTTTGAGTAGCACTAATCTATCATCATCCTTTTTCAGATCTCTACTAGTACGTTTGCACACAAGACACACAAACACACACACACACACGAAGACAAGCATGATTGACAGGGTCTCATCATGCCATGATTTTCTTTCTTTTCCCTTTCAGCCCTTTAGGATCTGGTGTGTGTGTATTCCTGGCTATTTTCAGGCCAACTCAGGACCTGAACTTGTGTTTGGCCATGTGACTTCCAGCACTGAAGTTCAGTATGCTACTGCCTGAACCACCAGGCAGAACCATATTAATCCATTCTCAGTGCCCTTTGGTGATTGATTTTTTGTTTTTGGTATTTAACTTTTGTCCGTAGTATTTAACTTGGCTTAGAAGACTTTAAAGTAGTCTTCAGCCTGCCTCTTAAGTCTCTTCTCTTTAGCTATTAATATATTGGACTTTAAATAGCTTTGTAATGGCCTGTTTTCTCTGATCTCTCAGATTTACAGCTTGGTATTCCATTTGCTAATACAATTTTTCTCTTCATTCTAAACCTAACTTCTGCTTATCTTCCTTATTTAATTTAAGTGTAGAAGTCTATTCTCAGAGAGGTCTTCCATAACCTGTCAACTTGATTAGATCTTTTTCTTTCTTAGTTCTCAATACCACACATCAAATTTATTATTATTTGTTAAATGTTTGTAATTTTTGTTAGATGATAAATATAAAAATGCATACCATGTCTGCTTTGTTCTCTGTTGGATTTATTGAGTGTTGACATTTAGGGTGATAATCAGAAGTCATAGTAACAATCCTAAATAGCAATAAAATATAAATAGATTACATGATTCTCACATTTATTAAAGTACCTGATACCATTTAGAAAAATCTTTATTGGCAAACAATGTATTGTTTGAAAGATACACTTTCTCTTGGCTTTCTAGTGCAGTTTTTATGGATATATATCTATAAACATATACAAGTATTTTAAAGATTACTGTTTCCATGAGTGATAGATAGAGCAATTCTACAGAGCCTTGAGATCTTTCTTCACCCCATCTTCATTCTGCCTTGGATCATGGGCACGTGTGTGATTAGTAATCCTTTTTATTTAGACATTTCATTTTAGCAGATAATTGGTTTGTTTCTGTATTGATTCCTTCTAGGAAATAATATCCATTTAATTATTACTAGTAAAAAGAAACATGAGTTAAAATATTTGCAGCACTAAGATCATGCTATTCATTCTTTTGAGCATATTTCTTCATTGCTTTATGCAGTTCCCTTGAGAGACCTAATGGAATTATCTCTTTCTGTTTTCTTAGGCAAAGATTCTCATTGCATCTGTTTATGCTCACCTTTAGAGCATGTACTATTTGTGTTTTTCACATTTATATGAATGGAGGATTTATGATGAAACCAATGGTTTTAGGATATTTTAGGAAAAATCCAATGATCTATCGGAGTGGGGTTATTTTATCTTGGTAAATCAGTCTGAAGTGTGTATGTTCTTTTTTTTTTTTTTTTTTTGGAGAGGTTTTTACTATAGGGCGTGTGCACTCACCAGAAAGACAGAAAATGAGAAATCACCCCCCCAAGGGGGATGGCCATGCTGCAGTCCTTTCTCCATTCTCCTCTCGGGATCTTGGGCATGCATGTACACGCGCCTGGCATGAGTTTAAGCCACCGGGTCCGGGACTCGAACCGCAGTTGACTACATGGGAGTCCAGTGACATAACCATTATGCTAACTGCTGGTCCCTGAAGTGTATGTTCTTGATAATGATAATTTTTCATGATATGCTAAAAGTTGAAAAGTAGGTATTTGTAGAAATTGGAGTTTAAGGTTTCTCTATGCATCTGTTAAATCTGACCCATAAACCTTTAAAAAAGTAAGTTACATAAATAATGAACATTGAGTTAAAATGGAAATGGTTTTATTGTGGTCTTATTTTTAACCCATATACAGTGTTGTGATGTTTTAACTATACCTTCTATGTTTAACATCTGTCCTGCATTTTGATTATAGTATAGCCATGAATCTTAAATTTACTGAGGAAATGTTTGGCCAGATTATTTTTGCTCACTATCAAAACTTTCATTGTGAATAGGCACACTGAAGGATTTTTTGCAAATTGTCTTGAGCATTTACTATCAGAAGTCTTTGCTCCTCCAGGAAGATTAGGATATTCCTGATTGCTGAAACACAGGATTGGTCTGTGTGCTGTTATTTCCTGGGATTTTGCAAATATATGAGATTGAAGTGAGCTTGCATATATATTTTAAATTGATATTCCTCCTTACCTTATTTGTGGTCACCATACTTTAGCTAAGTATTGAAAATGCCTGGATTCTTGTTTTCATGCATTCTTAGCTACTCTTCCTTTTCTCTAAGGAATAGTATTTCTCTAGCTCCTGTATCTTTGGTGTACTTAGTGTCTCCCACTTAAATAATTTCTGAAAAAAGTTAAAAGGGAAAATGTTCAAGATATCTAGAGGACTTTGTACCAACTGGTATATTAATTGTAGATAATTTGGAAGTCTACTTCAGTATTGCTTGGAAAGAACTCATTCCCCCAAAACTGCTTTTCGTAAATTTAATACTTTTGTATCAGTAGTATGCTATCAGCATTAACCAAAATATTATGACATAAAGTCTTTTACAAGATACCATTTCTCTTTGATAATATTGAAGCAGTCACGTAGTAGTGAATTTTGCTACTTACTCTTTATATATTGTGTAGAAACATAGATTCTGTTGTCTCACATTTTTCCTGTAAGAATGATACATGAATAAATAAATGCTTACTTTTAATGCTTTGCTTGCCTTTACAGCAGGGTTAAAATTTAATCGTTATGTTCTTGTGTCTGATTATGTCTGTACTTGGCTTCTACTTATATAATAGGTGCTTTGCCCAACTTAGATGTAATTCATATCATTATGTGTGTGAAGTTACTTTAAGTGTGTTTTCACTGATATCATATTGAAAAATTTATGTCAAACTGTTTTTAGCTTAGTTTTAGTTAGGTAAATATAGTCATATAAAATTTAATGTTGTATATTAAGGGGGAAATGGTTTTAAATTTCTGGAGAGTAGGAATATTTGAATGAATTAGAAGCTTTATATACTTAAGCATCTGTAGAGATTTTTAAGACATGTCTATTCTTCTATTGAAAAATTTACAGTATATTCTCCTTTTCTCAGGTTTGCTTCTAGCTTATATCCAGCTGAACTAGAAATGGTGATTATATAGGAATAGAAGAAAATGTAATAATCATAAGCATAGTCCTTCATAATTTACCATGTACTTTCGGATATGTGATCCTTTATTTAATCTTCATAACAATCCTATGAAAAAAAATTGATAGCCATTACCATCTCTGTTTTCCAGATTAAGAAATTGAGTCAAATTTTTTAAAAAGTATAAATAGCTTGATTTTCAAAAAACTAATAAGAGTCACAAATACTGTCAGTCTTACCAAAGTTTTATTAGCATGGATGATTACTAACTAGTTGTGTTTTAGATTGAAGTTGCATATTCTTTTTTCTTTTTTAAAGAGGTTTTTGCCATAGAGTGTGTTTGTTCGCCAGAGAGAGGGTTAGACAGAGACAGTGAGAGGAAAGTGAGAGGGATTGCCTCATGCAATCCCTTCTCCTCCTGGGATCTTGGGCATGCACGCACATGCACCCATTGTGATTTTCAAGCCACTGGGTCCAGAACTCAAACCACAGTCAACCATGTGGGAGTCTATCAACATAACCACTACACCATTTGCTTGCCCCTTCACTAGCATTTTTAAAGAATATAATATATCTAATACAGATACAGTTGGAATAGCCAAGTATGGTGTATGAAATTTGAATCTTTATTTCCTGATGACTTTTAAATGCAGATTTTTATTGTAGAGTTTTACTGTTAAAATCATGCTTTTTTTATTCCCTCCTGCTAATTTTCATTTCTTATTTAAGATTACTGATACAACTAACTTACTTTTATAGGCCCTGGATGGCCAGAATATTTATAATGCTTGCTGTACCCTGAGGATTGATTTTTCCAAATTAGTGAATTTGAACGTAAAATACAACAATGATAAAAGTAGAGATTACACTCGACCTGATCTTCCCTCTGGGGATGGACAGCCTGCATTGGACCCAGCTATTGCTGCAGCATTTGCCAAGGAGACATCCCTTTTAGGTATGGGTTTTTTGTTTTTGTTTTTGTTTTTTTTGGTCTATACCAGTTTTCTCCCATTTTTGCAAAATGGTAAAGTCTATGTGAAACTCCAGTAAGTATAATGAATCCCCTATTTTGGACCTTAACAAATTGTATAGGTATTGTGAATTTTGTTTTTTTCTCAGGTGAGACAACGTATAATGGTATTAGGAGAAAAACCTAAATTGTTCATCATAAGTGTATTTACAATTTGTTCTTCTCATTATCCTAACTTTTCCCCTCACTCTGCCCTCCCAAAACAAAAGAAGAAAAACTAAGGAAGAAATTTTTGGACTTCTTAATATAATGGTTACTCTTAACAGTTGATGTTACATTGTCTATGTCTAAGTCTCTATTTGTCTATTCTTTAGTGCTAATCTGATTTCATTTAGCACTTCATTGAAGCAGTGAATTGTTAATAGACAAAATGTGTAATAGGACTAGGCATATGGGGTTTTTGAAGCATATTCTACTGCCTCTTTAAAAAACTATTTAGAAGAATTTTTCTATAAAAATTATTTTGTTGTACCTATGCATTTTCTCTTAATCATTTATATTCACCTTATCCTTTGAGTTATCTAATGAAAATAAATGCAAAATTATGCAACTAATAGTTGGTGGAGTCAAAAAGAAGAAAAAAATAGGGAAACTTCCTTTGTAAGTAAAACAAGCAAAATGATTCATAAATTAAGATGGGTATTTATGATTTCCTTTTTTAAATGTGTTAGAAAATTATTTCCTGATTTCTGTTGTTTGTAAGATTATCTTTAAGTCAGCGTTTCCATCCATATGGAACCCAAAATTGATGGGTGACAAACAAGCTCTTACATAAGTTTAATTTCTGTCATTAAAAAATCTGTATTATAATGAGGTAATTCATTGGATATATTTATTTGCTGTGGACATAGAACAGCCCGTCATCCATTTGTAAGTATGCAATCTATGTGATACATGTGCACAAGTGAAGCAGTTGATGTTTGAAATTATTGTAATTCCGATTACCTCAACAAAATCTACCCTTTATTTTTATTTTATATTCTATTCTGTGTAGCATAAGCCGTAACTGTTTATCATGACTCTAATAGAAGCTTTAGTTTGCTAACATTCTCTCATGACAGAATCTCTCATCATGTAGGCCTAATTTAAGCCTTAACTCTTTCAATTAAACATGCAAATTAGTAGGATTGACTATTGTATAGTGCACAGTTTTTAAAGACAAAAATCAAGAGTGACAGTAATGAGATGCATGGCCCTTGCTTACAGTTACCATTAAGATTATTAAACTCCACTGACAGAAAGTATACTATGTTAATAAACAGAAAAAGAAGAATTAACTTCATTAAGTAGCTTCTAGGTCCTGGACATTCTGGTAAGCACTTGGCAGATATATTATTGAATCCGTAAAATACTCAAAAGTAGATCGTGGCATCAAGATTTTAGTTTCTGATAATTTTATAAATTAACACATAACTTATAAAAGAACCAATTCAAGGATAAAATACCAAGAACAGCTAACATCAAATATACGATCACAGCGGTCATTATCTTGGACCCTGTGAGCTTTGTGTGTTTGCCCATCTATTTATGCTTAGATATGTTTGGCTCCTGAACTAAGGCATATTATAAGTTGCCCATATTCTTCTCCTATGCAATTAATCACTATTTCCCTTGTGATCTCTTGGTCTTGGATGAAATTTTTTAAAAAGTAATAATCAGTCTTTTTAATTAAAAGATCAAGGAGTCCTAGAACAACTGACTTCAATGTTACTCCGTGTCTGTTTTATAAGGTGTTTGACATTTTTTATTAAAAACTTATAAGTAGATTATACAATTCTTAAATAAATTTGTCTGTTGTCTTCCTGCTTTATGTTACATTTTTTACTACAATGTGTATTGTTTTCACATCTCTGCTTGATAAAATTTTGTGATGAGATTATGGTGAATTCACCCTTTCCTAAATTACTTCATCTCTTACCTGTTTAATAGTTTTGTATCTTGTTATTACCGGACTTTTTACTTTTTTTTAACATTATTGATTCAGTTTTATTTATTATTTTTATTTTTGAAATTTGTTATAAGGCACATATGTTCACCAGACAGAGAAAGTTAGAAAGAAAGCCACCAGGTCCAAGATTCTATCTATGGTCAGCCATGTGAAAGTCCAGTACCTCAGCCACCACATCTGACCTACTGGCCCCAATGGCTTTTCACCTTTTTTTTTTTTTTAATTACCAAAGTATTCACGGACTTGCTGGCGAGAGATGAGAGAGAGAAATAAGAAAGCACTCTAATATAGGAAATGGTCATGCCACAGTCCCTTCTCCTTTCTCTCTTCCACCTTTTGTGTTTGGGGCAAGCACACACATGCATACAGTGTGTTTTTTTAAGTTACTGGGTCTGGTACTCTTAATGACATGGTTGCCCATGTGGGATCAAGCTCATCTGACCACCAGGCCATAGCCTGGCCCTTTTTTACTTTATTAACTTCAAATACTGTTTTTGAAAGTAGTTGAGTTACAAGATTTAGAAGTCAAATAATGTCTGTAGTGTATTTCTTTTCTCTCTTTTGTGTAAATACTTTTTTTTTTTCTTGGAGAGGTTTTTTGTTGTTGTTGTTGTTACAGGGTACATGTGCTCGCCAGAAAGACACAGAGAGACAGAAAGCGAGAAATCACCCCCCAGGGGGGATGGACACGCCACAATTCCTTCTCTTCCATTCTCCTCTTGAATCTTGGGCGCACACACACACACACACACACACACACACCTGGAGTAAGTTTAAGCCACCGGGTCCAGGACTCGAACCACGGTCAACTACATGGGAGTCCAGCGACATAGCCATTACGCTAACTGCTGGTCCCAATACTTATTTTTATACAAAATTAAAATTTTACTGTATTTGCAGTTTTGTGTGTGTGTGTGTCCCTTAAATTTTTCTAGGCAGTGTTCACACTCACCAGAGACAGATAGATGAGGGAAGAAAGAGAAAAGAGAATGTGAGAAAGCACTGCCTAGAAAGGATGGTCATGCGGCAATCCCTTCTCCATTTTTCCTTTTAGGATTTTGGATATACATGCACACCCAGCATGTTTTTCAAGCCACTGGGTCCATGAATCCAAACTGCATACACAGTTGGCCATATAGGGATCCAGCCACCTTAACCACCATGCCACAACTGGCCTTCATGTTAGTTTTTTATTGTAATAGTCATTTTACTTAAAATTTTTGGAAAAAGATCATTTTAACCCCTTCATTTTTTTTTTCTCTTTTTTTGGAGAGGTTTTTGCTATAGGGCGCGTGCGCTCGACAGACAGAGACAGAGAGATAGAAAGCAGGAAATCACCCCCCAGGGGGGATGGCCACAATCCCTTCTCCTCCATTCTCCTCTCGGGATCTTGGGCACACACGCACACGCGCCCGGCGTGAGTTTAAGCCACCGGGTCCGGGACTCGAACCGCGGTCGACTACGTGGGAGTCCAGCGACATAGCCATTACGCTAACTGCTGGTCCCTTCATATATTTTTGAAAGTGAACATTTTGTCTTATTTCCAACTTTTTATTAAAAAGCCCTTGTTTCTTGCCTCTCAAATTATTGCCTTAGACTAGATTCCTATACTGGAATTACTGGGTTAAAGAGAATATTTAAGGTTATTGATACTGTGAATTTCTTCCTAAAAAGGTGATACTAATTAAACTAACAAAAGTGGTGTATGAGACTGACTATCCTACCTTTTTTCCTACCAGCACTGAGTATTAATAGGATATTAATTTAGGAATGTCTGAATATTATTTTAATTTTGGTTATGCTTTAGTTTGCAATTTTAAATGCTTATTTGGTGTTTACAATCTCTGAATTGTGTCTCCATTCTTTCTGTTGGGATGTACAATAGTTAATAAAATGCTTGTTTAGTATATTTTGTTCCTCTTTGGTATGAACTAATAATAAGCCTTTCACTTTATTCTCATATTTTAGACTGGCTAGTTTGCAAACATATTTTTAAATAATTAATCTCTTTTTATTAATAATTCACCTCAATTCAAAAGTTTTTAGGACACTACAATGATTTTTTCACATATTTGGTTGGTGGCTGTTAGATCTTTATGAGGTCCGCATTTACTGTTTTGCTTTTAAAAGTGGTCTTTAAATACCCTTTACAGTGACCTCCAATATTGAATTGATTGAGGTCATGCCTTTTGGAATAACTGAATTTTTTTTATCCTTATACTGATATGTAATAAGGTGACTTAAAAATGTAACCAAACTAGCATTGATGTGATTCGTTTTCTGCTCAGTCTTCTGACAAGATGATATAATTGATAGGGAACCCCTTTTATTGAAAAGATTTTATAAGACTACACGTATAGAGTGGTACTTTTCTCATAAATATTTGGGTAGGGAATCACTTTGCCTTGTATAATTTTTATATTTTCTAGCAACCTGACTTAATTACTTTAAAATCAGTATTATATATTTTATTTGGTTTATTTTCCATAGTAATTTGTTTTAAGCCTAGCAATTTTTTTTTCTGACATTTCTGCTTTTTTTTAGTGCTAGAGATCATAGTGTCTGAAAAATATAATTTATTCAAGGAAAGGAGATGGAGTGCTTTGTAATTAGAAATCTGTCATCTAAGTACATAATCACAAACCTGGCAGACTATTAGTCATTCACATATTCTGTTTCAAAGAACAAGGTGATCAAAAATTCTTGAGATTATAAATTGAGACATCATTAAAATGATCATTTTATCATGTTAAGAAGTGTAGTTAATTTATTAAGGGGTGGATCACTTTTAGAAAAATTGCTAGAGTTAATTTTTCATGATCATGTTGTCTACATTTAAAAAATTAGGGCAGTTAATGTATACCAAAAATATTTAGAGCACTTTGCATTTTAAGTTGAATAAAATAGCACTCATTCTTATCATAGGTTTTTGTTGTTGTTTTTTAAAGTTTATTTAGACAGATAGACAGACAAGCACACACAGACAGGAACCTCTGACAGGTTTCTGCCTCATTGCAATCCTACCCCCATCCTCTAGCCAGCCAGGATTACAGGCACACCTGGTGAGTTTAGTCATGAACTGAACCCTAGACCTACTCATATGGCTCAGATATTGCATAGTACTGCCCTATTACTTGAGCCACTACAGCAAAGCCATCATTGTGATTTCTTAAGTTTTTATTTATTCCATGAAGCAACAACGAGAGAGATAGAAAACAACTCCAGTAGTGTCTTGATATATGATCTACCTTCAGCCTCAGCAAGACCACCTTCAACCAGAAGTAAGCAATTTTATTTATGTAATTATTTATTTATGACCTCAGTCAGCTGTGAATCATGGGTACACGAGTTGCTGGCATACTAAGGGAGGTATCTGGATGCAAACCCGGAACCTTCCAATGTAGTTCAACCTTACAGAACATTGTGTTTTACCACTGTGCCAGCTCTCTGGCCCCTCACGAGGTTTTTAACAGAAGGACAAAGCAAACTATATAGCCCAAATTCTGTGATAATCAACTCCAGCCTCTTGGGTTCAGAAGATAGGCTTAAATCAAATCAGACTGTAGGTTTTATTTTGAAGTAATTTGTGTTTTTCTTTTCATTCTTTTTTCTTTTTTTAATTTTTGCAATGGGGCATATGCACTTTCTGGAGAGAAAGTGAGAACTCATCCCTCCACCCTCTGGGGTGCAGCCTCACTGCAATCCCTTCTCTTGGGATTTTGAGCATGCACCCAAACCAATGATGCTTCACTTCCTCGCCTGCAGCTCACCTGTTGTGTAGCCCAGTGTAGGTCTGTGGCTCAGAGGTTGGGGACCCCTGTGCTATAGGACAGTGTCTTCGAACTAATGTGTCATTTAAAACTTTTGTTTAAGATTTCTCAAGTGTAAGAGAAAATTAAACTACTGACATTAAATGTTTAAGGAGTATAGGGGCTGGGTGTGACATAGCAGTAACACAACTGGGAAGGTCCTGGGTACATGTCCCAAGTGTCGCCCTGTTCAGGCTGAGTGCATGTATCCATAATCTGGACTGGCTGAGGCAGGCGGTGGATTGTGGCATGAAGACTTTGTTGGTTTGCCTCCTTCCCCCCCCTCTGAAAAAATAACCTGTTTTTTTTTTTTTTTAGAGGACTTTAAGCTTTTTAAAAAACCTTCTGATTTTGGAATTATTTTATTCAACTTATTTATTTATTTACTTGCTTATTTATTTTTAATTTGACCAGAGAGAGACAGACAAGAGAGAGAGGGAGAGAGGGAGGGAAATTGAAAAAGCAAGCCACCAGGACTGGGACTCGAACCATGGTTGGCCATGTGGGAGTCCAGTGCCCTTAACCATCGTGCCACCTGCTGGCCCCCAATTTTTTTTTTTTTTTTTTTTTTTTTTTTTTGGTTAAACCAAGAGATTGGGACCAAGTGGTAATGTGGGGGTGAAGATGCTGGATCCCACATAACTGGCTGCTTGTCTGAAGTCCTGGGCCTGGCAGTTTCAAAAACACATTGGGCACGTGTGTGCTTGTATCCAAAATCCTAAGAAAATTAGAGGAGAAGGGATTGTGATATGGTCTTTCCCTAGGAATTAATTTTTCATTTTCCCTCTGTTTCTCCCTCTGTCTGGGGAACACACAGTCCTGTCGCAAAAATTAAAAACAAGAGATTCAGAGATTATATAAATAGGATTAAAAGTAGAAGTAGCTGTTCAGACCAATGGTTACCATAAAATTATTAATAAAATTGGTGTAAAGTTAATTACAAGAGACTGCAGGTATAATATGATAAAGTACTACTTTTCAAAGATGTGTTTCATAAAAAGGAAGAAAAAATTGGGTTGTAGTTGAGGAGCAAAGTGGTTCTCAAGGGGTTTGTTTGCAGGGAGGCAGGATACATTATCATTAAGAGCATGGACTGCAAATCCAGACTTAAGTATCTGGCTCAGCTTCACTGTCTCAGCGTCCACATTTGTTAACGGATATAATGATACCATGATATTGTATCATGTAAGGCTGTTGTGAGGATTAACTATGTTAGTAGGTGCAAAAAACTTTTCACCGTGCCTAGGAGATAAGGCTTACTGCATGTTAGCTAGTATTTGGTTTTTAAGGCTAGCATAAGTTCTAGAATTGATGTAGTGAGTTGGATTAAGAGCATAGTGGAAATGTTTGGGCCTGGGAAACAATAGAGATTTCTTTTTAGAATCATTGTGAGAACCAGAAGACATTTTTATCAAATACACATTTAAAAAAGAAATAGGGACTGAGCTCGAGCTAAAACTGAAATATTAGCTTTAGAGTCCATATTCTTCTTCTCACCTTTCTTTGTGTATGAGGAAAGAGTAAAAGCTACTTGCCGAATGTGTGGAGGTTGAAAGTAAAATACATAATGTGTTAGTCTACTGATTTGGGGAGGTGGGCAGGCAGGGGGGACACAATTTTCAAAATGGACTAGAAAGTTGGCTAAAAGTAAATTAACAAACTATTCGTATGATTACGTCTGTGTGTGTGTGTGTGTGTACATTTCCGTGAATACTTCTCAAACTCATATTAAAGTGTAGAGAAAATACACAATTAAGTGTGCAATTGCATAGCCTTAAAGGAATAGTAGAAGATGAGTACAGTGTTGGGTCACAAGGGTTGTGGTACATGGTAAAGTCAAGTAAACAGACCAGAAAGGGACCTGGTCAACATAAAGGGTAAAAGTGGATTCAGTGGTGTGTAGGAATGAAGGTCAAGAAAAGCATCAAGGAAATTGTACAAGATTTAAATGTCAGAAATGAGTGGTCATTTGAAAAACAGGTAAAAAAAAACCTTAAATGTGGCAGAATAAGTTGCTAAAATGGATTGAGGTAGTAAAAATGTAGGTGTTTTTTAAAAAAAATCTTGAGAACAGAGTGTTAGATGGAGAGAATGAATGTCACTGTTACCCAGTGATTATTTTGATGAGAAAGTGTGGTATGATTAGATAGCGTTGATATCAGAAACCATCCTTACTGATCATAGAAGAACAGCAGTGTCTGAAAGTAAGTAACATTGGGTGGTGAGATAGAATGATGAATAATGCATCCTTTTTTTTCCCTTTGGGAAAAGGGGTAGGGAGTTAAAAATGACTTTTTGAGTGGGTTATAGGAGGAGTTTCATTAGAACAGAGCAATCTTTTAATTTAGAAGTTTCTCTAAGGGGATGGATTGAATAAAAATGCAATTGTTAATGATAGAGAAAAGAATGGATTCCAGAGGGCAAAATAGGAATTAAAGGCAAGGTTGGTGGAAGAGGAGGAATGGATTGTTTCAGCAAAGAATAACAGTTGTCATGCTTGTCAAAAGTAAAATTTTTATTTTTAAATCAGGAAATAAAATGTAAAAACTCTTTCCCTTCAGAATCCTATACTTTAAAACACAGAAGCTGCCTCAGAGTCCCATCACCAGTTCTCTTCTATCTAGTAGTACATGAGGTTAATAACTACTAGATGTATTAACAGGGAAATGAGTAAGAACAAAAGAAATTAGGTCATTGGACTTGGGATAGAAGTTTTAGGATGGGTAAAAGAGGGATAAGAAAATTTCTACATCCTTAAAAGTCATTGATTAAATTGTCCAAGTCAAGAGGAACCTAAGGAGACATGATATAGTAAATATATTTGGTTATCAGACTATTCTGATGACATAGTAATATGTGATTTGGGGGCCAAAAAGGGTAATAGATGCAAACTTAAGAAATCTGAATACAAAAAAGGGATTTTAGTTAATTACAAATACTGGCTGGTTGATTAATTGTAAAAAGTATATCATGTTAATGTATGGTGTTAATAACAGGAAGAAATGGGATACTCTAGTTAAAGGAGCTCTAATGTCTTCAGTTTTTTTGTAAATCATTGAAATTTAAACTAAGAAGTATGGATAGAATTTGTTAATCGTTTAAAATAGTTAGCAAAAGCAGTTAATTTTTCATTGAAGTAGGCAAAATTAGGATCGTTTATGTGTTTCAATGACATGTGTCCTAGAGGTTATATCACTTCTCTCCAGATTTCAGGTCTATAACAAAGTATCCATCAGTTTGAGTGGAAGAAGGTTTAATAATAACAGCATCAAACAGAATATGAGAATTTTATAAATTGCTGAATCACTCAAAAGGTGTGGCTGACCTAGCTCTGAGTATCATTTTATATGGAAAAGATCCTTAAGAATCCTTCCTATTCTTCAGCATATGGCAGTTTACAAAGTTCTTTCATGTTATTTTATCCTTACAACAATCTTGGGACTAAAACATATTTTTATCCATTATCAACAATAGAGTGCTTTTTCTAGCTTACCTGTTGCCTTAGCTAAAGATACAAGTCATAATAGCTATCTTTTCTGTAACTAAAAATAATCTGTTGAGCTAATAATGTATGTAATACATATTATATAACTCTTACATAACTTTTACAAAGAATGATAGTAAGTTTATCGTCTCGAATTAATATTTATATGAAAAATGTATTGCGAAATTCTTTTTCAGAATTTATCATTATGGTAAAAATTGTGCATAATGAAATATTTTGTAGGGGTTTATGTTTTTATTACAACAGACAACATTTAGATTAGATGAGAAAAATTTTTACCTGGTTGACAAATTTTTTGAGAAGAATATACTGTAAGAAATTGTTGAATTTGTCTTCATAGGCTTTAGAGATCAATTAAAACTTAGACTACTCCAGTGGTTTGTAATTGTGTAAAGGTAGTAAGTACTTTTTAACTTAAAGGCCAAGGGGAGGAAATAATGGAGGAAAAATACATATTAGTGGCATTAAGGACAGATGGTGACTACACCATATCTCTGAAAATACTCTTGTACCATACTGCAAACTGCTTAAAATGAAAAAGGATCATTTAGTATAATCTAGCCTAGAATTATGGCAATAAATGGAAAAGAGAGGAGATTGAATATAAATTAGCATTCAGACAGTAGTAACAATAGTGTCTTCTAACAACTTACATTGCCCTTTTAGGGTGCATGTGCATGTGTGCCAAAAATCCTGGAAGGAAAATGGTGAAGGGATTGTGGCATGGCTGTCCTACCTGGGTGGTGATTTCTCACTTTCCCTCTCCCTCCTCCTCTGTCTCTCTCCAGAGAGTATATGCATGCTGTAATGAAAAAACTTAAAGGGGGGGGGGGGCATAAACTGAGGCATTATACTTAACTTTTTTTCTTCTGCATGCCATATATTGCACTTGGTGGTTTTTTGGTCTGTTTGATTTTGTTGTTGTTAGCTAGACCATCAAATTTAACTGGATTTTAAGTTAACTTTTTCTACTAAAAGGTACAGTGAATTAAAGACAGTAAAGTGATTTGACAATACAATGATTGCATCTTAGAGTTTCTGCTATTACTAAATAATGATGGTGGTGATGTCAAATTTAGTTTGTTCTGTGCATTCGACTAAAACTATCTGAAAATATGGAAGAACAATGTGTTTTAAAAAGTGAGTAGTTAACTTTTCAAGAGTATGCAGGAAAAAATTATTGTGAATGTGAGTGTATTCAAAGGTGTTAGGAATGTGTCTTTATGCTTGAATTTGCTACTGAACATGGTTACGGAAAAACCTTCTGAAGTGTAATGACAGCATTACTGTTTTATTATGACATTAGTATAGGGTAAGTATCCCTGATCTGAAATGCTTAGGACCAGAAGTATTTTGGATTTCATAATGTTTTGGATTTTAGGATATTTGCATATGCATATTGAGATACCCTGGGGATGGGAACCAAGTCTAAACTAGGCCTTCATTGATGTTTTATATACCTTATTTGTGTAATCTGAAGATAATTTTGTAAAATATTTTCATATAGCAGTATTTTAATTGAGACCTGTCACATGAGGTCAGGTGTAGAATTTTCCACTTGGATCATGTTGGTGCTCAAAAAGTGTTGGATTTCGGATTTCAGACTTTTGCATTAGGGATGTTCAGCCTGTAATGTGGTAAAATAGTTGGTTGAAAAGGTCCACGTTGGTGGATCCAAAAAGTCACTCAATGAATACCACACATTTAGTAAATACTACACATGAGAACTTTTATTTGGAAATCAGATACATATTTCTGGGATTTGCTTTGGAATTAAAATGGCTGATAGTATGTGGAGGTTCATTATTATATCCTTTCTGCTTTTATGTATGTTGGAAGTTTTATAAAATAAGTAAAGTTTAAAAAAAGAAAAGGGGAAATAAAAGGGGGGACATCTTAAAAATAATGTGAATACAAAGCTATAAAAGAAACTCCTCTAGAGCAAGAGTATAAAAGAGAAACATACTGTTCCACTGATGAAGTGCTGAATTGAAAGGAGTTTCGAGGAGGGAACATTTTTGTAAGTCAAAAACGTAGGTTAAGAATTGTGAATCTTAAAGAACATTTCAGGCTGCTAATGAAAGGTCATCGTAGTTTCTATAAAGTGAAAAGATAAAAAATTTGACTAAAAAGAAGATCTCTGAAACCAAAGGTAACAAACATCCTTATGAAATGGGATGGAAAAGAAGAAGGCTGGAAAGAGAAGAAATAAAATATGGATTAATGGAACAGCAATGCTAAGGGCCAGTTCTACTCAGGTATGTAATGAAGTCAACTTCATTTAGGTTTGTTCCTTTATCATGGGGAGATAGAAAAAAGAATATAATTCATTTCTTTAGTTAACTAATACTAAGAATTAAGGTGATAATGTAAGAATTTAAGGAATGAAAGTATTCTCTCAAGTAATTGGTAATTGAAAAATGGGTAGAGTCCTTGAACAAATGAGAGTTCTGTCTAGAATAAATTACTGAAGATATGGTGACTTAAAGATAATAGGGCAACAGTAGACCTGGCAACTAGAAAAAGAGAAATAAGAAAATAATAAAACAGGGTGGCAGAGAATAGGAAAATATTGAAACAATGTCTGTGTGTGATACAGTGATGGTTTCTTGTTTTTGTTTTGTTTTGTTTTGTTTTATTGTAAGAGCATTGTATTTGTAAAATTTGTGTTTCTTGTAACTAAAGTGTGGAATTAAGAATACAAACACATTTTGCTAAGATTTTCTTTAGGTCATTTGCATGAATTAAATAATGATGTTCAGGGTGCCATGTCTGTAAGAACTTAAGGACTTACTTTGCGTTTCATAAGCTGTAATTATTTGCTTGATTTCGAGTATGAATTTATGAAGAAGATAGCACTTCCAGAAAATGAGGGTTTCCATTATGTTGAAGGCAGTATATTTTACTTTTGGCTTCTCAGCATGGAAGTAAAATGTTCGGTTCTCTAGCCTAGAAATACATTCTTTATGCTTTGTTTGCTTTTTCATAGGAAATGGAGTATTGTATGTTTAAGTTTTTAACATAATACAGGTATGTACCTTAGTTCAGACAATGTGTTTATGTCAGTTGTTTTTCTCTAACTGCTACACATTAACAAACCATTTTTTAAACACTGTAAAAATTAACTTGCAGGAACCATTTGGAATGGTCATCCATAAGCCATGCAGCCATCTTTCTTAAATTGGTTTTTGTAAACGACTTGTGTGTGTTTCGTAAAATATGCTTTATTTTAAAATTAGGGCTTCCTGTTGCAGCTGTTCCAGGAGCTCTGAGTCCTTTGGCTATTCCAAATGCTGCTGCAGCAGCTGCTGCAGCTGCTGCTGGCCGAGTGGGTATGCCTGGAGTCTCAGCTGGTGGGAATACAGTCCTCTTGGTTAGCAATTTAAATGAAGAGGTTAGTAAAATAAGTTTCTAATGTTTATTGTTTAACTCCATTTCATTTGTGAAAGTTTTTCATGTTTATTTCATTTTGCACTTGCCTTTCTTTTTATGTACACTCATTAGTCAAAGTATTTTCTGTATGTTTCTATTTCTGAATAAAATCTTTGTACTTGTTTAGGTAATGCTTTATTTCCTTAGACAGTCATATCTTTTTGTATCTATATCTATATATGTATATTTTTTTAACCTAAGTACCTATTTTTCCTAAGAAAAATATGGTGAAGTACCGTAGTTTGGCTTTTTATTGTTTTGTTGTTCTTAAAAGCAGATATGTTCTAATTTGCAAATTTAACTGTAAAACAATTTTGCTCTGTGCCTTTTCTAATTATTTGCTTGTTCATTTCATGCTTATGTGTCATTGCATTTTTTTTAAATCTTATTTTATGTGAACTACTCTAATACATTTTTCTTTAAAGGTTCTTCCAAAGATCTTGACGAGGCACTCTTCCAGTCTTTCTTAGTAATTTTTTCTTTGCAGTTATTAGTCATTGTCTTCTAAAAATATTTTTCAACTTTCCCCACCCCCTCTTGTTAAATGAAATTGATTGCCGAGTTATTTTATTTAGTTGTACATTTTATGTCTGGTATATTTTATTTTGATTGCTATGAAAGCTGGTATGAAATGTGGGAAGCTCAGCGTATAAGTTTATGATGTCTGTAATTTGAATATTTGTTTCATTTTTAATTGGCCTCTGTTAATATGAACATTAAGCTTATTTTATCATTTAATACTATTATCATTCACAGTTCTGCATGCTAAAATGTTTGAATCAGAGTGCCTTTGTTTTTATTTTAAGACTTTTGCCTGCATTTCATAACCAGCCATGCTTATGCAGTTAAAGTTCAAAGTTTAAAATTCCTATGCATGCTTTCCTTCCCTATGTTGAGATGAAATGCTGTAATTTACTCTTTGATATAGATGTACTTTACCCATATTTGTCTTGGATGACTACATTTTACTCAGTTTTTCTTGTACAGTACATAAACCAACCATTTTCTGACCAAATTCCTGCATTTCCTATGTACTGACCTATATTTTATTTTTTTTTTGTTCCCCAATTCCTTATTTTTTTCTTCTGCATTGCTGTTTCCCTTCCCCATTTCATCCTTTTCCCTGTGTGTGCACCTTCCCTTTCCTTGTCTTTTCCCAAATGCCCATTCCCTCCCCTGTCTTATCCTTTATTTTCCTTGTCCTTGTCTTCATTCCCTGTCTCCATTCCCTATGTTCATGCTTCTGTGCTTGAACAAATGTTCCTCGGACCAACTTGCCCCAATTAACCGCCTTGAACCATGATCCATGACCACCTCACCATTCTGCGGGAACCACCCTTCGTTATGGATGATCTGTTCATCTCCGCTCTTCCTCGACTCTTCTCTCTTCTTGTCTTACGCTGCTTGCTCTTCTCTCCTTCTAAAGATGGTTACGCCCCAAAGTCTGTTTACCCTCTTCGGTATGTTATTGTTAGCACTATACTTTTATTATTGATTTGATTTTTGTTTCACCTTAATTCTTATTTGTAGCTAGCACTTTGGCTTAAAGTTGAATAGTAAATCTTTTGCTATTTTTCTTTGCTATTTAAAACTCTCCATAGACACAAAATTTGTTTTAATGCATGCTGATTTATTTTGCATGGTCTTTAATTTAATATCATTCACATAGCTTTGAGGGTTTATCAAAAATTATTCTTTTCAAAATTCACTGTTCAAAATCTTGATCTTCTTTATTCATTTGTAAGAATGATGAGATTGAATGAATGATCATGTTGCTGTCTGAATGTTTCATTGATATGTCAGAAAGATAATCTTTAGCTTATATGCACATAAAATTAATTCCATTTTTGGATTACCTCTCTGTGACTCCAAAAAAGGTGTTTATGGAGATGTGCAGCGTGTGAAGATTTTGTACAATAAGAAGGACAGTGCTCTTATACAGATGGCTGATGGAAACCAATCACAACTTGGTAAGATTAAGTTGTATACATATTCAATTCTGATTTCAAAGGTACAATGTAAATCTGTAAATTAAAAATAAATCCTTTTATAGCAATTGGAAATAACTTATTTTTATTAATGGCCAAAACTCAGAATGTCATTTTAATTTTGATATTTTATTGTGAATAGTTGTACATAGTGAACATATTTCTGTTTACTATGTCTTCAGGCACATTCTAATGGGAAAAGATTGTAGTTCCAAAATTACAATAACAATTTACATAAGAATTATGACATTTATATTAAAGGTCTTAGTGTTTTTTCCTCCTGGCTACTCTCTATAATATAAACTAATTCATGTAGTCCATGAATCCTGATGAATTCATGTTATTTTAATTATCCTAAAATCATAAGTATTTGGCTAGACTTAGTAATAGAAAAAGTTACATGAAAAATGTCTTTTAGAGATAGCAAGGGGTTTTTTTGGTTTATTTGTTTTTGCCATATGGCATGTGCACTTGCCAGTGAGAAATAGAGGGTGGAAGTGAGAAGTCACCCTCCAGGAGTGATAGCTGTGCTGCAGTTTCTTCATTCCATCTTCCTCTTGGCATTTCGGGCAAATACTCAGGTACCCAGTGTGATTTTCAAGCTGCTGGGTTTGGGGCTCAAACAGCAGTTGATCATGTAGGAGTCCAGCACCCTAACCTCTGTGCCACCTCCTGACCTAAAAATAGCAAGTTGTTATAAAACAAAAAAGCCTGTGCCAAAAGCATCATTAATCCTTTTGGGAATCTTAACGTGTACTTTAGGCAGGTTCCACTTAGATCTTTACTTAGATAAGTGATTGATGACTTTAATTAAAATGAACCTCATATAGGACCAGCAGTTAGTGTAATGGCTATGTCGCTGGACTCCCATGTAGTCGACCGTGGTTCGAGTCCCAGACCCGGTGGCTTAAACTCACGCCGGGCGCGTGTGCGTGCGTGCCCAAGATCCTGAGAGGAGAATGGAGGAGAAGGGATTGTGGCATGGCCATCATCCCCCCTGGGGGTGATTTCTCACTTTCTATCTCTCTGTCTCTGTCTGTCTGGCAAGCGCACACGCCCTATAGTAAAAAAAAAAAAAAAAAAAAAAAAAAAAACCTTTCCAAAAAAAGAAAAAAAAAAAAGGACCTCATTTGACTTCATAAACAAAGTTAAATCACATACATCTGAAGTACAGCTGCATATGCCATTGTGATTGACTGTAAATATCAGGATGTTCTTGCTTTACAATGCTGTTCATTTCATTCTGGGATGGTAATGCTTCTGATTACATTCATGCTGTTAATTTTGAAATGAACCATTTTTCAGGTAAGGTCTAGTATAGTTTTGCTGTTGTGTTAGACTCATAGATTGAACAGTATGTTAATACTAATCTATATTTAGTAATACTAGTCTATCATATAATCTGTATGGATTTAGGGATCAGAAGGATTTGAATTTTAAACAGATAGTAAGCTTGAACTTTTTGATTTCTTGGCAGTGATCTTGAAAGCTCATACAAGGTATAAAACTGTCCATCTCTAGTTTTAAAATGGGAATACTTACCTTAATTGAATGATAATATGAAAGTACTGATGTAGTCATAGGTGCATTTCTGTACTTTGGTGTGGGTTGTCATTGCTGCTGTTTTATTATACAGCATAAGTATTTGAAAAAAATTTTTTATACCAAAACTTTAATTTTTGCAAGCAGAAATAGACTTTTTTCAACATTCTGGAGGCTAAAGATCTCAGATTAGAATGACAGCCAGTTCGGTTTCTGGTGAGGGCTCTCTTTAGCCATTTCTCCCTATTTCTTGACATGGGCTTTTCACTGTGTAAGCACAGTGAGAAAGATCTCTTCCTTATTTTAAGGACACCAATTTTCTGTTCAATTAAAGTTTCACCTAAACTTCATTTAACTCTAATTACCTTCTTAAAGGTCCTATCTTTAAATGAGTTACATAGGAGGACATAGGGGGTTAAAACTTTAACATATAAAAGGGGGGCACAATTTAGTCCATTACATTATTATTTATAAATTGTTTATTTCCACTTTTATAAGATATTGTCTTTTATAAGATATTTATAAATTTTGACACTATATCAAATGGTAAATAATTTATTTATCATTATTGTTGCCAGGGTAAATTGTGCTTTTTCAAAGTATATGGCTATAAAAATACATACACCATCAATGTTTATAAACACAAACACATATATATACACAACTCATTCAAATGCCACCGAAAACTAGGATGTACTATTGAGAAAAAGAAGACCAAAAATTTTAATATGCTTTTGTCTCTGGGATCTCTTCATATTCTTTTTGGTTTTCATAGAACTGTATTTGGAAATAGATGAAGCATTATAGGCAGATGTCTTTATGCTTAAGAAGTAGCAAGAGAAGAAATAAACAGAAAAATTAAAAGATATAGTCAGTAATGTTTAAATGTGAATCCGATTGATGCAAGTCTTACTGGCCATTTTAAATTGTGTTAGACCATAATTTAAAATTTGCAAGCATTAGATGTTACTTGGATAATTACTACAACGAGCTTGTTTAATTAATACTGTAGTTTTTAATTAGTTCAACAATAATATAATTTGTAAATTCTCATTCATAAAAATTAGTGTACTGACCTCCAAAGATTAAAATGAGTAACAAAAGTGCTAGAGTAGTTCCTTCAGAGTAAAATAATTGTCTAGTTTCCTCCCATTCAGGTTTTCAGAAATTGCTTTCTAAAATACCCCTGTTTTTATTTAATATGTAGCTGTCATCTCAAAAGTACACTTACTCAAAACAGACTTTTACTTTACAAAACTATCAAAATGTGCTATAAAATGAATGGAAATTATATTATTACTCTGGTGTTATGATATTTTAGCAAAAGTATGTATATATACTGTATTAGCTTTCACTTCCTGGATCATGGCTAATTAAGACTGTTAATTCAAACTTTAAGGCATTGCTTGTCTCATAAAAGGTCTCAAGGAACCTTTTTTTTCCTCAGCAAACAAAGGAAGGAGGAATGGCCCCGTAGTGAAATGGTTAAGTGCTATACATAGAGACCCGGATCCTACATGTTCAGCTGAGGTTTTTATCCTGACCCTAGCATCTTGAAAAACACACTGACCATGTGTATGTAACCTAATTCCTAATGAAGTGGAGGAAAAAGGATTCTAGCATGACCATGCTGCATGGGGGGAGGAGGGGGATCCATCTCCTCTTGAAATGAAAAAACAAAAAACAAAAAATTCATTATCTATGAGTGATTATTCCTATTAAAAAGAAAACAGGAAGGAAAAGAAAATAACAAATGACATGGACAAACATAATAAAAAATTACGATAAGATGAAGTCCTGATAGATCAATTATAATAACAAATGTAAAGAAATAAAATCAATTACAAGATTGTTAGAGTTGATTTTTAAAACTATATTTTCTTTAGAAGAGACATATAAAGCACAAGAATTTAAGAAGACTGAAAATAAAGGGATATATTTGAGCAAGTAGAAAGCAAAAGAAATCTTACACGCCTTTAATAATTAAAGACAAAGTACTGATAAAAGGTTTTGTTTACCAGAAAAGTACAACAGTTTTATGTATATGTATGCTTAGTGAATTTAACCTTCAAATATATAAATCACATAGAACAATAGGTAGAATTGAGCACATTCATTAGAGTGGTGGGTTTCAACCAAATTTTCTAAATTATGTCAAATAGGCCCCCCTAAAATATTCAATAAAAATACAGATGATATAACAGTTCCTTTAACAGAATTATGCTTCCAATAGTTATGTAATCAACACATCTTTTTAAGCACATAGAGAACATTTTCAAAAATCAATCATATATTAAACTATGAAGGAAACTTCAGTTAATTTCAAAAAGTATCATACAGATCTCACTCTCTATTGCACAGTGAAGTTAGATTTAATAAAAGAAGATACATTTCAAATTTATTGTGTTTGGGAGTTCAAAATTTCAATATCTCATGGGTCAAAGAAGCTATTTAAAGGTAAGTTATAAATACTTAGAATTAAATGATAATGAAGTATTATATAACATTAGATGAGCTGTGGTACAATAAAAGTGATGTTTTGATAGAAAGCTTTAACTTTATGAATCACAATATAAACTCAAGGAAAGAAGATAGTAATGATGAGACTAGAAATCAAGATATAAACAGTTGAGAAACAAAGCCAAGAGCTGAGGCCTCTGAAAATACTAATAAAATAGTTAAATGTTTCTACAGATTGAGGAAAATAAGCATGGTGATACAAATTATATTTTTATTTACAAAGGGGAGAACTATTGACTATAGCTCCATTTTCACCTTATATAAACCTCTGTACTTAAAATTTCTTACTGTGCTTTCAATTTTTATTCATTAATACCTTCAAGGATGTGTTAGGGAAGTTTAAAAATTATATTTAACCAAAAATAACATTTCCCCTACATGGCATTGACCTTTTCCTTCTTTTTCATTGCTTCACCCATTTATTGCTATGTTTGTTGGAACAGTGGACTTCAAAGTATAAGATTCTCATTTAAAACTTTATTTAATATTAGTATTCAGGGAGGAGTATTCTGCTTTCTTTTGTTTAATCATTGTGCACTATTTTTGACAAAACATTTTATTTTATTAAAGAGAGTAGCATGTATACAAGAATAAAAGTCAGAAAAAACAAGTGCTTAGTTTCATTATACTATTTGTTTGTATAACTGGAGCAGAAAGCATAAGGAGTAGTGTACTAAGATATCAAGTTCCATGAGAACTGAGATGGTTTTTTCCTTACCACTTTATTCCCAGAACTAGCATAATGATTGGTATTGAATATTATTGATAAAAATCTGTTCAAAGAGGCTGAAAGAAACATAAAGGTCAATCCAGGAAAGGTATAAGCCGTGTTAGAGAATGAGTTTGGAATTTGCCCCATAATGATCGTCAGATTTGTAATGTACACAGATTATCTAGCTGTTACATATGAAATGGATTGAAGAGAAGTAGCGAAATACTCACCAGGAAGACAAATGAGGACACCAGGTTAGCCAGATAAAAAGGAACAGTGAAAGGTGGAAGAATTGAGAAAACATTAACTTGAGAGATAATTAGGAGGAAGACCATCACAGGACTTAGTAATTAGGATACAAAGCTGAAAGATAAAGTTAGGCTGGAATATACAAATTTTATTTATTATTATCAATGTTCAGTTTGACCAGAGAGGGAGAAAGTAAGACAGCAAGCTGCTAGGTCTAGGACTTGAACCATGGTCAGCCATGTGGGAGTCCAGTGCCTTAGCCTCTACGTCACCTGCCAGCCCCTGGATTTGTTAATTATTTTAAAGTAAGAATTACTTTCATCTGGAACTTTGATACGGTTTTTTAACAGACATTTGTTTTTCTTTTTATAGCCATGAACCATCTTAATGGGCAGAAAATGTATGGAAAAATTATTCGTGTTACTCTGTCTAAACATCAGACTGTACAGCTACCTCGAGAGGGACTTGATGATCAAGGGCTAACAAAAGATTTTGGTAATTCCCCATTGCATCGTTTTAAGAAACCTGGATCCAAAAATTTTCAAAACATTTTTCCTCCTTCTGCAACTCTCCACCTATCTAATATTCCGTAAGTATTTAGGCTGAAATTTATGAAGGATAAACATTTTTATTTAAAAAAAACATAAAAATTTATTAATCCTTTCTCTTTTTCTCCCCTGTCCAACT